>CM041298.1:83013946-83613946 GCA_023052935.1 Piezodorus guildinii | reverse complement strand
TATGAAGGTTAGTTCCATATCCACATCGGACGCTTGCTGTATTACGAATAATAAATACGCTATCCCTTCTCCTTCCCTTCTCACATCTCCTTCCCTTCCCTCACCTCATTCCCTTCCCTCACTCCTTCCCTTCCCTCACCTCCTTTCCTTCCCCTTCCTGTTTTCCTTCCTTCATTCTCTACCCCCATCCATATCATAGAGGACCTTCCTCTGAAGAGGAAGCTGCTCCTAGCTCTCATGAGCTTCCCTCTACAGCCTCGATTTATAATAAAACCACCTCCCTTAGTGGTCATGACATTGACCCACAGGGTACGTGGACGGTTGTTAAAGAAAAAAGAACGAAAAGTAAAACGCGAAACAGGTCTCAAAATAGAAATAACAGTAAAGAAAAAATGGAAACAAATTAGTAATAATCGCGCGATAACAACTTCTTCCCTCCTCGAATCTCGGATTGAGCTTTTCCACGCTTTTATTTCATTTTTTATGCTTTTCAGTTTATTGTTTTCCTCGACTGATTCCCAAATCTCTTCCCATATCTTCCTAGCTAGACATTTTAGGTGATTAGTAAGATCAGTGGGGTATGAATGTTGATTTCCTCCAATGTGGACATTGCCGCATCCCTCGCTGCTCTGTCCGCTTCCTCATTTTCTTTGATGCCAATGTGTTATTAATCATAGTTGAATATGCTTGGCATTTTTTTATTATTAAATTTTTTGAATAGATATCACTTAATGCCTTTATAGCGGAAAGAGAATCCGTGAAGATTAGAAAATTTTTGTCATCACGCTGCATGATCAGATGAAGCGCTGCACTTATAGCGTAGCTCTCAGCAGTAAAGTTACTTGCCGTGTTAGGTAATTTATATTTAGAGGTTATAGAATCTGTGACAATAGAACAACCCACTGTACCGTTCAATTTGGAGCCATCGGTATTTACAGATACTGTTGGTATATTTTTCTTTAATTTTTTGGAATTCAGTCAAGTATTGGAATGCGGAAGTGTTGTGTTTTTTGTGTTTGCTCAGAGTTAGGTCTAATATTGGTAATTTTAAGGTCCACGGTGGATAGTTAAGTTCAGTGGTGGTTAGCAAGTTTTTTATTTCTTCTACGTACCTTCTCGCTCTTATCCCAAGTGGGGCTGGTAACCTTCGATTTTCTGTGAACGGTCCAGTTCTTGGTCGAAAAATAGCTTTCCATGCTGGGTTTTGATCATTAAATTTCAACCTCCCAATGTATCCGCATGCTAGATGATGTCTCCTGACTGCTAGTGGAGCTAAACCGGCTTCAACACAAACACTGCTTACAGGGCTTGTTCTAAATGCACCCGTTGCAATTCGGATACCTGCGTGGTGGACTGAATCGAGTTTTGAGAGCACTGTGGTACTGGCCGATGCAAATATGAAACTACCATAATCCAATTTCGGTTCGATTAAAGTTTTGTAGACGTTTAACATGCTGGTTCTGTCGGCTCCCCAGGAACATCCTGCAAGGACTTTTAGTATATTTAACCTTTTCGTAGATTCCTCTTTGAGCCACTTAATATGATCTTTCCAATCAAGTCTTCCGTTTAAGTAAAGTCCTAAGAACTTAACTTTTGTCTCCCTTTAAATCCCCATTCCTTCAACTGTAACATGAAAATGTTGGGATTTAAATTATCATAGGCTTTTTCGATGTCAAAGAAGATCCCAAGGCATTCTTTTTTTTCCGCAAAACAGTTAAGAATCTCATATTCAATTGTTACGAGGTGGTCTACACATAACAATTGAATATGAGATTCTTAACTGTTTTGCGGAAAAAAAAAGAATGCCTTGGGATCTTCTTTGACATCGAAAAAGCCTATGATAATTTAAATCCCAACATTTTCATGTTACAGTTGAAGGAATGGGGATTTAAAGGTCGCATTTTTACGATGATAAGAAATTTCCTACGAAATCGCACGTTCCAAGTAAGGGTGGGAGATCATCTATCGACGGTCAAAGTAATGTCTAATGGAATACCACAAGTGAGCGTTCTCAGCTGTGCTCTTTTTGCCATAGCAATTAATAAAATCACTAATATAATTCTGAAACCTATAATACCTTTTTTATTTGTAGACGATCTAGCCTTGCTACTTCCGTTCAAGAGCCGAAAATCAATGAAAGAAACGTTACAAAATTGTTTTTTAAAACTGGAATCTTGGTCAGCACAACCCGGGCTACATTTCTCCGTCGAAAAAACAAAATGTCTCCTCTTCTCTAGACTAAAAACGCCTACAACTCCACCGGACTTAATCTACAAGGGCACAAAACTAAATTTTGAGACAAAAGTCAACAAAAGACCTCCGTTGTTAAAATCAATTTAAGAAATAGGTAAGTGAATGTAAAAATATCAAACAGTTAATTAAATTGTGTTTGAATAGAAACATTTCTTTTATTAAATAATTTATTATATTACTATTTACTTTAATCATTAACTTTTACAGTTTTATGTATTAGGTAATATTTTTTCTGAAATCTTTAGCTTTCTAACGGAATATTATACATCTATAGTAGCCGTAAAACCTCTCGTCTACCTACCTAAACCAACATTAGTGTCGTTATGTTTCAAAAACCAAAAATTACATTGGAAAACAATTTTTTCTCTTTCAAATTTAATTTATTTCAAATTAATTCTTTAAAAAAATAATTAAATACTTAATAAATAAAATTCTTCTGTAGGTGATTATCAAATTCTTTCAACTTTAATATTTACTCGGTTTTTATCGATGCTAATAACATGATGTGGTTAATTTTTTGGAATCTACAAAATGAAAGGTATTTTATTTCAAGGAACAAAATTTGAAGTATCAGCATTTAAGCTGTGTCAGACTCTTTCAATCAGAATGAAACCTACATGATACTAAAGCCCATTAAATTTTACATGGATACAGAGAGTAAATCAAAAGCGTTAGAGCCGTCTTAAATGGTGCAAATGCATGGCATGATGTAGCACTTACAATAAATTCAAAATTGTTTACATAACAACCAAAATATTCACTAAAAATATTTTATTTCCAGACAACGCTTATAACCCACGGTAACGCAGCTACTGGGCCTAATATCAAATAAATACGAAAAAGTTATAATAAACCCATATTTGAGCGAGCGCACTTAAAATTAATACTATAGTCGGGATACGATCCTCGATAACGCAGCTACTAAGCCTAATATCGCATAAGTCCAAATAGCTAAAATAATTCGATATGATCCTACGATCTTAAAATTAGAATTAACGAATCCCCGCTAATCCGTTTTACCAGCCCTAGTAGCGAAGATGTCTGAATAAATACAATTCACCGATACTTAATCTTAATATCATGAGTAATTGTATGTAAAAGGGCCCTGGGAACAGTTAATTTATTATAAGGTGTAGATTCTTTTAGGTGAAGGTCAAATTTTTTATGAATAAAATTGGAGGCTGATGTCTACTTCACCACTATTTTATTGGAAAAATTCGCACTAACGTTTCGGCTACAATGCCATCTTCAGGGGCAGTGGAACAACTTAGATCTAGAAGTACAAAATATTGTCAAATTACAATATTTATTCTTTCATCATACATTTTAACATAGTTGTATAATTTCATGACAAATTGTAAGACGATTATTTGTAATTTGACAATATTTTGTACTTCTAGATTTAAGTTGTTCCACTGAACCTGAAGATGGCATTGTAGCCGAAACGTAGTGCGAATTGTTTCAATAAAATAGTAGTGAAGTAGACATCAGCCTCCAATTTTATTCATAATTAATTTATTATATTAAGATGATTTTCATTAATTTATTGAAATAAAAAAAGATTGAATTTGGTTTGGAAAAGGTTGACTTTGACTTGGAAATGCAATAATTAATATCAAGTACAAGAGTATAAGAGAACTAGTTTCGGAAAACTGAAGTAACATCAGGCCTTTTTCAGGAAGAAAACAACTAAAAATGTTGAGAAAAAAATAAGTATACAAACCTCCAATGTAAGCTGTTTGTTTGTCCTCTTCTTCAGAGAGATTGGTGTTATGAAGTTTGATTTCTAAAAAAAAAAAAAAAAAAAAAAAAAAAAAAAAAAAAAAAAAAAAAAAAAAAATGACATTAATACTTGATATATAATAAGAATGATATAATTTATGATATATATATAATGACTCTTTTAAAATTGTAGTTTGGTACAGCAAGCAAAATAGGACGACACTGCTGGTGAAGCGGTGTAAGAATATATATCGATAGATATGCATGGGTTGGTAAGCATTTTTAAAAAAAAGACACGACTAATCAAATAATTAATTTTTTAATGTTAAAATGTTCTCTTCTAAAGAGAACAAATAATAATAATAATAATAGGCTTAGCGAACCCGAAGGTTCGATGCCGATACCACCAAAGTCCGCCTACACAGACTCGTCCAATTTTCACCATTCAAGCCCAAGACCCCGAGATCAGCCGTAACGCAATCCTCCCATCTACGCTTCGGCCTACCTTTCGGACGCCTACCAGTCGGATCAGCAAATACCAACTTTCTCGGAATCCGCTCGTCATCGAGCCCAACAACTTTGCTCGCCCATTTGAGTCTCCGCGATCTAATCAGCTCAATGATATTCACATGATACAAGTTCCGCAATTCCGCGTTGTGCAACATTCTAAGCTCCCCAGTGGCCTCATCTCTCTTCGGACCAAATATTTTACGCAATACCTTATTTTCGAAAACCTTAAGGCGTTGTTCATCCTTCAAAGTAAGCGGCCACGTTTCACATCCGTAAAGAACCGTTGGAAGAATAATAGTTTTATAAATTCTAACCTTTAAGTTTTTAGATAGAAGCCGCGAACTAAGTAACTTAGCAACTGAATAATAACACGCATTTCCCACCTTTAACCGGGACTTTATTTCTTCCTGGATTTCATTTTTTCTTGTAATCATTGAACCTAAATACTTGAATTTCTCTACGTGTTCAAAAGTATGATCTGAAATAGTAATATTCTCAAGATCGCCACCATTTCGGCTACTAATGATATATTTCGTCTTATCGGTATTTAATTCGAGACCTATTTGTTTACCGGTTTTTATTAACACACTTGTATTTAGTTGTATGGTTTCCGTGTCTTCACCTAGCAGTACCAGATCATCGGCATACCCCAAAACCGGAATCTTGTCACCCATTTTTAAGCCTTTATCGGTACACATCACCTTTTCTATGACATATTCTAAAGGTATATTAAATAACACAGGTGAAAGGGAGTCACCCTGTTTCAAACACGATCGCACCTCAAATCTCTGGGAGTAATTATGACCGATTCTAACTTTATGGAATGTTTCCGACAAACACATCTCTACTAGGTTTACTAACTTTCTAGGTATTCCCTGTTCAATCATGATGTTATATAGCTTCTGACGGTCTATTGAATCATAAGCCTTTTTAAAATCGATATAAAGTTGATGGACTACACCGTTGTATTCCAATTTTTTCTCTAATACTTGACGTAAGGAAAATATTTGGTCAATAGTCGAGCGATTCCGCCTAAAACATTGGTAATCTCCGATAATATCCTCAGCGTATTCCGTGATTCGGCTAGTCAGTATTGACGAAAATATTTTATAGCATACTGGGAGAAGAGAGATCCCACGATAGTTGTTACAATCCGACCTCGGTCCTTTTTTGTGAATCGGAATAAGTATTGATTCTTTCCATTCTTCGGGCATTTTTTCATTTTCCCATATCTTTTTAACAAAAAATGTATTTTGGAAACGCCCGCTTCTCCACACGCCTTGATTAATTCACTCGTGATATTATCATTTCCTGCAGCTTTATAACGTTTTAATTTTCCTATCGCCATTTCGACTTCTTCCTCTTTATTCGGTGCATCTATCCACGGTTCAGCGCTCTGATATTCAGAGAGAGAAGATTGATTATTATTTTCCGTATTTAATATGCCGTCAAAGTGTCAAAAGAGAACAAATACAAATACAAAATTCAAACATTTTCAGGATCACAATACTTTCCCTTACTATATATTCCATATATAGGTTTGTTTGTTTATTTATTTAACGTCAAATTATGGCTAAATGATATGATGCTATGATGCTACAGTGGGAGTCCTAAATTTTGCCTATCCAGGCTTTATTAGGATAGGGATCTTTAACGAGTACCTGACATCGCACAGGCTCGGGACCACCTTTTAACGTCCCCTCCGAAGGACGGCATAACTAAGGATTTTTTACTCCCATTAAAATATCTTAGGACCACCTGCGGGTTTGAACCCGTGACCTTTGGCATTGGAGGCTGCTACGCCAACCACCTAGCTACAAGTGATCCCGTCCATATATAGGTAAATGAAAATAATAAGTGGAAAAGTTTTATACATCCATGATCTGATATTGTTATCAATCATTTCTACTTCAATGAATATTTATGAAAACATATGTTATAAGCCCATAAAATATAATGATCGGTGTTTTGTAATGAATCTCTATATCAAATTGTTTTCTTTTATAGGTTACTTAGCCCGAAGGTAACTAACTTACCATGATATCCCATATTTAATATGGATGGCTTACATACTAAAACTTTAATGACAATCTGAATATTGGTTCGTTGGCTTGCATAACTTGAGTATATATAGTTTTTTTTTTTTCAGTAATTAGATAATATATTTATTTATTCGGATATATTACAGTTTGTCTTAATGGACAATACTAATATTTCTACGTGATAACATTCATACAATATTTACAATATAAACAAAAGAAAAGTCAAATTACATAAAATGAAACTAAAATTAATAAAGATATATAATAACAAAATTTATAAATTAAATAAATACTAGGTTAACAAATAAATAAACAAAACATGAACACACTCATACTTATATACAACATTTAAAATTTTCTGGGGAACCACGGACGGAGTCCGCCTCCCCTCCACTTGTGGAGGATAAGCAGAATCCGGGAGATCCCAGCGCCTCCCTCTCAGCCGCATCACTGGTCAGAGCCAGCTTTCAGTAATTAGGGATGTAGTTTTTCTTTCACCAGACAGAAAGAGTAATTTTTTGAATGTTCTTGAGAAGTTTACATCCTCTGTATTTGAAAAGTTCTGAAGACGAACATCGATCCTCTGAGCTTCATGGTTCTTCAATTAGTTGATTGCATTAGTAATCTCGTCTTCATTTGGTGGTTCGAGAACCACTCCATATTCATGCCTAACCCGGATGCTCTACTCCACAGTTTATATTATCTCAGCCCCTTTAGATTCGATATAAGTTAAACATGGTTATTTTATTTAAATTAATACATAACGTAATTATTACTATATTGAATTTTGAACTACTAAATAAACATTCAACACATACTAATTAAACTATTTCTTACTCATTTACGAACAAGTTACTTATTTTATGAAGTTTTATATATACACTTACTTTATTTAAATTTAATTTAATTTGATGCTCCAAAATATTGTCTTACAAGATTAATTTCTCACTTTAAATATTATTAAAAAATCTGGTGCGGGCAACACACGACATTCACTTACCTCAGTTGTTGAAGTCAATTTAAGAACTATTCAGTAAATTAAGTTTCATTTAAATAAAGAGCTAAAAAAAAGTTTAAAGAAATATATCCAGTTTCGTTGGAAATATGTTTTAGATAAAAAAAAACAAATCTGGTGCGGGCAACACACGACTTTCACTTACCTCCATTTTTAAAATCAATGAAAGAATTTTCAAATACAGTTATATAGAAACATGTGTTTTATTAAAAAATCTATTATATTATTATCTAAAATAATCAGTTAGTTTTATCGGCTTTTTATCACTCTCTATTAACTTTTACAAGCTCTTGTGAATTAGATAATATTTTTTCTAAAATCTTTAGCTTTCCAACGGTATATCATACATGTATATTACTGCTCTTATGTTCAAAAACAAAAAATTGCATTAAAAATTTTTTTTTTCAGTTTTCTCCTTAGATGTTTTTTAAATTCGCACAACTTACATATTTAGCTGTTATTTATCAATGCTAACAAGATAATATAATTATTTTTATAGAATCAACAAAATTAAAGGTACTTTAGACGAAGAATGTTTAAAATATCGGCATTCAAGCCCTGTCAGACCATTTTAATCAGACTGAAACCTACATGACGTTCAAGCTTCAGAATTTTGTCTGATTTTCCACTGTGCGGCGGTTCTTAAATATAATTATTCCCATGAGCGTGGGGTGGGGGATGAAGAGGGCTCGCTGGATTAATGCCCAATTGTAATTAAAAATAAATTCATCAATATCGGTGAGACACTTTTGGGATCCTCTCGTTGTTAGTCAACAGACTTAAATGTTAGAATCTATAGAACTATACGGATGTGAGCCGTGGTCGCTTACTTTGAAGAATGAAAAACGCCTCGAGAATTTCGAGAATAGGGCTTTACGCTTAATTTAGGTCCAAGGAGGAATAGAAGCCACTAAAAAAATCAGAAGGCTAAACAACGCGGAATTACAGAGCTTGTACCCCTATAGTTTAAATGAAGTTGTACTACAGCGTTGAACTGACAGGCAGGTGTTCTACAAGTAGGCCAAGCCGTAGAAGGGAGGATTATGTTGAGTCAGATCTCGAGGGCTTGAGATTGGACGGTGGTCATTGGATTGAGCTGCACAGGTAAGGGTTGGTGATGTAGGCATCGTGTCTGCTAAGCATATTATTATTGTTATAGGTAAGTCTCTCAAAAACCTTCTGTAATAAAAAATATTTATTATAGTTTATTGTTTAGAATGAGGGTTAGGTATTATTCCGTTTTATTAATACAATTTAAGGAATCGAGCTAAGGCTTAATTTGAACTTTATCAGAATGGCTTCACTGCGTGCGCTGGTCCTCTCTTTCCGTTAATTAGAGTTAATTATTTATGGGTCGTTTGCTTTATCTAACGAATAAATTGTCTTTAAAGTCAGCCAAAGGCAAAGGTTATTTCCAAGTCAGCACGATTATGTAATATTTCACTATATTTAACGAAATGATAATTTTTAATATATTATTTTTAATACCACCTACAATCATTTATATAATATATAAGTATTAATATAATATAGTCATATTATTACTATGTTTCTGCCGCTACTTTTCTGAGGTAGCGGTGACTCCGAAACTTTATTAATTAATATCATAATTGTCGGTTATTAATTTGTAAAACAATTGGATTTCTTTTCCTTAGGTAAAATGTTTATTAATTCATTATTGGGATCTGGTGGCATAAAGGGGAATAAAGTAATTAACTTCAAATATACTTTTATTTATAAAATAGTACATGTTATTACACATAAACCTGGAGAGGTATTGTTTATTATCTAGAATACTGAGGTTTATTCGGATTTACCACACAATATAACAGAAAAAAGTACCTTCGGACATAGCTGCATAATGCTTCCCTGGCTTGACCCCCGACTATCTCCGTCCGTCGCTGGACTTCCGCTTCCTATCCTGTCCGGGCTAAGAATCCCCCAGGTGGAGGGTTACCCCTGCTCTAGGACTGGAGGGGTGTATTTTTTGCATAGCCCTTCTAAAAAGCCTTCCTGCTTGTAGTCCGGAAACTGTTCTATTTTAAATGATTCAAAATTATTTCTTTTCCTCCCAGTATTCTCGATATATAGCAATATGAAACGTTGGGATAGCAAATAAGTCCTTCAGGTTTTTAAATTTATTTTTATCTCACTATGGCACACTTCTCATCTGATGAATTAATCCCATAGATGAATCGTTTATTCTGTCTGTAATATGTCAACAACTATATCTCTTAATCATAGATACAGTTAACTATGATTATATTTAAAAAAAATTAAAAGGTAAGCTTGCTGCAGTACTCATAGAAAAGTGTACATAAGAGTACTCACTACTTTGCTATAGCATGCTATTTGTGTTACTTTGCTAAACCCGTTGAGTTTCAGCAGTTATTTCCTGTATAAAATTGATGGGTTTAGCACAATAGCACAAATAGCATGCTATAGCAAACGTATTGAGTACGTACCCCTATTGTTTATGGTTTTGCTGTAACCGAACGCACCTGTAAAAATTGGTTTGCCGAATTGAATTCATGAAATTTTTAATTTAATCTTGCACGATGGAGAAAATTGCGAAAGAGAACCAGATCTTATATTAAGTAATAAAGGGGATGAGAAAAGAATGGTCACAAAGGCTGAAAGGAATTGAAGATAATGGTGAAAGTATCATCTGGCGAGCAGAAGAAATAATGGAGATATGGAGGGAATATTTCAAAGATCTGCTAGAAGAGAAAGAATCAGTTCAGATGAGATGATCCAAGATTATGACGACGAGGATGAGATTAGCACATTTACTTAATGTATTTTATTGTATTACAGTTGTAAATTTCTTTTAAATAAAAAAAAAAAAATAATAATATTCTTTTTTACTCCTTCGAGTCGTGGACCCTCACATCAAAACATTGGAGCCAGATACAAGCAATGTAGGTGAGGTATCTTATAAAAGAAATGGAAAACCAGGAGTGATAGGATCCGGAATACGACTATCAGGTCAAATCTTGAGGTACAACCGCTGGAAACCATTCGAGAGTAAAATAAACTGAGATAGTTTGGCCACCTCCTTCAAATGGATCCGAGTAGGACTGCTAGGAGACGTAAATGGAAAAAGGACGGCCTGTAGGGAGACCTCGGAACACCTGGGAAGAAGGAGTTTAAGAGGCATTCAGGAAGCGTGGGCTGGATTTGAAGAGGAGAAGAAAACTGGTTCAGGAGAGGAATATGTGGCCCAAGCTCTACAGAGGGTATCCACACAGTGCGCAGCGATAGAGAGGACAACACTACGATGATAATGATGCTCGATGGTGTTGGTCTCACATTAAAATTATAAAATAAATAAATGAAATCGGGCGCAAAACACGACTTTTACTTACCTCCGTTGTTAAAACCAATTTAAGAATTTTTAAATACAGAGATAAACAAAGTACATTGAATTTCAATTACGTGTATTTTATTAAACAATCTATTCTATTATCGTCAACAACATTCAGTTAGTTTCAGAAGCTCTTTATTACTCTCTATTGACTTTAACAAATTTGTGTTGAGATAATATTATTTCTAAAATCTTTAGATTTCCAACGGTATAATATAAGTCTATATTATTAATGTTCTGTTCAAAAACACAAATATTGCATTTAATTTACGTTGTAACGTGAGCTCTCAAATTTTGAGTAAGGGTATTTTTTTTGTTGGTCCATTTCAAAGGTTGATTATTGAAAATAATAAACAAAAAGCATTTAGACAGGACTGCGTTACTATTCCTTTACTTTTCTTTCGATTTTCGTTCAAATAATTCAAATGAAATTTCCTGATTCCAGAACACCTTACATTTTATCTTTATCATCAATAATAACCGAGTTATCGGGGAATCACATCTCTAATAAGTTGTGGCTTGGCCATATAAGATGATTTTTTATTTTTTTTTCTTCTTTTGTTCATCGCGTTGTCTTGATCTCGAAAATCTTGTCGATTTTTCTCTATCTTCAATAATAACCGATTTTTGGTGTAATTACATCTATTATAATTTGTCGGGGAGCCCGTGGCTGAGTGGCTAGCACGCTAGACTCTCAGGCTACAGGTTCTGAGTTCGAATCCCAGTCCCGGTAGGGGCTTTTATAAGGATGTAAAAAAATATGGATTCACTCACAACCTTTCCCCCGGGTATGTGAGACCCGTCAGCCAATGGGTGGCCACTCACAAAATTAGTCGTAGGGAGTGATGACCCTACACTAAAATTGCATCGTGAAACGTGAGTGTAAACTCGCAGGAGTTTATACTGCGAGGCCCATGGCCTACGCGGCCTGTAGGTGCCACTGGAAGAAGAAGATGATTTGTTACTTGAATATATATGGATTCTTTTTTTTCATTTTTTTTATCCCCTTTACTGATTCTAAAACTCTATACATATTTTTCTTCATCTTCAAAAATAACTGAGTTATGAGGGTGAAATTTCAGTTTTTTTCTTTTTCTTTTTTAATTATCCGCGTTTTTTTGGTTAAAAAACAACAATGCATTTTTTTTTCTATCTTCAAAAATAACGTTACAAGTGTATATATAAGTGTGATTTAAATTTTTTTTTTTCTTACTTTGTCACCAATAAAATAATCCATAAAGACCTAAATATCCCATTAGTCGCAGATCTAGCCCGAACTAGATATTCCTCCTTTTATTCCAAATTATCCGTCCACTCCAACCCACTCGTCCGCAAACTCTCATCTCCTATTCCTGATCATCTTTCTAGGCGGCTGAAAAGACGATGGCCTCGAGACCTACTTAGCTGAATAAACACTGAAGTGCTACCACTGGGTAGTTTCTTCACATGCCTGTATCACGCCCACTTGATCTATTAGCACATTTAGTTAATGTATTTTATTGTAATACAGTTGTAAATTTCTTTAAAAAAAAAAAATAATAATAAAAAATAAATTTTTTTTTTCATTTTCCTTTCTTTTTTTTTGGTTAGCGCGCTCTACTTATTCTAAAACTCTATACATACTTTTCACTATCGTAAAAAATAACTGAGTTATGAGCGTATTTATGTGTAAAATTTAAATTTTTTTTCTTTTCTTTTTTCTCTTTTATATAATTATTCGCGTTTTTTTTTTGTTAAAAAATCCTAATAGATTTTTTCTCTTTCTTCAAAAATAACAGAATTAAACCACGTTTGATCGGCCACCATTTCCAAACTAACTAGCTGATATCAACGGCTAGGTGTTAGGATCATCGTTGCATGGAGTTGTATTTTTGTGGTGAATTTCAAAAAAATTGGTTCAGTAGTTCGAAGAAATGCCGCGCACGGTGGACAAAAGGAATTTTTTTTATTCGTTATTCAGTTCTAAGCATCTTGAAACGTAAGCTCTCAAGTTTTAAACAGTGGTATTTTTTTTTTTTTTTTTTTTTGTCGATTGCAAAGGTTGATTATTGAAAATAATAAACCAAAACTTTTCACGATCGCAATCCTTCCCCATACTATATATATTTCATGTATAGGTTAGTAAAAGTAAAAAGCGTTAATGACAATAAGGTCATTAATTCCTGCCCAATGAGTGCAGGATATTGATATCATCCCATTGTGTCGCACACAAGCGTAGAAAACAATTTGCACAAGCTCGTCTTTGTTTCCAGGCTTAACGTTCGGATCCCTCACTCTCAATTCGAAGTCAACTTGTTATTTTCTATGAGCAATCGTCATCTAAAAATACACTGGATTCAATTCTATATATTCACAATCAACAAAATTGGACTAAGCAATTAAAAATAAACGCCCAGAACTGGCAAATAGATGGGTGTTGTGTTCCACCAAGCCTAAGATATACACCACACCTCACTGGTCAATCATTGATAAATAACGGCTAAATATGCGATTTGAGCCAATTTGATCAACAACTACCGGAGAAAAGAATAGTAATATAGATGTATAGTATACTGTTGGAAAGCCAAAGATATGAGAAAAAATATTATCCATTACACGAAATTAAGTTAGTGGAGAGTGATGAAAAGCCGATAAAACAAACCGATTTTTGTAGATAAAAATATAATAGATTATTTAATAAAACACATGTTTCTATCGAAATTTTATATGATTTATTCTTTGATCTTTTTTCATATCAAGTTTATTAATAAATCTTAAATTGATTTCAACAACAGCGGTAAGTAAAATCGTGTTTGGCACGCACCAGATTTTTGAAATTATACTTTTTTTTTTAAGTTCAACAACAATTTTTATTGAGTAAAATTACAATCTGTCCCAATTTGGACATCAATAGTAGTGGTGAAAGATATTATACATACTACATTCATACAATACTTACACAGCATAAAATTGGATAAATTATAATTAGTTTCATAATTATCTAATTTTTTTATTTAAGTGTTTTTCATCTTCAAATTGAATAGTTGCTCGCTGTTTAGGCTACTTCAACACTTACTAGACAAACGGTCAAATCTTTCTCTTAACTATTGGGTTGTGTCACATGAAATGTCCGTTTTCAAGGTAAAGGATTTTTATTAAAAATACGATATGAAAACAAGATAATTTTATTCGAATTACCTTCTTTTTCTACACATTTTTCACAACGTGACACCAATTTTTATGCCCAAACTGAAAAACTCTGAGCTTTGAAGTGAAACAAAATCTGAAAACACGCTTTTCACTTGATCATCATTTTCAAAAAGTTTTCCTTTGACAAAGTTGTTTAAATTCCTGAACAGGTGGTAATCTGTTGGAGACAAGTCGGGAGAATAAAGTGGGTGCGGAAGAACTTCGTAGCCCAGTTCTTTCAATTTTTGCACGGTATGATTTGAAACATGGGGTCTTGCTGCCGCTCAGTGAGATCATGAGGTACCATCCTTTAACTGTTTGGTAGGAGTTTCCTTCTACTGTATGTTTGAGGACATCGTTGTTTATTACGGATGGAGGTCTTCCTCGGGGCAAGTTTTCCAAGTCGGTATCCCCAGCTGAAAACTCAGCAAACCAACAGCGAATGGTCCGTTCATTAACATTCCCTTCCCCAAACGCCTTGCAAAAATATTTCTAGCGGCCTCAGCTGCTGAATGGCCGAGTTTAAACTCGTACAAAAATATTACTCGAAAATCGCGTATTTCCATGTTCATATTTGGAGGTATACTAACAGTGGGTAATTGATTGGGAAGCTAATGTTTATAATACAAAGGTAGAAGATTAGTAACTGTTTACTTTAAATATGTAAACATTCGGAAGAAAATAACAGAAACCTGCAAAATCCTTTATGTATTTCAGAACCTATAAAAACGGACATTTCATGTGAAACAACCCAATGCAAAAGGCTCATCTACATGACTATTATAAGACCAATCTGGACTTACGGAGTAGAGTTTTGGCGCTTTATTAAACCATCAAATTCTTCCCGCATCCAATCCTTACAATCCAAAATACTTCTCAAAATCCTCTGCGCTCCTTACTTTGTCACGAATAAGCTTATCCATAAAGACCTTAATGTTCCCTATATTACTGATTTGGCCCGAACCAGGTATCAAGCCTTTCATGACGAACTCTAACCCACTATTTCAATCCTTTCTTCCTCTTGAATTCCGGATAATCCTCCGAGGCGCCTGAAAAGGGAGATGGCTCCGGGACCTTCCAGTTTAGAATATTTGTAGAGTGCTTCCAATGGGAAGCTTCTCTACATGTATATCATGTCATTGTATTATATAACTATCACATTTACTTGATGTATTTTTTCTAGTTAATACAGTTGTAAATATCGATAAAATAAAAATAAAAATTAGTAACAATTTTTTTTTTCCATCAGGAATTTCTTCAATTTGAAGGTTTCCTCAACCAAACTCTCTGCCCCAACAAGTCTTTCCATGTCTGCCGGTCCATCGCGTCCTCCTCCGACAGCCCCCTACCAGCCATACTCTCCACCACTCTATCCTTCCATCTTACTAGGGGTCTTCCTCTCCTTCTTCTACCATCTGCCTCCCAATCCTTAATTATTTTAGGTAAGCGATTGTCTCCCATTCGTTTCACATGGCCGTACCAGCTAAGCCTCCTTTCTTCCATCACCTCAAGAATGTTGTGCTTTATTTCAAGTGCTTCTCTTATAGTGACATTTTTCACCCTTTCGATTCTCGATTTCCTTGCCACTCTCCTCCAAAAATCCATTTCAACAGAAAGAAATTTTTTACCCTGGGCTATGCTGAGGGGCCATGTCTCCGAACCATACAACATTATGCTCTCTACCAAAGCTTGTATATGAGCTTCTTCGTTTTTATCATTATATTGCTGCTCCAGAGTAATGAGTTGAGCATACCTACTGCTCTTTTCCGCATGTGATCCTTCTTTAGATTTCTGCCTCCGCTCGGCCATTACTTTCGATTATGGAGCCCAAATAAGAGAACTGTTCCACTTTACATAGATTGCACAATGTTGGGTCGGTACTTTCCTCCTTCTCCGTGCACATATACTTGGTTTTTTCATAATTTATTTTGAGTCCTCCTTGCTCATAATGGTTTATTATTTTTCTAAATAGGTAACTTATGTCCTCTTCATCTTGTGCATTTAGTACCTGATAATCAGCAAATAATAAATGGCACAGGTTTTCCTCTCCTAACTCGACGCCCATTTTCCCACATTTCTGCATCCATCCTTTTGGCATTCGTCAAGGTATATTTTAGGGTGGGAGACATGCAGCATCCTTGCAGTAATCCTTTTCCGTTTTGAAATTCCCTGGTCAATAACAAGCCTATTTTCATTTGGCACCTATTATTTGAGTAAATTTCTCTAATAATTAAATAGAAAAATGGAGTATATTTTAATGATTAGGTACTGATTAACCCACCTTCCAGAAAATTAAACCTTTTTCACCTCCTTTCGTGAAGGTTAACGTTGATCTCAATTTTTACAACAATGTTCAGGCTTTCATGACGTCAATACAAGAGAAATTATATTTAAAAAATGGGAAAACTTAGAGAGGTTCCTCTGGAACAAGAAGTTATTTCCAGGTATTTATTCCAAGAGACCGACAATGAAAAATGACTTTTCGTTGAGTTTGATGACGGCAAGTTAACCTTTCCCCTCCTCTCCTTGCCAACTCTCCAACAACTCGATGGCGGACAATTGTCGTCATAACTTTAAATGATTAATTGGGCTAAAAGCTCGTTTAAAGTCTACTTATATCGAGCCAACTTCATCCATTTCAACCTCCCGTCCTGACATAAACGACCTGCTTCCAGGAACATCGTCGAAAAGCACGAAAACATTATTTATAAAATAATTAAGATAGTGATTTCTTATAGGAAAATCATTATCTTTGATTCGTTATTTGGCCAATTTACTACATTGGTAACAATTCAAAATTTTTGTGGAAATATATTGGGTTGTAAAATAAGTTGGAAGCGTTTTTAAATTTAACATTGTATATGTTTATAAAATCATGTTTACTTGCTCAATAATGTTTAAATATTATAAATACGCTGTAAATTATAACACAATAATTTATTATTTCCCAATAGCCATATTAGAATATAACTGTTTATATAGCTGTTCATAGGCAATTATTATATGGGAAGATGATCGGCTGTTAAATGCTCCCACACTTCCTGCGGGAAGACCAACGTCCCCTAATGAAAAGAGGATATTCTCCACCTTCGGACAGCTTGAGTCGGTACTACGACGCACCAAGGGTAACAAGGCTTCGGGACTGGATGATATTCCGTATGTACTATTGAAGATGCTACCTCGGAGGGGTAAAGCCTTCTTATTAAACATTTTTAACTCCTGTATGCGGATCTCATACTTCCCCGATGACTGGAAGCAAGCGATCATAGTGCCGCTACTTAAGCCTGGGAAGAATGGAGACTCACCAGAGCATTATCGGCCTATCAGTCTCCTTTCGCATATGAGCAAGGTGTTCGAGAGGCTGATCCATCCCCATCTGCTAGAGCACTGCAGTGAGGAGTCCATCATTCCACCAGAACAGACCGGGTTCTCACGAGGCGTAGCCTGCGATCATCATTTAGTGAAACTTCAAAGGCACACCATAGAGCGTATGACGAAGAACAATGAAGCCACGGCGTTCATCTCGCTGGACTGCACACAGCGTTTGATTGTGTATCCCAGGAGTTACTGCTTCGCCAGTTGGAAGACTATCGTTTTCCAGCTTCATTATGCCGATTGATCAGAAGCTACTTAAGCGGGAGATCCTTCGTCGTAAGGGTAGGCGATAAATTGTCAACTTCAAAGGACACCATTTGTGGGGTTCCTCAAGGTTCTGTATTGGGACCACTATTGTTTGTGATCTTTACAGCAAAAGTGATCTCAATGAAGCACCCGATGGCACTGGTAGCAGCCTACGCCGATGACATTGGCATCTATGCTTCTAGTATGAGACCGAAAAGGGCTCTCACCCTGGCACAAGGAGCATCGACCACTATTGTAGATGAGCTGAAGGAGATTGGCATTAGGGTGAACCCGAAGAAGACAGATGCTATTGTCATGTCGTTCCAGAAGGGGAAGAGCGCTTTGCCCACTGATTTTAAAGTGAACGGAGAAACACTGCCAGTCTCTAATTCAATCCTCTACCTGGGCGTCACTCTAGATAGGCACCTCACCTTATCTAGTCACGTCCGGGAACGACTCAAACTGGCCAGGAGAAAGAGCTATAGACTTAATCATCTACTCACGTCACCTCAGCTCTCACTGAGGCTGAAACTACAGATCTACAAGGCTATAATACGTCCGACTATGCTCTATGGTGCGCCCTTGATGCGGCATCTGTTTAAGTCCACTCTCAAACAATTACAGACGTTCCAGAACTCCATCCTTCGGCGGATTGTCAGAGGTACCAACTTACAAAGGGCCAGAAACCATATCCTTCATCAGGAATTAGTATTGCCAACAGTGCCTGAATATATCAGCCGGAGGCACATTAAATTTTTTGATGGGCTGAAGGCCTGTGCTAATCCATTATTTTCTGATATCACCCCACCACCCAAGCCTGGGAGGTGGCAAGGATCACTACCTCTCGTTGACGTTGTCGCCGAGGGAAGGAGTTCGGACTATGTCTGAACTCAATTTATTGCCAAAACCCTGAAGAATGGTCCCTCCCATTTTTCAATGGATAAATAAAGGCTTAGAAGAAGCCCTTGAAAGATTACTAGTGCATCCAGCGCATATAGCAATCCTCTTTAGAATACCTCCGGGTAACGGAAGGACAAATCTGACAGCTATACATATTATATTTGTATTTGTATTTTGTTCGAAAATAAAACCAGAGGGTAAGAAAAAAAAAAAAAAAAAAAATTATTATATGGTAGTTATATATAGTTTATATATATTATATTAGTTATAGTTAGGTAACTATATATTAGTAGTAGTATATATTATTAGAAGTAGTACATATTAGGAGTAACTATATATTAGTTATAGTTAGCAACTATATATTAGTTATATATTATATATTATATATATTATATATTTATATTATATATATATATATAAACTATATATATCATATATACTTAGTATATGGTACTAATAGGCAATTAGTAATAATATATCACTACTACTAATTTTAAAACGCTATATCTCTTCTAGTTTTGAACCGATTTGCTATTTATTTATTAATTAGGACAAACGGCGTGCGGCGGACAAAAGATTTATTTTTCTTTTTTCTTATTCTACGCATCTTGAAACGTAAGCTCTCAAATTTTGAGAGGAGAGGGGGAAAGTAATTTTTTTATTTGTTTGGTCGATAACATAGGCT
Organism: Piezodorus guildinii; assembly: GCA_023052935.1. NCBI lineage: Eukaryota > Metazoa > Arthropoda > Insecta > Hemiptera > Pentatomidae > Piezodorus > Piezodorus guildinii. The sequence goes on along the minus strand of CM041298.1, from coordinate 83,594,663 downwards.
CATTGTTGAAAATAATGAACCAAAATACAAGATTCCATTACAATTTTTTATCTTTTCTTTGTACCAATAAAAGTTCATACATAGTTTAATCCATCTTCAAAAATAACTGACTTATGGCCGTATTAATTGGTAAAATAGAAAAGTTTTTCTTTTATTTGTTTTTTTTTTGTTAAAAAACAATATTATAATATTATTCTATCTTTAAAAATAATTGAGATATTGTGCTTTTGTGCATCGGTTTCAACCGAGATTCCTTATCCTTAAGTGGTATTCAGCTAGCTCAGAATGGAAGAGAAAAAAAAAATCCATTTTCATTATTTAATATTTTTTCCGCAGCATAGTCGGTTAACAAATTTTCAGTGTACATGACTATGACGTCTTAAGAGAGAACACCGTCCGTAAGGGGTTTGCTGGATTCAGAACCAGAAATTTTGAACTGTTGATGATCAAATTCAAAGAAAAAAAATACAATAAGAATATTTTTGGAACATTCAATAAAGCACCCACTACCTTCCTTTCATCATCCAATTACTTTATTTCCTAAGTCTTTTAACACCTTTTTTTTCCATCTTAGTCGACGTTTCGGGGTTGTTTCCCCATTTTCAAGACTGAAACTTATTCCTTGCACAACATTTTTCATTATTCATTACATCTTATAGCACACTGCTACTTGTCTATTGGCTTCTGTTGGATGATGAAAGGAAGGTAGTGGGTGCTTTATTGAATGTTCCAATTAAGAAAACTTCCACAAAAATTAAAAAAGAAAAGAAAAGAATATTTTTACGCTTTTTACTTTCACTTACTATATATAGTAAGGGGAAGTATTGCGATCGTGAAAATGTTCGAATTCCGGTTTTCAACGGAAATACACATTTTAGGGTCCCCTGAGTCCAAATAACCAAGTTCCGCAAAAAGGTCTTGTGTGTGTGTGGTAACTCCCGGGTGGAAACGGTAAGTTCTATGAAACTGAAATTTCATATTTAAGACAACTATACGCCCGAGACCTTACAAAACTTTTTTCATCAAAATGAGCTTACCAGAAGAGCCAATTTATACCAAGCATTTTGCACCTTTTTTCAATTTTCTCGAAAACGGTTCCGACGATTTTGATTAAACTCGCTATATCGATGTAAAATTTAATGGGCTTTAATATTATGTAGGTTTAATTCTGATAAAAATTGTCTGACAGTGCTTAAATGACGATATTTTAAATTGTTTTTCTCTAAAGTACTTTTAATTTTGTAGATTATATAAAAATAACCATATTACCTTGTTAGGATTGATAAAAAACAGCTAAATATGTAAGCTGGGCGAATTTAAAAAACAACTAAAAGAAAAAACTGAACAAATATTTTATTAATGCAATTTTTTGTTTTTGAACATAGGAATTGTAATATTACATGCATGATATACTGTTGGAAATCTAAAGATTTAAGAAAAAATATTATCTTATGCACAAGCTTTTAAATGGTAATAGAGAGTGATGAAAAGCTGATAAAACTAACTGATTATTTTAGATAATAATATAATAGATTTTTTAATAAAACACATGTTTCTATAGAAATTCCATTTTAGTAATTCTTTAATCGATTTTAAAAACGGAGGTAAGTGAAAGTCGTGTGTTGCCCGCACCAGATTTTTTTCATTGAGTTGCTTACCAAATCTTTTATCTTTTATATATCAAAGTTGTCAAAATCAATATAATAATTTTCAAATCATTTAGAGGCGAAAATAAATTGTTAATGAATTACCTAGAGTTTCTATAGAAACATGTGTTTTATTAAATAATGTATTATATAATTTTATAGTTAGATTTATCGGCTTTTCATCATTCTCCACTAACTTTCACAATTCTGTGTTGTTTTTTTTCTGAAATCTTTAGCTTTCCAACGGTATATTATACATCTATATTACTATTTTTATGTTCAAAACACGAAATTGGCATAAATAAATACTTTTGTTCTTTCCTCCGTTTGTTGGATATCGTTCATTCGACTTTATCTACTCATTTTGCACGAATGCTAACATAGTTAATAGCCCAGTAAAATAAGGCCGAATCTGACCATTTGTGGGAATTAATTCGGACAAAGCTGGAAATCGTTTTAATACCTTTTAATGGTCCTAAATACAAGTTATCTGAGTTTGTACCATTGCAGCTGGTGAGCTTATCTTTTGGCAGCCAAAAAACCTAGAAAATTTTGCACTTTTTTCAATTTTTCACCTATAACTCGAAAACGGTCACTCTTACAGAATGAATGAACGTTAAATTTCCAGTTAATAAATACCCTTAGTTATTGAATTTGGTTTAATGGTATGGCAACAATCCTTCGTAGAAAATAGGCAAATTTTACCAACTTTCTTGAAAAACCCCATTCAGTCATTTTCAGACCTCTGTAACTTCTAAACCACCATCGAAATCGTAAAATGTTACAGAATGAAAAGTTGTAGAGCATCTAATTCCAATCGTAAAAGGCTCATTAAAATCTAAATTAGGTTGATACGATCATTCACAAAATGGTTTTTCGATTTTTCTTTACACGCGTCGTAGCGCTCAGGTTCTATGTAGAAGACATGTTGAACCTTGGATCAAAACTTCCACGTGATGAATATAGGAAATTTGTGAAAAAGGGTTCTTCACCATACGAAGGTCAGACAAATTCTGGTCCGGAATATGAACTAATATGACTATAGAACAGGTCCTTATGAAAAATAGTAAGAGCAGATTTCTGGGTGAGGTATTACTGATTCTGTTCTTAAAAAATAGATAGAATCTATGCCTGCTATTATGGAAATTTTCCTCCTTCTAGAATATTTCTGTGGCATAATCTTTGCTTTAACAGAACAGCACACAGACGCCAGGCTGTTGAAAAATAAACAGGGATGATACTGACGTAGCAAAATTTGTTGAATTCTTTTATGCTCATGTCCCCTTTCCAAGTTGCGACTCATGTCAATTAGTACAGGTGTTGTGGGAGACAAGACAATAAACTGCCACGAGGCATTGGAAAAAGGAAAGAAAAGTATTGCCAGGATCATTGGTAACAACTTCGGTGATGTCAAGTTTTCGCGCAAAAACCGTGTTGTATCTCTCAAATGTTTTACTTCACCAGTCACGATTCATAGTACAGATGTTCCAGACAACCCAGAAACCATTTTTAAAATAATTACATTCCTCAAATTACGAATTGGCACCTTACTTTTGTTCATGTTTGATGAAATAAGAATGAGAAAATCTCGCAAATCAGTGTTTTATGATCTGTTCGTTCCTATGAAACGTAATTAAATCAACATGGCTAAATCAGTATTTGTAATCGACGGAAGATTCCTTCTAAATCGAGTAGTCTGGCTATCAAAGGAACAATTTTCTGCCATTATAAGAAAATATATAAATTATGTAAAAAGATATTTTGGCACACCAGGGACAACTATAGTTTTTGATGGCTACCCTGAACATCCTAAGGAAAAAAGCAGCAAATGTGTAGAGCAATTGCGCCGCCAACAGAAAGTTTCTGCAGCCAGAGTGGAATTTGATGACACGATGGTAGCAACCATTCCGAAAGATCAATTTCTTAAAAATGATGTCAACTGCTGGGGGAAAAGTTTAACCAAGAGGGATTCTGTTTTTTGCAAGCTTACGAAGATGCAGACACACTTATTGTAGAAACTGCCTTAAAAATGCTTCAACAGAACTAAATACGAGTTATAATGGTTGGCGAGGACATAGACCTGGTGATTTTGACAGGACGTAGTGATGATAGTCCTTCATCAAACGTAGAGATGATGAAACTGGAAAAGGAATATCAGAAAACACTTTTTATTCTCCAAAGCAGTTCTAATATAGCGATACTATAAACAGCATCTGCCATTTTTACACGCATTCAGTGGTTGTGATACCACATCTTCATTTTATAGGCAAGGGAAACTGAAGTTTGTTCATGCAATGCAGAAGAATATCCATTTAGAATCTTATGCTTCGGTATTCTCTGATGAGCATGCTTCTATAGAGGATGTTATTGCTGCAGGTAAACAGTTTTTGATGTCAGTCTCTTCTTCAAAGGCTGCAGAAACACTGAACTAACTCCGCTTCCAGCTATTCAATAGCAACCTCACTGCCGTTGAGCATCATTGTCTTATGACTTTTCACCAGATCCAGCACTGGTATGGTATAGACAAACCACTTACCTCATGGGGCTGGAAACTTAGCCCACAAGGCCTGATCCCTACAACTACTACCAAAAATGCATGTTCCACCTGAAGTACTGAACACAATTTTCATGCAAGTGTAACAAGGACTGCGTGGGTAGATGCAGCTGTTGTAAACATGGACTTAAATGTTCAACAATATGCTACAGGTTTAAGGATCAAACATGTACGAACGCCCCTTTCGCGACAGACCCATCATCTCAGATCCAAGGATACTATGACGAAGGTGAGGACATTGTAGAGTTGGGAGGGGAGATGGACGAGATGCCACAAGTTGTCGCTTTAATGGAAAACTCATCCCAGGAAACTTACCATTCATCAAACCCCCCAGAGAAGAAAAAGCGTTTAACGTAATGAAAATATTTTACATTTAACCTTTCACTGAGTTTAATTGTAGGTAACTACCAAATATAATACAGTGCAAAAACAGATTTTATTAATACAACCTATACTTCCTCCCTTTAATTTAAACTATACCGTACGTTATATAAAGAATATTATAGATAAAAATAAATAATATTCTATAATATGCTGAATGCGATGTAACTACTTTCGAGCCCACTTAAATATTCAATTGTAGTTTCCACTTGGCTAGTTATATGATTTAAGATACAAATACTGTAATAATATTCCTTCTATTAGTAAAACTATAGCAATTCAGAATGTGTTTAAGGATTTTTTTAAGAAATTGCAGATTACCTTCTAAGAAGTAATAATAAAAAACTTTTATGCAAGATCGAACCAAACAAAACTTTTGGGTAAATGGGAGGGAGGGGGAGGGAGAAGAGAAATTTTGGCATAAGATGCAAATACCATTATTTCTAGTAAAAATGACGGCAACAAGCACTGCAGAATGTGCACAAATTTCCTATATTCATCACGTGAAAGTTTTGATCCAAGGTTCAACATGTCTTGTTCATAGACCTGAGCGCTAATTTGGATTTAATGAGCCTTTTACAATTGAAATTAGATGCTCTACAACTTTTATTATATAACATTTTACGACTTCGATAGTGGTTTAGAAGTTACAGAGGTCTGAAAATGACTGAATGGGGTTTTTCAAGAAAGTTGGTAAAATTTGCCTATTTTCTACGAAGGATTGTTGCCATACCATTAAACCAAATTCAATAACTAAGGGTATTTATTAATAGGAAATTTAACGTTCATTCATTTTGGAAGGTAACATATTTTCTGTAAGAGTGACCGTTTTCGAGTTATAGGTGAAAAATTGAAAAAAGTGCAAAATTTTCTAGGTTTTTTGGCTGCCAAAAGTTAAGCTCACCAGCTGCAATGGTACAAACTCTGATTACTTGTATTTAGGACCATTAAAAGGTATTAAAACGATTTCCAGCTTGTCCGAATTAATTCCCACAAATTTCTTTATTTTACTGGGCTATAAATGTTTAGTTTTAGAAAAATATTATCTTATACAAAAAGTTGTTAAAGGTAATGAAGAATGACGTAAAGCGGGTAAAACTATGTGATTGTTGCAAATAATAATATTATATATTAATTAGTGAAACGAATGTTTCTATCGAAACCCTATTCAATTACTTTTTTCGTCTCTTAATTGATTTAAAAATTCTTAAATAGCTTTTAACATCGGAGTTAAGTGAAAGTCGTGTATTTACTACAAATTTTTAAGATGGATCAAACTATTTTGAATAGAATAGATTAGAAAATAATTTTTATTGTGGGACTGGGTCCCCTAAGATTAACAGGTTTGTACTGAGGTATACATACTGGCCAATAGACGAAAGGAACATAATTAATTACTAATTACACAAATAATAGATATCAAATTTTAAATATAGACACTGAGCAAATATCTTCTTTCAAAGTGTGATGTCAGGAATATAAATATCACCGTTTTCAAGCGTCTTTTTGGGATAACAAAAGGTATTGGAAAAGTTGGGATTTGAATGGGGAGAGGGAAGCAGCATGGCGGATATGATTAGGTAGAGAATTCCAGAAAGTAGAGGAGCGGACAAGGAAGGAACTATTAAACGTTTTAGTTTTATGGGGTAGGGAAGTAAAGATCGGAATGGTGGCATCTTGTTTCAAGTGAGTGGACTGAAGATTTAAATTTTAGGAGACTGTGAATATATGGAGGATGTTGGGAGTTAAGGATTTGGTAAAGGTATGATTCTAGGAAACATTGTCTGCGGATTGGGATAAGGAGCCACTTCAACTCGCCGTAAAAATGGGTTACATGTAACCTCTTCGGTGTCCTGAGGACAAATCTCAAAAATAGGTTCATGATTCTTTTTAGCCTGTCGTCATGCACCGTCGGGAGGCCACCATATACTAAGCAGCAATAGTCAAAGTGGGGGAAAATAAGTGCGGATACAAGGAGATTACGGGTGGATAGTGGGAGAAGATGGCGAGAGCGTTAGAAATATTTGAGGGTACTTATTGTTCTTCGGGAAATTTGAGCAATATGGGGTTTCCAGGAAAGGATTTGGTCAATAGTAATACCCAGGTTTTTGACAGGGGAAGTAAAGGTGACAGAGTGATCATTTAGGGTGAGATTTGGAAATGTGGTATAGGATCTGAGGAGGGAATTGGGACCAATTACAATGGCCTGGGTTTTCATAGAATAAACGTGGTATATAGTTGTAAAACAGAAAGCGCTTTTATATCAGCAAGATTTTATTATCATCAATGGCGGTGTTTAAATCCCGAATTAAAGAAATATCTATATAATGTATCTATTAGATCAGAAAAACAATTAATTACTGCTAAAATATTCTAGAAATCAGAGGGTTTCTGATGCCTAATAGGGATACATTACCTTGTGGTAGAAACTAAAGGAAACGTTATCAGTTTACAAAGGGTATGCACTGTACGTTATAGAACAAAGGACTAATGTGGTTGATCTTTAATCCATAGAAGTAAGTTTATTATCAAAGACAGTTTTTAGTCTTTGTTACCTATATAAGTATATATATATATATATATATATATATATATATATATATATATATATATATATATATATATAGTAAAGAAAGGTTTTGTGATCGTATAAGTTTTCACTTGTCAAGGCCTGTGTGTGTGCGCGAGTGGTAAGTCTAGCTAGAAAACAATATGCTGCATAAAACTATATATTTTAGAAGCGTATATGCCTGAGAACAAGTGCGTTAGTAAAAACTGGTTAAAAAATCTGGTGCGGGCAACACACGACTTTCACTTACCTCCATTTTTAAAATAAATAAAAGAATTTTCAAAAACAGTTATTGAATATTTGATTAAGATAATATTTTTCTAAAATCTTTAGCTTTCCCACGGTATATCATAAATGTATTTTACTGCTCTTATGTTCAAAAACGAAAAATTGCAATAAAAAAATATTTTTTTCTGTTTTCTCCTTTAGTTGGGTATCGAATTTATTCAATTTATATATTTACCTGTTTTTCTTCAGCGTTAGCAGGATAATATATTTATTTTTATTGAATCTACAAAATTAAAGGTACTTTAGGGGAAGAAATTTTAAAATATCGGCATTTAAGCCCTGTCAGACCATTTTAATCAAGATAAAACCTACATGATATAAAAGCCCATTAAATTTTACATCGGTATAGCGAGTTTAATCAAAACCGTCGGAACTGTTTTCGAGAAAATCGAAAAAAGATGCAAAATGCATGGTATAAATTGCCTCTTCTGGTAAGCTCGTTTTGATGAAAAAAGTTTTGTCACGTCTCGAGCTTATAGTTGTCTTTAATATGAAATTTCAGTTTCGTAATACATACCGTTTTCGCTCGGGAGTTACACACACACACACACACACACAGACCTTTTTGCGGGACTTGGTTATTTGGACTCAGGGTACCCTAAAACGTGTATTTCCGTTGAAAACTGGAATTCGAAAATTTTCACGATCGCAATACTTTCCCTTACTATATATAGTATGTGAAAGTAAAAATAGGTTAGAAATAAATACAGATAAGACAAAATATATAATTAGTAGGAGAAACGGTGACGATCTTGGTGATATTGATATATCAGGATATACGTTTGAACACGGAGAGAAATTTAACTATTTAGATTCATTGATAAAAAAAAAAAAAAAAAAAAAAAAAAAAAAAAAAAAAAAAAAAATGAAATCCAGGAGGAAATAAAGTCCAGATTAAAGACGGGGAATGCGTGTTATTATTAAGTTAACTTTGCTTAGTTCGCGGCTTCTGTCTAAAAACATAAAGGTTATAATTTATAAACTATTATTCTTCCGACGGTTACGGATGTGAAACGATGAACGTTTACTTTAAAGCATGAACGTCTTAAGGTTTTCGAAAATAAGGTGCTGCAAACAAAATTTGTTCTAAAGAGAAGTGAGGCCACTAAGGAGTTTAGAAGATTGCATTTCGCGTAATTTTGGAGATTGTATTGTGTGAATAAAAAAGTGAAAAAAGTTGTTGGGCTAAGTGAGGAACGAATTCCGAAAAGATTGGTGTACGCTGAACCAACTGGTAGGCCGAAGCGTGGATAAGAGGATTGTGTTAAAGCTAGTCTCAGGGGTTTGGGTTTGAACGGTGATAATAATAATAATAATAGGCTTGCCGAACCCGAATGTTCGATGTCGATACCACCAAAGTCTGCCTACACAGACTCGTCCAATGTTCACCGTTCAAGCCAAAGCCCCCGAGATTAGCCTTCCTCAAACGCAATCCTCCCATCGACCCGTCGGCCTGCCTTTCGGATGCCTACCAGTCGGTTCAGCGAGTACCAACTTTCTTGGAATCCGTTCCTCGCCGAGCCCAACCACTTTACGCGCCCATTTGAGTCATGCTATCAATTCAATTATATTCACAGGATACAAGTTCCGCAATTCCGCGTTGTGCAACCTTCTAAACTCCCCAGTGGCCTCATCTCTCTTCGAACCAAATATTTTACGCAGTACCTTATTTTCGAAAACCTTAAGCCGTTGTTCATCCTTCAAAGTAAGCGGCCACGTTTCACAACCGTTAAGAACCGTCGAAAGAATAATAGTTTTATAAATTCTAAAATTTAAGTTTTTAGATAGAAGCCGCGAGCTAAGAAAACTTAGCAACATAATAATAACACGCATTTCCCACCTTTAACCGGGACTTTATTTCTTCCTGGATTTCATTTTTTCTTGTTATCATTGAACCTAAGTACTTGAATTTCTGTACGTGTTCAAAAGTATGCCCTGATATATCAATATCACCAAGATCGCCAAAGTTTCTGCTTCTAATCATATATTTCGTCTTATCGGTATTTATTGTAATTCGAGTCCTATTTCTTTACCGGTTTTTATTAAAACACTTGTATTTAGTTGTATGGTTTCCGTGGCTTCACCTAGCAGTACCAAATGATCGGCATACCCCAAAACCGGAATCTTGTCACCCATATTTAAGTCTTTCTCGGTGCACAACACCTTTTCTATGATATATTCTAAAGCTATATTAAATAAAACAGGTGAGTGGTGATAATTTGACAAATTTTTGTAGGCAGTTTTTGGTGTGATCGGCATCAAACCTTGGGGTTCGGCAGGCATATTATTATTGTTATTAATATATACCAAAAAGTGTAGTTTAGAAGAAAATCGCGAAAACTAGGAATCGAGATATAATGGCATGAAATTCGGTTAGTATTGCTGAAATTAAGTTGTTTGCTATACCGACTAATAGCATACAGTATTCCTAATGATATATCACTTGAGGAAATAAGTATAATGAAGAAGGGACGGAGAAGTGCTAAGCTATTTAGGGACGGGAACCTGGATGGGATGTAGCCACTAATTGACTCTTACATTAATAATCTCTTAGCGCGACAGCTAAACTCGTTTGCGGGCGCTCAATTTCCGTCGTTCGATCATTAACCAAGCGTGTCTTATGTTCGAGCTTCACTCGTCCATGAGGGTCGCAATAACAATTTATGATAGCTAACACATTCGTTTATGAGCCAAAACTTCAATTTGTTTAAAACATAAAATTCTTAAATACGGATCGATGAAATAATATCACTTTCACTTACCAATGTATGAAATATCCAAACGACCAAGTCCCTTAAAATTTTCAGTATGCGCAGGACTATGTCAGTTTAGCTCGAAAAAGATAAATTGTATAAAACTGAAATTTCATATTTTAGAAACGTATTTTAGGGTGAGATTTGGAAATGTGGTAATGGATCTGAGGAGGGAATTGGAACCAATTAGAATGGCCTGGGTTTTCATAGTATAAACGTGGTATATATTTGTAAAACTGAAAGCGCTTTTATATCAGGGAGATTTTATAACCATTAATGATGGTTTTTAAATCCCGAATTAAAGAAATTAATTAATAAAATTAAAGAAAGTACTTCCTCTACATTATCTTTTCTCTGTTAAATAACTTTTTTGAAAACGGCGATTCAAGCAGTATCTATTAGATCAGGAAAACAATTAATTACTGCTAAAATATCCTAGAAATCAGGGGGTTTCTGATGCCTAATAGAGATACATTACCTTGTGGTAGAAACTAAAGCTAAACTAGGTAAACTATACCACCAAATTCCGCCTACACATACTCGTCCAATGTTCACCGTTCAAGCCCAAGCCCCCGAGATCAGCCTTAACGCAATCCTCCCATCGACGCTTCGGCCTACCTTTCAGACGCCTACCAGTCGGATCAGCGAATACCAACTTTCTCGGAATCCGCCCCTCATCGAGCCCAACAAGTTTACTCGCCCATTTGAGTCTCCGCGATGCTGTCAACTTAATTATATTCACAGGATACAAGTTCCGCAATTCCGCGTTGTGCAACATTCTAAACTTCCCAGTGGCTTCATCTCTCTTCGGAGTATATACCTGAGATGTTATTACAACTTTTACATAAAAATCGGGGAAGCTAAAGAGCCACTTTATACCTAGCATTTTCTACCTTTTTACGATTTCTCAAAACCAATATAATGATTTAGATTATACTATCTGTATCGATGTAAAATGTTATAACGCAGGCTTTAATATAATATAGGTTACTCTTCGATTGAAATAGTATAACTACAGCTTTAATTTTAAAGTACCTTTAGTATTAAAGATTACAAAAAATTAACCATATAATTTTTTTAGCATTGATAAAAAACGGCTAAATATAAAATGTGAATGAATTTGATAACCAACTAGAAGAGAAAGTAGGAAACATTTTTTTTTTCAAGAAATTTTTTTCCCCTATAATAAGAATAGTAATATACTGTTAGAAACCTGGAGATTTTAGAAAAATGTCATATAATGTAGAAAGTTGAGAATGGTAATGTTAAGTAACGGATAGGGTATAATCATGTGTGATTATTGTACATAAAAATTTTATGTTATTCAATCTAAAACGTTTATTTATTTTATTTATTTATTTAACGTCACTTTATGCTACTATAACTAATCGGATGATGCTACAGTGGGAGTCCTAAATTTTGCATATCTTGGTTTTATTAGGATAGGGATCTTTAACGACAACCTGACATCGCACAGGCTCGGGACCACCTTTTAACGTCCCCTCCGAAGGACGGCGTAACTAAGGATATTTTATTCCCATTAAAAAATCCTAGGACCACCTGCGGGGTTTGAACCCGTGACCGTTAGCATGGGAGGCTGTTACGCTAGCCACCCAGCTACAAGTGATCCCCAATCTAAAACGTAAGTTTCTAACAAAATTAAATATTATTCTTTAAACGTTTTTAATATTACTGACCTATTGTTTAGATCTAAATTTTTTTAATAGTTTGATAATCGAGGTAGGTGAATGTCGTGTGTTGCTCGCAGCAGATAAAATAAAATAAATGTATTCATTAATATTTACAACGATGTTATGAAATAAATCTATTAAATATGATACAATATTAACTATGTCATGATTCACATATAGAGATACTACCCATTGGCTGATCTCCAAAAACTATGCGAAACCATAAGGTTCTGGAGCCATCTTCTTTTAAAAGCCTGCAGAATTATCAGGGAAAGGGCTGGGACCTGGTTCCGGCCAAGTCAGCAACGTAGTCATAGTAAGGTGTAAATAAATAAGTTTATTTGTGATTAAAAAAGGAGCATTGAGGATTTTTCGAAAGATTTTGGATTTTAAGGATCGGATAAAGTAATACCATCATGGCCGCAAGTGAAGTTACACAAAGTTATAGCTCTCTGATCAATTGTTGTTCATAGTGGTATTAGCCCATATCTAGTGTATAAAGTTTGTAAACATTGAAATTTATACATTCGTGAACAATTTAACTCGAAGACTGATGTGGTAAGCGTTTTGATTTCACTTGATTGACAGAAATATTAGTGTTGGCTAGCGCTTCGACCACGTGAAGGCGGCAGATCTCTACCTGCCTGGTGGGAGCCGTTGGCTATCATTATCTTAACTGCAGTATATCTATCAGCTCACTGATAGCTCACTCGGCTAAGGCGCTGCTCCCCACCTCCCATTCGTATTAGGCACGAGTTCGACTCCAGGGACAGTAATTTCTTTTTTTTTTCATTTTTTCACCATAGAATGTTACTTTTTTTTCTTTTCATTATTTGTGTAAATATTTTATAAGTTCAATTTTAATTTTCTTTACTTTTTTCTCTGATTACTTTTTTTTATTTAAATGAGTAAAACATCGTGCAGTCAGATGTCAGATGATGAAACAGTTTTCTCGGAAATAAGTGAGACTGACTCACAATATTTAACGAGAAGAACTCTTCAGAAAAGACAGCGAAATCAAACACCTGGTTCCCTACAAAATTCGCCAAACAAAAGAAAAAAGAAGAAAGGAAAGAAACAAACGTCACCCAATACTACCATCAGCAGCATACCTGCAGTCAACATTATGGATCCATCAATACCTCAAAATCAATCTTCTACAATTTCCACTGATATTCCTACAAGCAATAAGTTTGCAGCCCTCAGTACTATCGACCCAGAGACAACAACACCCGGTCAATTCTCTGAACCGGAGCCTCCCCAATATTCGTAACTAATATACGAGACTTTATGACCTTGGCACAGGAAATCTCAAATTTAATCGGTCAGCCAAATTTTAAATGCTTTTCTCGATTAAAAGATATTAAAATAAATACAACGACTAAAGAAAATTATAAAAAATTAATTAATTACTTACAAGAGAAAAAATATGAATTCCACTGTTACCAGCTTAGAGAAGAAAAGCCGTATAGGGTAGTATTGAGAGGCCTTCATTCTTCCACATCTACTACAGCAATTAAGCAGGACATTGAGGAACTAGGACACAATGTCCGACATATTTCCCCTGTAATCCATCCAACTGAAAAATACCCGCTACCCCTGTTTTTTATCGATCTTGAGCCAGCTTCTAATAATACTGAAATCTTTCACGTCACCAGGCTGGTGTACTCAGTTGTAAGATTTGAAGAGCCGAGACATAGAGCGGAAATAGTCCAGTGCACCAAATGCCAGAACCTTGGACACACGAAATCATACTGTCACCATCAGCCAAGGTGCGTTAAATGTGGTGGTATGCACCTGTCCAACACGTGCCCAAAACCTAGAGATACGCCAGCTCAATGTGCTTTGTGCAATGAAGCGCATCCTGCTAACTATAAGGGTTGCATAGTTTATAAAAACCTGCAACGTCAAAAAGCAATTAACGCAGCCTTCCATTCTCAAAGAAATGCAGTTTCTACGGATCCAAGGACCGGACCTTCTACAAGAAATGACGTACGACCCTCAAGAACGCCAGCAATTAATGAACAGGATAGATTCATGAACTCTTCAACCAATACTTCCACGTTTTCAAACATCTTTAGGAAACATCAACAACATCAACAGGCGCCTCTGCCTTCCTTACCTCAGATTCAGACCTCCCATCCTGACCCTAAGCCTTCTCATCCTAATCTTAAGATCTCACATCCCCAGCGTGAAAACTCCCAACCTCTTCCTAAAATTCCCACAAATGAAATAAATCCCAAAGATCTATTAAGGGTTAATCTGCCACCGGAATCCTATTCCAAACATCCTGCTTCTTCTCCATCTACATCTCAACTTAATCCTCGACCAGATAAATCAATGGAACCTACTCAGCGTTTGAGAAATCCACCTCAAAACATCTCTACTAATCCTCCAATCCAAAACACTGCCTACAATCCCTATCCTAACCAGAATCCTACAGACATTACTGCAATCCTTTCATCATTCATTCGTGAAATTCAAAATACAATCAATCCTTTGATCAATCTCCTTACCAGACTGCTCTCAGTAATCCCATTCCATGCCCCAATATGAAGAAAAACTTTCTATCCATCCTATTATGGAATGCAAATGGACTACTAAACCACCGAGACGAACTAGACGTATTCCTCCACAACAACTTCATAGACATTGCCTTACTTACAGAGACCCACTTCACAACACAGTCTCGCTTCTACATACGTGACTACATCACATACAGAACAGATCACCCAGACAACACATCTCACGCTGGCTCATGTATCCTTATTCACAAATCCATACCTCACTCCCTGATTCCTTGCACTCCAACTGACACCATTCAGTCAACCTCTATTACCTTAACCTCCCGCCCTTATAACCTTACATTCTCTGCTGTATATTGCCCGCCTGGTAATACCTTATCCTATAATGATCTTGATTCCTTATTCCGAACCTTTGGTCCGCGTTTCATTGCTGGTGGGGATTACAACGCCAAAGACCAACGGTGGGGATGCCGAACATCCAACACTCGGGGCAGGATTCTTTCCCAAGTCACAACCTCTAATAGCTTTTCCGTCTTGTCACCCAAGGATCCTACATACTGGCCTACATCCCTTAAAAAACGCCCGGATATTCTAGACATATTTATCTCTTCCCAAATTCCCACTACCCAATGTACAATTACATCCTTAGACGACCTCTCCTCAGATCATAGCCCTGTTCTGCTTCTCATGAATTCAAATCCTATTCTCCAACCCTCTCCTCCTTCCTTGATTAAAGGACGTGTGGACTGGGACAATTTCCGAAACGACCTAGAAAACATACTCGACTTGAAAATACCATTGAAAACTAAACAAGACATAGACTCTGCCATTGAAAACCTAACACAATCTATAGAGACTGCCATAAACAACAATACATCCATCACTAAAATCAGAAATTCTCATGAATCCTACTTACCGAACCACATTCGTCTCTTGCTTACTGCAAAGCGGAAAGCAAGAGCGAAGTGGCATAGAACAAGATATCCTTCCGATAAACAGCACTACAATAAACTGACTAACGCACTAAAAACCGAATTAAAACAATTCAAAATTCAAAACCTGCAGATCTTTACTGGAAACCTGAATACCTCTGACAGATCATTATGGACAACCACTGCAAAGTTACTAAAATTCAAAACCTTCAATCATCCTATTTTAACTGAATCCCAGACATGGACAAGATCCGACGAAGAAAAATCCCAGGTGTTCGCAAAACACCTTTCCAAAATGTTTAATCCGCATCCTGATATCCAAAACCCAATCCATATCGAACATGTCGAAGCAGAACTAACCGTTCCTCTCCAAATGTCTCTTCCTCCTAAAGCATTCCACCCATCAGAAATTATCAGCATCATTCAAAAATTACCGTCCAAAAAAGCACCTGGTCACGACCTCATCACTTCCCGTATCCTAAAACAGCTCCCTAGAAAAGCCATACTCCTTCTTACCTATGTATACAATGCCACACTCCGTTCCACCTACTTTCCCGTTACATGGAAACTGTCCATTATCAAAATGATACCAAAACCCAAAAAGCCTCTAGAAAACCCATCTTCCTACCGTCCTATCTCTCTTTTGCCCATTATGGGCAAAATTCTAGAAAAACTCCTCCTAAAACGTTTATATCCAATCCTAGATCTCAACCATGTGATTCCTGACCACCAGTTTGGATTTCGGACATCCCATTCTACTATACAACAGTGTCACCGTGTGGTGGATGTCATTTCTTCCACATTGGAGCGCGGAATGTATTGCACTGGAGCCTTTCTTGACGTTGAACAGGCTTTTGATCGAGTTTGGCACCCAGGACTGCTATATAAACTCCGGAAATTCCTCTCTCCTACATACTTCCTAATTATTCATTCTTACCTCTCAGATAGAACTTTCAAAGTCAACCATAACCTTTCATACTCATCCATATTTTCTCAGTCCGCAGGTGTACCTCAGGGTAGCATCTTAGGCCCAATCCTTTATTCCGTTTATACAGCTGACATTCCTATTCATCCTAGCACTGTTCTCACTACTTACGCTGATGACACATGTGTGTTATCCGTAAGTGGTGACCCAACGGTTGCATCACAATTCCTACAGTCTCACATCCAATCCATTGAAGAATGGTGTCATAATTGGAGAATTAAAATCAATCCAAATAAATCCCATCAAATTACCTTTACCCTTCGCCGCAAGCCTATGAATACCTGTCCTACTGTATCCTTTGGCAACATTCCATTAATCCCCGTTGAACAGATCCGCTACCTTGGACTCCATCTAGACAAGCGCCTTACTTGGAATCCTCACACTAGACTGAAACGACAAGAAACTGCCTGCAGATACCGCATACTACAACACTTACTAGACAAACGTTCAAAACTCTCTATTCACTACAAAAGACTCATTTACATCACGATTATCCGACCTATTTGGACCTATGGCATTGAGCTATGGGGGTCCACTAAACTATCAAACTCCTCCCGCATCCAATCCTTGCAATCCAAAATCCTACGAAAAATCCTCAATGCTCCTTACTTTGTAACTAATAAACTCATCCATAGAGACCTAAATATCCCACTGGTTGCAGACTTGGCCCGCGATAGATACACCTCCTTTAATTCCAAACTACCTGCCCACTCAAACCCGCTTGTCCGTAACCTCTCATCTACATCTATTCCCGGTAATCCTCCGAGGCGCCTGAAAAGACGGTGGCCTCGAGACCTGCTCATGAAATAAACTTTGAAGTACTACCACTGGGTAGATTCTTTACATGTCTATTCATGCCTGTTATTGTAATTCAGCCATTTTACTTATTGTATTTGTATATACAGTTGTAAAAAACAATAAAATATATTATAAAAAAAAAAAAAGGATCGGATAAGAGAAGAATTTGATCCTATAGTAGTCTTAAAGCTCTACTCCGCAAGTCCTATATCAGCCTTATGATGGCCATGTAGACGATCCTTCTGTAGTTAAGTGGAAGGTTTAAGCGTTTGTCCAGTAAGAGTTTAAGTCGTCGAAAACGTCAGGCATTATCTTGTCTAGTATAACGATTCCAAGTGAGGCGTTTGTCAAGGTGGAGTACTAGATATCGGATCTATTCTACATTGACAAGCGGAGTATATTTAAATGATACTGTAGGACCGCATATAATACGTTTACGAGGAATGGTGAAGCTTGTTTGGTTTATTGGAATTTATTTTTATCCTCCAATTCTGAAAACATACTTCAAATTTGCCGATGTGGGATTGAAGAAATTAAGAGGTAATAATAGGATCGTTATTGACTGATAACACACAATTGTAATCAGCATGGTAGAACGGAAAGTGTGGATCAATGAAAAGGATGGTTTGGGAAATTAATTGTACAGGCTGTGTCGGATTCAAACCTCCTCTGGGATTATTATATTATCTATTGTGCACATAATATTTTGCAATACTAATGCTACCCGGGTCAGGGTCTCTGTTTCCATACAGGAAAGGCGGGCATGCTCGCTCCAGGCGGCATTAGCCCCACCATTTACAGAATTTACTTCTGTGGGGCTCCCCCGGAGTTTCTCTCTTCCTCGTCTAACAGTCGCTCTGAACGGATCTTCATCCCGAGCCAGACACAGCAGCCGCTGTATCCAGAACAGGAAGAGACCGGAGCGAGGACCGAAGACTTCCGGAAGGACGAGGATGGGCACGCAGCCCGCCCGCCGTAAATATTAACAGGGACCTGACCCATTAATTATATTTTGTTAATTAATAAATAGCTTAAAACAAATTCAAATATTTCATTTAAGGCACCTTAAAGGGCTCCCGGTGGTAAAACACTAACCGGGCCCCCAAATTGTACTGGCTGTGTAAAGAACGGTTCATAGTATTCTGCCTTGAGGAGCACCAGCAGACTGAGTAAAAAGGGGAGAATAGGAACTATAGTGATTTACTTTGAAGAATATATCAGTGAGGTATTATGTAGTAGGAAGGATTTTACGGAGTTTGTACAGCTGCTTACGGCGTGACAAACTTGGTCAAATGGCTGTTGTACGTCAAGAAAGGCTCCCGTGCAGACCAATCCGCGCTCCAATGCCGATAAGACAACATCCACCTTATTGACATTGTCAGATGGTGGAGTGGGATGACTGGGATAAGGTACAGTCGTTTGAATAAGACTGGACGGTGAGGAATTATGTAGGGAGAGGAAGTTGTGGAGTTCGTTAAAAAAGGCCTTTTTAAACATACATTTCTAATATACGAATCTACGAAATTATAAAATTTACTTTTACTTAGCTATATTAGAAAATTTAGTTAGAGAGAGTACGGCGATTGTAAAAAATTTCTAATACGAGTTTTCACCGGAAATAAACGTTTTAAGATCCCTTGAGCCCCAAATCACCAAGTCCCGTAAAAAGGTTTATGTCTGAGGTAAATCTTCCTCGATAAGTTTTATACAACTGAAATTTCATATTTTAGAAGTTTTTTGTGTCGGAGATGTTACTGCACCTTTTTCGTCAAATCGGCGAGCCACAAGAGCCACTTCATACCATTCATTTTGTACTTTTTTACGATTTTCTCAAAAACAGCAATAACGATTTTTATTAAACTCGCTATATCGACGTAAAATTTAACTGGCTTTTATGTGGTATAAATAAATATAATTATGAACATTTTTTTTTTTTCATTAGTTAGGTCGCATTTAAATGTGGACGATACCAAAAAAGATATTTATTAACGCAGTTAGTTGGAATGAGGAAGAACAATTTTGTGACAATCGATAACAAGGCTGAACAATGATTTGTCTAATAGATTAGGCTTACTGGTCTCCCACTCACTTTAAAGTGGAAACCAACAGAAATTTATCGGACTTACTATCCAGTATTTCATTTACCGTTTACCTCATTACAGTAACCCTGCAATAGTTGCATTTCTTTCTACGAGTACCATCTTGCGATACAACGCGTATTTTTATTACATAATATAAAATAATTTACATAACATATTTTGTAAAAATAGTATGTAAAGAAGAGTAAGTTAATAAACTTAGAGAAAAAAAAGTAAAGAAAATATGATATTGAGAAAAGAATAATAATAAATAAATAATAACAATAAAATAATAACAAAAAATAAATAAATATTAACAATAAAATAATAACTAGTAAATAAAACTAATAAATAAATAAATAATAAATTAAATAATACTAACTAACTAATTAACTAAACTAAGAAACCAGCTACTAACTAATTAATTACTTTATTATAACTATTAAATAATAACTAATAAAGAACTAATATATAAAATAGTAACAACTGTAGAGTCAAGAAGAGAAAAAGTAAAAGTAAATAAAATAAATAACAAGTTATTTACAACGTAAATCATAAAACTCAGCTCGCAATGTTCAGTGCATGCCTGTTGCTATTTGTCTAATTCTGCATAATCAACCCGGTCCACAAATTCATCAAATTTTGCAAGAAAGTCACACTTTGAAGGCTGCCATTGGTCTCCGTTAAATAGGACTGTTGAGATCAGTTTGTGTCTTTGTAGGTCCAGTTTACTGCAATCGAATAAAAGATGGTCGTATGTCTGTTCGCTTTGACCGTCACGCTTACAGATTGTTTCCTCTGTTAGTTAGAATCGAAATAAATAGCTTTTGGCTCCTCCATGTCCTATCAGAAATCGTATCAGTTAGTAGGATATTTTTTTAAGTTTAGTTCGATCGTCAATTGTTTTTATGAAGTTATAGGTGTATCTACCTTTTGTATTCCACACCTGCCTTATATTCATTGACAGTAAAGGCGGCGATACACTGTGAGAATTAGGGTATGTGTAGGAGAGGTGAAATTCCTGATTCGTAGGTGAAAGTGAATATCACAAACTTTCAACATAATTATAATTAATATTCAATTACCGAATTTTCTATATTACTTCATCATTTATTTTTTTCCCTTTTATTATATATCATGTTTAATTTCTTAAAATCGAGTTTCTACTTTAAAAAACATGTTTTCATGATGTTTATATTACACTTGTTTGTTTTGGTATAACTTTATCATTCAGTTTTTTTATCTTTTTAAAAAAATATTATAGGATTTTTCTAACAGTAATATTTGATGTCATTATCAAAAATTTTTTTTTTAAATAAGCCTTCTCCCTCTCCTGCTACTTTCGCGAACCATACAATACTTGCTTTCACCTCACCTACAAATACCCTAATTCTCACCGTGTATCGCCGCCTTAAGTGCTTGATGGTGCTGATTGGTGCCTTATTGTATACTATCGGGAGAGCGGCGTCTCTTTAGCCACTTCATCCGCTAGTTCGTTCCAAATAACGCCAACATGACCCACTTAGAGCAGTATTTTATTTATTTCCTTAATTATTATACAATTTGTTTTGTTGTTGGTAGAACAGTATGTATCATAATCTGTTGCTCGGTGGATTTTTAAATGAAAGGATTGCACGTGTTTGGTTTTGAAAATTTAGCTGTTTCTTTGAAAATTTCAACTTTAACTATCTACTATCATCTAATTAAATTTGCAATTCGTAATGTTAGCCCGGCAACTAATCATTGAAAGCGAAGGTAAATGCTTTTAGCCTTGAAGTATGAGTTGGGGAGCTCATGAATGAACGATTGGGCAGAACCAGCGCCACCTGTCTTCACTCATCACAATTAAAAAGCGCTCCATTATTTAGTTCGCTGTTCCGGGATTCCTCTCCTGACACCTCCCTCCTAACCTCTAAACCTGCCATCTAACTTTCCACCTCCCACTTCTCACTTTCCGCTTGCCACTTAACGACTTACGCTCCCACCCACACGAATGGGACTTGCACGGCCAACACTTATTTATACATAATTGAGACGTTGATTTCCAAAAGGTACTAAAGGAAATTTTTTTTAAAGTTGATATTTTGACATAGTTTTATTCTAATGATTTAGTTTTATCTAAATCCGTCATTAAAAAGTATTTAAAAATTGAATTTCACTCCAAAAGGAACTAAATCCGCATTTCATTTTATTCCAAAAGGTACTAAAAAAATTTCCTTCCAAAACGTACTATATCCTCTGTAAACAGATATAACCTTTCCTTTCATTTCCTTCCAAAAGGTACTATATTTCCTACTATACGGCAGAAGCATCTAATTCCGTAATATATCACCATTAATTTATTGTTTTCTCAATTTTGTGCATTGTTATTGGTTTGTTTGTTTATTTATTTAACGTCACTTTATGCTACTATGGCTAATCGGACGATGCTACAGTGAGAGTCCTAAAGTCTGCCTACCCAGGTTTTATTAGGATAGGGATCTTTAACGAGTACCTTTTTACTCCCATTAAAAAATCCTAGGACCACCTGCGGGTTTGAACCCGTGACCTTTGGCATAGGAGGCTGTTATGCTAACCACCCAGCTACAAGTGATCCCCATTGTTAATAGTTCATTTAGCACGTCTTGAATCACCGCTATTATTTTGATCAACGGTTTAACCTAATAATCAGTTTTTAGGCTATTTGAAAAAACATAGTTGCGTCGCTTTTGTTCTTTTAGGTTGTCAATTAAATTAGGTTTATCCATAGTATTTCTTCTTGCAGCAGCATAAATTTCCTTTAAAATTTTGCATAAACTCACATTTTAATAATGGTAACTGATACAGCAAATAGTTGGAATAAGCATTAAACGAACTTGCTAAATATGTGAAGAACATTCGTGTCTGATCTAACTTAGTTGTCGATTCTTGTAATTTTTACGTTCACTTACATTTATATATAGTACATTTATATATAGTAAGGGGAAGTATTGCGATCGTGAAAATTTTCGAATTCCAGTTTTCAACGGAAATACACGTTTTAGGGTCCCCTGAGTCCAAATAACCAAGTCCCGCAAAAAGGTCTGTGTGTGTGTGTGGTAACTCCCGGGCGGAAACGGTAAGTCCTATGAAACTGAAATTTCATATTTAAGACAACTATACGCCCGAGACGTGACAAAACTTTTTTCATCAAAATGAGCCTACCAGAAGAGGCACTTTATATCATTCATTTTTCACCTTTTTTCGATTTTCTCAAAAACGGTTCCGACGATTTTGATTAAACTCGCTATATCGATGTAAAATTTAATGGGCTTTAATATCATGTAGGTTTTATTAAGATAAAAATGGTCTGACAGGGCTTAAATGCCGATATTTTAAATTTTCTTCCCCTAAAGTACCTTTAATTTTGTAGATTCAATAATAATTTCTAGATTATCTTGTTAACGCTGATGAAAAACTGGTAAATATATAAATTGAATAAATTCGATACCCAACTAAAGGAGAAAACAGAAAAAATATTTTTTTAATGCTATTTTTCATTTTTGAACATAAGAGCAGTAATATACATGTATGATATACCATTGGAAAGCTAAAGATTTTAGAAAAATTATCATCTCATACACAAGCTTTTAAAAGTTAATAGAGAGTGATGAAATGAACATAAAACTAACTGATTATTTTAGATAATAATATAATAGATTTTTGAATCAAACACATGTTTCTATAGAAATTTAATTTATTTAATTCTTTAATAGGGGATCACTTGTAGCTGGGTGGCTAGCGTAACAGCCTCCCATTCTAAAGGTCACGGGTTCAAACCCGCAGGTGGTCCTAGGATTTTTTAATGGGAGTAAAAAATCCTTAGCTACGCCGTCCTTCGGGGGGGACGTTAAAAGGTGGTCCCGAGCCTGTGCGATGTCAGGTACTCGTTAAAGATCCCTATCCTAATAAAACCTGGATAGGCAAAATTTAGGACTCCCACTGTAGCATCGTCCAATTAGCCTTAGTAGCATAAAGTGACGTTAAATAAATAAACAAATAAACAATTCTTTAATAGTTTCACGTATTTTTAACTCTAACTCTATTTGAAAATTCTTTCATTGATTTTTCAAATTGATGTTAGTGAAAGTCGTGTGTTACCCGCACCAGATTTTTTTATGTAAAATAAAAGCTCAAAAGTTATTATATATCAGTATCTTTGGTTAAATATTGGTTACACGTAGTTAATAATATAGATAAATTTGCTAAATTCACACAGATAGTAAATACTATTTCAAAACAAACTTCATAATTACATACTTTAATTAATTAATTAATTGATGATCAATGTAATTAACCAACAAAGAAAGATATTTCTCAGAGAGAGAATAAGTAAGTAAACATAATTATGTAATTAACAATATAAAGACGTTAGTTATCGGTAGTGTTGTATCAGGAAGGTTATAGTGACTGTTATCAACTTATCTCGCGTTATATTCTTCCAAAAAGTACTATATACCTTTTAATTCTTTCCAAAAAGTACTATATCCACATTATATTGTTTAAAAGTCATGGGAAAAGTGCAATAATTTGGAAAAATAAGTTGGCAACACTTAAAAATCAACTTTAGATTCCAATAAAAAAATAATCAAGTAGATGGGTCCATTAATGAAAAATTACAGATTTTTGCGTTTCCTTTAAACTTGTCGAAAGCAGATATAATAACTTTTGTAAATCAACGTCTCAATTGAGGTTCCTAAGACTGTGATCAACTTAATTTATTCAAAGATATCACTTAGGGGTTTCCATCTGTAGAAAGATAGATTTGAATTGAGAAAATTTCAGCTGGAGGAAACTGTATATGATGATATGATGCATTTCTTATTTATTATTTTTTTTTTTAGAACAAATTTTATTAAAACACTAGCTGACCCGACCGACGCTATCCTGTCGTAACTATGACCAAGGGAATATATCAAGCTATATATTAAAGCTATTTGAGACAACTATAAACTGAATTTTCATATCTAAAAAATAACGCTATATATAGATGTTACAGTTATACGCTATATTTAGATCCCTTTCACCTGTGCTATTTAATATAGCTTTAGAATATGTCATAGAAAAGGTGATGTATACCGAGAAATATGGGTGACAAGATTTCGGTTTTGGGGTATGCCGATGATCTGGTACTGCTAGGTGAAGACATGGAAACCATACAACTAAATACGAGTGTGTTAATAAAAACCGGTAAAGAAATAGGACTCGAATTAAATACCGATAAGACGAAATATATGATTAGTAGCAGAAACGGGGTCGATCTTGGTGATATTGATGTATCAGGGCATACTTTTGAACACGTAGAGAAATTCAAGTATTTAGGTTCAATTATAACTAGAAAAAATGAAATCCAGGAAGAAATAAAGTCCCGGTTAAAGGTGGGAAATGCGTGTTATTATTCAGTTGCTAAGTTACTTAGTTCGCGGCTTCTATCTAAAAACTTAAAGGTTAGAATTTATAAAACTATTATTCTTCCAACGGTTCTTTACGGATGTGAAACGTGGCCGCTTACTTTGAAGGATGAACAACGCCTTAAGGTTTTCGAAAATAAGGTATTGCGTAAAATATTTTGTCCGAAGAGAGATGAGGCCACTGGGGAGTTTAGAATGTTGCACAACGCGGAATTGCGGAACTTGTATCATGTGAATATAATTGAGCTGATTAGATCGCGGAGACTCAAATGGGCGAGCAAAGTTGTTGGGCTCGATGACGAGCGGATTCCGAGAAAGTTGGTATTGCTGATCCGACTGGTAGGCGTCCGAAAGGTAAGCCGAAGCGTAGATGGGAGGATTGCGTTACGGCTGATCTCGGGGTCTTGGGCTTGAATGGTGAAATTGGACGAGTCTGTGTAGGCGGACTTTGGTGGTATCGGCATCGAACCTTCGGGTTCGCTAAGCCTATTATTATTATAGATGTTACAGCAACTTTTTCTTGAAAATCGACTGACCAGAAGAGCCAAATCGTGCATCATGCATTTTAGACTTTAATCCGATTTAAAAAAAGTCGTTAGTTTCAAAAACTATTTATTATAAGACCTATAGAAAACCAATCATAAAAAATAAACACTGTTGCCCCAAAAATTGTAAATATGTCGATAATTATTCTAAAACGTCAAATTTTAAATATTTGTATTATATTATATTTATTGAAATTTAAAACTGTATTATTGAATTAGTAAATTTAAGGAATACGTGATAAATTACATGTTACACTCTTGTAAAGAAATTACCCATAGGCAACACTCAATTTAAATGAATAAATCATAAAAGTCCGTGTACACTAAAAATTAATGGAATCATCAAAATATTTTTCTTATGATACGACTTATTAACGATTTTGATTAAGCATTTTTTATGGATGTAAAATGCAATGTGCTTTAATTTGAGGCAGGCTTCATTCTGATTGAAATAGTCTGACAGGAATTAAATTTTGTAGATTCTAAGAAAATAATTATTACATCTTGTTAGGATTGATAAAATAAAATATGAATATTTAAGTTCAATTAAATTGATTTCCAAATAAAGGAAAAGAGAGAAAAAATACTTTTTTAATCCAATGTTTGTGTTTATGAACATAAAAACAGTAATATGGTAGATCTAAAATATAGCTAAAGCTAAATATATAGAAAAGCTAAAGCTTCTAGGAAAATTATTATCTTATAATCAAAATTGGAGAAGTCAATGTAGAGTGATTAAAAACCGGTAAAACTAACTGATTATTTCAGATAATAATATAATAGATTTTTTTAATAAAACGCATGTCACTAAAAAAATTAAATTAAATTAATTCTTTATTAGTTCCACTCATTTTCATCCCTAACTGTAGTTGAAAATTCTTTAATAGTTTCTAACAAGTAAAAGTCGTGTGTGGCCCGCACCAGATTTTTTCTTTTTTGAAGTCTAAATTAATTATTTAAATTTCTTAATCTTTTTTTTTTTTTTTTTAACGAAGCGTGTAACTGAAAGTCGTGTGTTGTGAGCTCCAGATTAATTAAATACGAATGACGGTTTAGTTATAAAAAAATACTAAAATCGGGATTAAAAAGTGCAAGGATGAGGCAAGGAAGGTAAAATGTACGGTTAAATAAATTTAAAAAAATGTTTGTTAAAAACATAAATTATTTCCTTTTGGATAGCAACCCCTGAATCACTTAGTGGTATGAAATTTACTTTAGGGTCTATTCTCATACCTAATAATTATACATAAACCAATTCATAAAAATCGGTCGAGCCGTTTCGGAGGTGTTCGGCCACAAACACCGTGACAAAGAAGACTAACCCCGGGCTGGCCGGAGTTCAACTCTTGACATCGAGGACATTATGACGGTCATTACAAACAATCTACGAATTACTGCTCGTGAGATAGCTGCGGAGTTAAAAGCCTGCAAATCGACCCTTTTTGGTCATCTAAAGAAGGGCGGGTACGTCTGTCATAACGACGTTTGGGTTCCCCATGAGCTCAGTGAAAGGAATCTTATTGAAAGAATTTCATGTTCAGGTTTCATTTGATGCTGAAAAAAAAAATGTAGAGGATCCATTTTTGAAACAGGTTGTTACTGGTGACGGAAAATGGATTATCTACATCAACACCACCCAAAAAAAATCTTGGGGATTGCCTGGAACGACGCCGCTCGCAACACCAAAGGCCGGCTTGCATCCAAGAAAAGTGATGCTCAGTATTTGGTGGGATGGGCAGGAACCCATACATTTTGAGCTCCTTCCACAAAACCGAATAAATACGGACTTTTACTGGGCACAGTTAGATCGATTGATGGCAGCAGTTGAAGAGAAACGGAAAGGAGTGCTATTCCACCAAGACAACACTAGACCCCACGTGTCTTTAACGACTTGGCAAAAGTTATTAAGCTTCAGACGGGAGGTTTTACCCGCCGTACTCTTCTGACTTTGCTCCTTCGGATTTTCATATTTTCCGTTCCCTCCAAAATTGTCTACAAGGGAAATCCTACTCTTCAGAAGATGGTGTTAAAAGGGACCTTTTATTGTTCTTCAGGAGTAAGAACAGTGATTTTTGTAAAAAAGGGATAATGGCCCTTTCAAGCCGTTGGGAAACAGTAATCGCGAACGGTGGCGACTATTTTGTAGATTAAATAAATACATTTTAAGCTGTTTATCAATTTTAATTTTTGTCCAAATTTCTTTTCGAACTTTCCGAAAAACCGAATTTTTTCTTTTAAAAACGTCTTATTTGCGATCATAATAACAGAACTTGACACAGACGAAGTCGCGGGCAACAACTAGTTTATAAATATTAGTTTTAAATAATAAAATGTTCAAAACCTCCAAAAATAAAAAAACAAAATCATTTTTGACCTTAAATAGTTGTTACATCGACTACGAAAAACATTTCGGATCATTAACTTTGTTCAACACTCCTTTTTTTCTGTTAGCCTCCAGGGAGTGCTCGTTAAATAAAACAACTGCGACTGAAAGATCTTCGTAAAGGATTATTTTAAGAAAATGGTAAATGATGAAGGGCCTTTGTCTGCAGTACGGATTAAAAAAAAAAAAATTATTAGAGCTTTAGCTAGGCGCCATTAGCCAAAATTTAAAATAATATTTATAATTATCATTAGTAGTTACAATAAAAATGATACGAAATTATGATATGATTCTATGTTTATCGATAATAAGCTTTGTATTATAATGAAATACCTACCTGCAGAGTTTATAAACTGGCGGTTTCATACTTAATTAATATCACATATATACGACTAATCATTTTTCCAGCTAGATTGGGTTATTTAATCTCAAAGGGCCCATATTTCATAAATGGGCGAGTAATAGTAAATATTATACATCCTAATTTAAATGTAATTCATCTTAATTATGTTTGTCATTGTATCTGAATCTGGTAACACAATATACCCTCGTACCAGGAATTGACTCAACATTTGTTATTCAATTAACCTTCAGTTCGATAATTATTACCGAATGTCATGGAATCAATGTCTCTCATGTACAATTTGCAAATGCTCGACTTGTAGTGGCAATACCTCTTCGGTTATAATTAATTCCTTGTAATCCACATTTACCACTTAAATAAACAGTACAGAAGAATATCTGCAGATGAATTATAAAGATCATATTACCCCTAATGCAAAGGGTAAAAATAAAGTCGTAATATATCATACTGATTTGTAATAATGATACCTCAAGGAGCATAGAGTAGCCTAAGGAACTTCGAGTCTAAAGGAGTTGATTCGAATCTGAATCGACATGTTATTTTTTTTTTTTTTTTAGTAGTTTAAAAACATCAATTTTCAATACATCATTCATTGAAAGTGCACGTAGAACATTTAATATGTTAAATAAAAAATCTGGTGCGCGCAACACACGACTTTCACTTACCTCCATTATTTATACCAATTCAAGAATTTTTAAACAAATTTATAAACGAAAATAAATTTTTGAAGAATTATTCAAATTGGATTTTAATAGAACTAAAATTTTATTAAATAGTCTACTATATTATTATCTTCGACAATCAGTTTGTTTTATCTGTTTTTCATCACTTTCCGTTAATTTTTACAATAGTATGCATAAGATAATATTTTTTCTAAAATCTTTAGCTTTCCAACGGTATATCAGACATGTATATTACTGTTCTTATGTTCAAACAAAAAATTGCGTTCAAAATTTTTAATGCGTACATTTAAGCCCTGTCAGACCATTTTAATCCGAATGAAACCTAAATGATATTAAAGCCCAATAAATTTTACATCGATATCTATATTACTGTTCTTACGTTCAAAAACAAAAAATTGCATTAAATTTTTTTTTTTTTTTCAGTTTTCTCCTTTGGTTCTATATTAAATTCGCTCAACTTATTTAGTTGTAAATTATCAATGCTGATAAGATAATATTGTTATTTTTATAGAACCTACAGAATTAAAGGTACTTTAGAGGAAGAAAATTTAAATTATCGGCATTTAAGCCCTGTCATACTATTTCAATCAAAATGAAACCTACATAATATTAGAGCCCATTAAATTTTAATCATAGGGAATTTAATTAAAATCGTTTTACTTGGTTATTTGGACTCAGAGGACCCTAAACGTGTATTTCCGTTGAAAACTGGAATTCCATCATTTTCACGATCGCACTATATATATACTTCTCCTTACTATATATTTCATATATAGGTTAATGATATTATTATAAAATATAAGAGAAATTATTTTAAATTAAGCGCAGTGTTATTGAGGGATACTGTAGAGCAGGATGTTTCTGTAATAACCAAGAGCCGAAAAACGTCTGTGTGTGTGTGTGTGTGTGTCTGTGTGTGTGGTAACTCGCGGGCGGAAACATGTCCTATGAACCTGAAATTGCATATTTAAGACAAATATACGCCCGAGACGTTACAAAACCTTTTTCATCAAAATGAGGTTACTAGAAGCGCCACTTTATACCATGCATTTTGCACATTTTTTCGATTTTCTCGAAAACGGTTCCGACGATTTTTATTAAACTCGCTATATCGATGTAAAATTTAATGGGCTTTAATGTAATTTAGGTTTCATTCGGATTAAAATGGTCTGACAGGGCTTAAATGCCGATATTTTAAATTTTCTTTCTCTAAAGTACCTTTAATTTTGTTGATTCTATAAAAATAACTATACTATCTTGTTACCTTTGATGAAAAACAGGTAAATATATAAATTGAATGAATTCGATGCCCAACTAAAGGAGAAAACAGAAAACATATTTTTGAATGCAATTTTTCGTTTTTGAACATAAAAACAGTAATATACATGTATGATACTCCGTTGCGTTGGAAAGCTAAAGATTTTAGAAAAAAATATTATCTAATACACAAGCTTTTAAAAGTTAATAGAGTGATGAAAAGCCGATAAAACTAACTGATTATTTTAGATGATAATATAATTGATTTTTTAATAACAAATGTTTCTATATAAATTCAATTTAATTAATTCTTTAATAGTTCCACGTATTTTTATCTCTAACTGTATTTGAAAATTCTTTCATTGATTCTAAAAATGGAGGTAAGTGAAAGTCGTGTGTTGCTCGCACCAGATTATTTTTCTATACTTTGGCATTGTGTGACCTTTTATATTGGCATTGTTTTTAGCAATCAGTTGGCTTGATTAATAGTTTCATTTTGTGAAAACAGGCCTTATTAGGAATCTAAAGAGAATTGAAACGGAAACTGGACGTTAACTTTTACTATTTATCCTAAACATTCACAAGTGAAATAATAAACAGTAAATGAAATTCATAATGATGGAGTTATTGTTGACCGTTGAGAAATTAGATGAGGAAGATGGTTGGGGGTGTGGTCATAAATTAGAAACACACATTTAAAACAAGTGCTATTTTAATTATGTGCCGACGTTTCGGCCTACAATCAATAAGAAAAAAGATACATACTTGACTCTGGGACTGTATCTAAAGAAGAGATGTTTTTTCCGTTATAAAAAACGCTCATTGCGTGGAACGGAAAATATGGGAACTAGAATGTTCGTTAGAGCTTTTCCAAGAAGCTATGTTATGTTTACTGATTCGATTGTTTGTTAAGAAAAAAACTAAAGGATTGGCTAATGATTATTTTTAAAATACATATTAATAATATAAAATAGCGGACTGAGATTAAAAAATTAAAATTAGTGAAAAAAAGAGAAAAATAGGAAGCGAAAATATATAAGTATGACTATAAGGGGAAGATGTAAGTAATAGTGACGAGGTAAAGATTAAAAGATATAAGGTAATAGCGAATGACGATTAGGTAATAACGAATGACGATTAGGTAATAACGAATGACGATTAGGTAATAACGAATGACGATTAGGTAATAACGAATGACGATTAGGTAATAACGAATGACGATTAGGTAATAACGAATGACGATAAGGAGCTGTCGAAGGAAAGGGTAAATAAAACAGTAATCTAGTAGGTAAAAAAATAAATAAATAAAAGTGGGGTACAAGAAATAAATAAATATATAAATAAAAAATGATAATAAGTAAATAAAAATAAAATTATGAAGAGATGATCAGCTGGTTGTTTAAAAAATGAGCTAGGGATGTTTAATTAATGAAATTCAAGGGATACGTGAACCATATTTCTTCATACATATTTAAGTGTATGTAATAATGCTCCGAGTAATATGGAATCATATAATTATGAGTCGGGAAGGATGTGCGAGTATATCACCCACCCTCAATGAAACCATAGACATTTATCATGACTTTCATAAATTTATTAGGACTTGTTGGAGGGGGAGGGGGAACAGAAATATTAGGGCGTAAAGAAGGATTGGTTGGGGGGAGGAGAAGGAGTGAAATATGCGAGGAGCCTCGGCTTCCAGATTTATTAGCTGTGTATTCTCCTCTCACTCTAACCTCAGTGCCTCCTTCTCTGTCTGCTATCTGATATCTTCATATCTTCGTCTTGTCAAGGTATGGTTCTATCCATATTATTAGCAATGTAGATATATTAAAACTTTGGTTGGGAGCAACACACGAATTTCACGTACGTCGGTAGTTTAAATCAATTTAAGATATATTAAATAAAGTTGGAAAAAATGTTTTATATGAAATAATGATCTGGTGCGGGCAACACACGACTTTCACTTACCTCCATTTTTAAAATCAATGAAAGAATTTTCAAATACAGTTAGAGATAAAAAAAGTGAAAGTAAAAATACGTGAAACTATTAAAGACTTAATTAAATTGAATTTCTACAGAAACATGTGTTTTGTTAAAAATTTATATTATTATCTAAAACAATCACTTAGTTTTATCGGCTTTTTTATCACTCTCTATTAACTTCGTTGTGTATGAGCACTAAAAGCTTGTGTATGAGATAATATTTTTTCTAAAATCTTTAGCTTTCCAATGGTATATCATACATGTATATTACTGTTCTTATGTTCAAAACCGAAAAATTGCATTAAAAAAATATTTTTTCTGTTTTTTCCTTGTGTTGGGTATTGAATTCATTCAATTTATATATTTACCTGTTTTTCATCAATGGTAACAAGATAATATAGTTATTTTTATAGAATCGACAAAATTAAAGGTACTTTAGAAAAAGAAAATTTAAAATATCGGCATTTAAGACCTGTCAGACCAATTTAATCAGAATGAAACCTACATGATATTAAAGCCCATTAAATTTTTCATTGATATAGCGAGTTTAATCAAAATCGTCGGAACCGTTTTCGAGAAAATCGAAAAAAGGTGCAAAATGCATGGTATAAAATGGCTCTTCTGGTAAGCTCATTTTGATGAAAAAAATGTTTTGTAACGGCTCGGGCGTAGATTTGTCTTAAATATGAAATTTCAGTTTCATAGGACTTGCCGTTTCCGCCCGGGAGTTACCACACACACACAGACCTGTTTGCAGGTCTTGGTTATTTGGACTCAGGGGACCCTAAAACGTGTATTTCCGTTGAAAACTGGAATTCGAAAATTTTCACGATCGCAATTCTTTCCCTTACTATATATAGTAAGTGAAAGTAAAAATCAGTTAATAATATCCGCTTTTCATCACTCTCCATTACATTTTACAACTTTGTGTAATATATACGGTTGGAAAGCCAAAGATTTTAGAAAAAAATATTATCATATACACAAGCTTGTAAAAGTTAATAAGGAGTGATGCCTATAAAACTAATAACGAACTAATAAAGAATGATCTAAATTTAATGTCTATCGAAACATGTGTTTCATTAAAAAATCTATTATATTATCATCTAAAACAATCATTTAGTTTTATCGGCTTTTCATCACTCTTCATTAACTTTTAGAAGCTCTTGTATAAGATAATGTTTATTCTAAAATCCTTAGCTTTTCAACGGTATATTATACACGTATATTACTGTTCTTATGTTGAAAAACGAAAAATTGAATACAAACATAGTTTTGCAGTTTTCTCATTTAGTTAGATATAGAATTCGTTTAACTTATACATTTACCTGTTTTTTATCGTTAACCACAAGATTATGCTGTTATCTTTTTAGTATCTACAAAATTAAAGGTACTTTAGAGAAAGAAATTTCAAAATATTGAAGTTAAGCCCTGTCAGACCATTTCAATCAGAGTGGTATTAAACCTACATGATATGAAATCCCGTCTAATTTTACATTGATTTAGCGAGTTTAATCATAATCGTCAGAGCCGTTTTCGTGAAAATCGTAAAAAGGTGAAAAATGCTTGGTATAAAGTGGCTCTTCTGGTAAGCTGAGTTTGATGAAAAAGTTGCTGTCGTGCGGAAAGTTGTCATAAGCATGAAATTTCAGTTTCATAGGAGTTTTCGTTTTTGATCGGGACTTACCACACACACACAGACCTGTTTGCAGGTCTTGGTTATTTGGACTCAGGGGACCCTAAAACGTGTATTTCCGTTGAAAACTGGAATTCGAAAATTTTCACGATCGCAATTCTTTCCCTTACTATATATAGTAAGTGAAAGTAAAAATCAGTTAATAATATCCGCTTTTCATCACTCTCCATTACATTTTACAACTTTGTGTAATATATACGGTTGGAAAGCCAAAGATTTTAGAAAAAAATATTATCATATACACAAGCTTGTAAAAGTTAATAAGGAGTGATGCCTATAAAACTAATAACGAACTAATAAAGAATGATCTAAATTTAATGTCTATCGAAACATGTGTTTCATTAAAAAATCTATTATATTATCATCTAAAACAATCATTTAGTTTTATCGGCTTTTCATCACTCTTCATTAACTTTTAGAAGCTCTTGTATAAGATAATGTTTATTCTAAAATCCTTAGCTTTTCAACGGTATATTATACACGTATATTACTGTTCTTATGTTGAAAAACGAAAAATTGAATACAAACATAGTTTTGCAGTTTTCTCATTTAGTTAGATATAGAATTCGTTTAACTTATACATTTACCTGTTTTTTATCGTTAACCACAAGATTATGCTGTTATCTTTTTAGTATCTACAAAATTAAAGGTACTTTAGAGAAAGAAATTTCAAAATATTGAAGTTAAGCCCTGTCAGACCATTTCAATCAGAGTGGTATTAAACCTACATGATATGAAATCCCGTCTAATTTTACATTGATTTAGCGAGTTTAATCATAATCGTCAGAGCCGTTTTCGTGAAAATCGTAAAAAGGTGAAAAATGCTTGGTATAAAGTGGCTCTTCTGGTAAGCTGAGTTTGATGAAAAAGTTGCTGTCGTGCGGAAAGTTGTCATAAGCATGAAATTTCAGTTTCATAGGAGTTTTCGTTTTTGATCGGGACTTACCACACATATATATATATATATATATATATATATATATATATATATATATATATATATATATATATATATATATATATATATATATATATAACACATACACATCTATATAAAACTGTTCTTATGTTAAAAAAAAAAAATGCATTAAAAAATATTTTTGCAATTTTCTGTTTTAGTTGAATATAGAATTCGTTCAACTCATGTATTTACCTGTTTTTTTTAAGTAAGAAAATTTAAAATATCGGCATTTAAGCCCTGTCAGACTATTTAAATCAGAATGAAACTTATATCATACTAGCTGTACCTCGCGGCCTAGCACGCGACTATTTCATTCTTTTTTAATGCTACGAATCGAGAATGTGGTTTATAATAACTATGTTAGGTGAGCTTATACAATATAAATATACCTGAGATAGCAGTGAGTTAAACTTTTAACTATGTCTATGTACGACAGATAAATGATTATTTTTTATTGTTAGATATTAAAGCATGTTAAATTTCACATCAATATAGCGAGTTTAATCAATATCGTTGAGCCGCTTTTGAGAAAATCGTAAAAAGGTGCAAAATGCATTGTATTAAGTTGCTCTTCTGGTCAGCATATTTTGATGAAAAAGTTGCTGTAACATCTCGGGCGTATAGTAGTCTTAAATATGAAATTTCAGTTCCGTACGACTTTTCGTTTTTGCGCTAGAGTTACCACACAGACATGGACGGGCACACATGCACAAAGAACACAACAAAAGAAAAGGTCTCTATAAAATAAATTTCTAGCTTTCCTGAGCCTTTGTTCCTTTTACGTTTCTGTCTTCTTCCGCTACTCCTCTCTCATGTTTCGGGGAAAGTCTGGAGACGCTGATAACAGTTTGAATCCAAGAAAAAGGAATGGATGGACAAGGTGGCCCCCACAACTACTTTCAGTGGGAAATAAAGATGAACGAGTCCAAGAGTGTTCATGTAATGTTCACTCTGAACCATAAACCTTCTTCTCCCATTAACTTTAATAATATTCCTACTCCGACTTCCGACGAAATTCGATATTTAGGTATTCACTTGGACAAAAGACTGACTTGGAGGACCCACATGCGACAAAAACGTAAAGAACTCTACAGACTATACGGTCTTTTATCTAGATGACTTGACAGACTTTCTAAATTATCATTAAATAACCAAGTAACTCTTTATAAAATTTTGCTATAACCGATCTGGATACGGAATAGAACTGTGGGGCTCTGCTAAACTATCAAGCATCCAAATAATAGAGTCTTTTCAGTCGAAAGTGCTGCGTATATATATAATAGTGGAATAGTGGACGCACCGCACCGTTCTACGTAACAAATGACGTTATACATAACGACTTAAACATTCCGACTATTTCAGCCACTGCTACAGAACAATACAATAACTTCCACCAAAGACTAACATACAAAACCAACCCTCTTACAGAAACATTAAAATGCTCTACGAATCCTTACATGCCACACCGACGACTACGCAGGCGGTGGCCAAGAGATATGCAGATCACTTAACGAGCTCTGCTGTGATGAGCCGCTGTTTCAGTAGTCCATAAATTTGCTTATTGCAGATTGGAAATGAAATTTTATGTCAAATTTCGAGTTTGAGTATTTTACAAAATACATACATATATAAACATAAATAATAATATATTGCCAACCCAGATATTACACTGATAAAAAAAAAAAAAAAAAAAAAAAAAAAAATTTCCTAATTGCTGATCTAACGAATAATAATAATGATTAATGTTTCACTGTAACACTATTAGTATTTTATATATAGATAAGCGAAAGTAACATGAATACACATGAGGGACAACACATATTATGAAACAGCTGCTAAGCCGGCTTACCATATACTCTTAGCGTGGCTTCCGCTCTTCCTAAAGAGTTAGTTGCGACGCAGGTGTATGTCCCCAAATCGTCGGCGTTGAGGCCTTTGATGACAAGCCACATCATGATCCGGTACTTGTACCTGTTCTCCATGATGGAGTACTTGCTTCTGCAAAAACAAAAAATAAATTAGACTAAAAAAAATATAAAAATGGACAGAGATTAAGATATAACATTTTAATCAAACTAACAAAAGGAGAGCGTAGTAAAATAATAAGAAAATAATCTTAAGTGATTTTGAGCCAAAAAATATTACCCAACATTTGTTTCAATAGTCCCTACGATAAAAGTTACCGATGAAAACTTCCAAGAATGGTTGAAAAATGTAGGAACAAAACATAAAACCCGTCATCAGTCAATATTTAAGCACCCTCATATTAACGAACACACAACAGTAATAATTTAAAAGAGATTATGTTTATTTGATTATTTATTTAACGTCACTTTATGCTACTGTGGCTAATCGGACGATGCTATAGTTGGAGTCATAAATTTTGCCTATCCATGTTTAATTAGGATAGGGATCTAACATCGCCATAACATATCAACTATAACGCTATAACATAATATAACAGGGACCTACGAGCACCTGACATCGCACAGGCTTAAAAAATCCTAGGACCACCTGTGGGTTTGAACCCGTGACCTTGGACAAAGGCGGCTGATATGCTAGCCACTATGCTATGGGTGACTCCTTAAAAGAGATTTTGTTTTTTTATAAATTACAAATTGTAAAGTCTAACTCAAGAATTACTAACAGAGAATATCTAACTCTGACTATCTTTCTATCTCTATCTCTCTCACTCTCTTCGGTTATGTAAGAACTTGCTACTCAGCAAATTATGGCGATGGGTATGTGATCCGAATGAAGGCTAAGGATCTAGGAAACTTTAAAAATAACCAAAGCTAATGGGGAAGGTTAGCATGGGAAACTAAATATTCAAGTTCTGTCCCTTCGGTTACAGTTTAGGGGTAAGTTATATGACTGAATAAATGAAAAAAAGACTTTATTATGGAACAAGGTCCCTTAAGAATAACATAAATGAACAAGAAAAAAAAATAAAAAAAATAACAGAATTAATGATTACAATAAATAAAAATCGACTTTCAATGATCAAAACAGAGAGAGAACAAAGTACAATAAGATTGTGTAATTATATGACATTAAAAAAATAAAAACTACAAAACAATAGAATAAATAAAAATAAGTACAGAATAGACCATCACAGGTTGTTCCATAAGGTCTTTAGAGTAGCCAACAAGGAGAAAGCCACTGGATCCCAGTATATCAAACAAGTTGAGAGGGGTTTTGTAGAACTTTATATTCAGCAAGGTACCATCGATGACAAGAGTGCTAACGCCTGACCCTTCAAACAAGACCTTTCCTCAAATACATTACAGAGGTTAGGCACAACGCATCGAGGAAATGGTAAGAGGAACGTTAGGTAGAGTACAGCAAAAAAATGAAAGAATACTGGGCCAACAGAAATGCTGGAAGTATCGGCAGGAAAGAAACCACCCAACACGCCAGAAGTGGAAAACAGATGTGAACACAAGAACCGTTGTCCTTGGATGGCCCAAAAGAAAAAATAAAATAAAAATAAGAATGAAAAAGAGACATTTTTACCTCACTTTACTCGTTATACTTAAAGTAGTTAACATCTGGTTGGAAAGCAAGGAGGTGTTGAAACAGGAGAGATTTGAATGAATATTGGGAAGGAGCATGACAGATGTTTGATGAGTGAGTATTTCAGAACAGTAGACCGGGCTAAGAAGGAACATTCATATTTTTTTGTTCTGTGGTAAGGCATATATAGATCAGAAAGAGGGGATCTGGTTTCCTGGGGATGGGTTTTATATTTAAAGTGTAGGAGGCTGTAGACGTAAGAGGGGCGGTGGGAGGGGATGATTTGATAGAGAAATGAACCAAGGAAGTATTGCCTTAGAATCGAGATTAATAGCCACTATGACTCATTATATCACGTATAGTAACGTAGATTTCCACTCGCCTTCAACACAATAGGGGTCGAAACGTTGGCAAACAATAAAAATAAAATAGATGAAACTATTCAGTTGTTTCATTTAATGACCGCCATCCGGACTAATTCCTTCCAGTTGGAAAATTAGATTTGGATCTACAGCTGCTATAGTATTATTATCTTTAATTTTACTGCTTATGCTCAATAAACATTTAGTTGTATCTTTTATTGTAATTTTTATATCTTTAATGTTTAAACCTTTCATTTTTTAAAAAAATAATTCCTACATAAATGCTTTATAACAATCAATATTTATTCAATTCGTTACCTGCGATTCCTGTATAAATTGCTATCAGTTCCGGTACAACTGGATAGGGGTTGTGAATATTAAAAGATTCTACAATTTTATTTACGGTTGAACAATCTTCATTTATTCTGCTATCACTAGCGTCAGGAACATCTGCTGGCTTTGAGTCCGTGACCTTGGTATTAAAAATTATGTGGGAACAAACGCCAGACTCTTTTATTTCAGATCCGGAGTTGTTGGAATATAAAAACTATCTGTAAGCTAGGATGGAACAGACCTAACACTTATTGCAAAATTACATTTAATATTTTCTATTAGTCTTAAAGTATTTTAAAAAATGTGTAATTAAGTGATAAGCAGTCATTAATGAATGTTGATTAAAGTTATAGTAAGTTATAATAACTTTTAACTGAATTTTTGTTTTAACGAAATTAAATTATATATGTTTAATTAAATCGATTGGAAATTATTGTTTGTTAAATTATGAATATTTTCTGAGTTATATTTTGTGATATTATGATTTATAAATGTGCCTAAATGTACCTTAAAACATGATAAATTTTGTATTATACTTAATGAATGGCACTTTAAAGAGAATTAAGAGAATCGAAACAATTTAATGGTTATCGTTTTATCTAGAACGATTTCTGGATACCATCTGCTATACTGTGAAATTAACACATGTGATTAATCTACATTGTAACAAGTGCCTTTTATTATTTTGATTTTGATACATTCAATCAAGGTTGTTTTTTTTCTGTTAAACTGAACATCCCCACAATCGTGAAATAATGGCAGGAACGAGAGTTTACATTGGCGGTCTACCATTCGACTGCAAGATGAGAGACCTGGAGGATTTCGTCAACGCTTACGGAAGAACCAAAGACATACAGCTCAAAGAGGGTTTCGGCTTCATCGAATTCGAAGACTACAGGGATGCCGATGACGCTGTGTACGAACTGAACGGCAAGGAGCTGCTAGGGGAGAGAGTTGTGGTGGAGCATGCCCGGCCGATGGGTCGTCGCGGTGGAGGTGGAGGGGGAAGAGGTTTCAGGGGAAGGGGAAGAGGAAGGGGAGGCGGCAGGTCGTGGGACAACGAGAGGTCCAGCAACCGCCTCATCGTCGAGAACCTCTCCAACCAGGTCACCTGGAGGGACCTCAAGGACTACATGAGGCAGGCCGGGGACGTGAGGTTCGCCGACGCGCACAAGAACAGAAGGAACGAAGGAGTGGTGGAGTTCTCATCGTACTCGGGGATGATGAACGCCCTGGATACCCTGGACGACACGGAACTCGGTGGTCGGAGGATCAGGCTGAGAGAGGAACGGAAGAGAACTAGAAGATCAAGATCTCTTAGTGTCTGTACGATTGATACCGATAGGTTCAGGGATGGCTGAACAGTTGCCAGTGTGTAGTTACAATAAATAGAAAATTATAGTAGAGCAATATTGTTATTATTTATTTAAAATAGGTTAGGAATAATCTTGCGATTTGTCGATCTAACAAGGAAAGAATCCTGTGTGTCTCACTTCATCAATTTTTCAGGTAAAACTAGACATTAAACCATTAGACTGGGCAAAATATTAGATGCTAACGCTTCCCAGGACTCGTCTGAAAAAATGGGAAAGTTTACGTCCAAAAAACGCATTTAATTTAATATATCTGGTTCAAGTGAAGATAGAAAAATACGTTTGGTGTCTTAATTACCCATTAAAATAAAAAACAAGAGTTTAATGATTGGTAATAACCCTAAAATTATAAACAATCTCGTCAAAACAATACTTTTAATAAGGTTTCTTGAAAACAGTGTTCACATTAAGATTTCTTTGTGGAAGTAGAAATACAGTTTTTATGAAATAATAAGGTTTCATAAGTACCGTTTTGGCGAGATTATTTATATTTTTAGGGCTATTACCAAGCATAATACTTATATATTTCAAAGGCTTACTTAGGCAATTATTCCGCTTTGAAATACGGTAATTCGGACACCAAAATTATTTTTGTACCTTGACTAGAACCAGGGAAATAAAATGTGTTTTTCGCGCGTAAACATTACGATTTTTTTTACGCTCTTCATCGAAAGCGTTGGTCCCTAATATTTTGCAGAATTTTAAAGTTTAATGTCTAGTTTTAAAATAAATTTCATGGTATGACGCATTTAGGACCCTCCCCTTGTAAAATCCATAAATGGTTAAAAATACAGAAATGGTGGGAATATCTTTAGTAGTTAATTTTATAGGTTCCTAAAAAAAAATTGTTAAAATATTATGTTTAACCTGGACAATTGTTAACTATTACATGATTAAACTCTTATTAAATACTTATCTAGCTGTCCCCCGAGGCTTTCTCGAATATTTTGTGTTGAATTGCATAAAAAAATACGTACAAATGCGTTTATGGTTAGAGTACTTACATTATTGAATATAGCTAGTTATCAATGAATTAGTTACTCCTCCAACTATTTTTATGTGCATCGAACAAACTTATTATTTAGTGTCAGATATTTATTTTATACAATAAAAGTTATTAGTTTATAAGTTACAATATCCCAGTAGAATGTAGCCTCCTGCAATACCAATGTTTTAGCTTTTAAAAATAACCGTCCTATATTACTTTGCGACATAAATACGAATCATTCCATTCATGGATGAAGTCTTTCACTTAATTATACAGCTGTTTCTTAGGCTTTAGAGAAAAGGTTATGTAACGTAATAGGGACGAATGTCTTTTTTAATTATTTAAAAAAACAATAACAATGGAACGTGTTTCCATTATAACCTTCCCACAGAATATGGATTCCAAGTCAAAAGAAATTTAAATTATTTTTTATAATTTCATCTGATAAGGCCTGTACTGCTGCACTATTTGTTTTGTTTTATTAATGACGAGAGACATTTAAGACAGAAGATATTAAATTTCACAATCTTACTACAATTTTTAGATTTATTTATATTTTTTATATTCTGAAACCCTCGCACATGTACAACTAGTTATAAAGAATCGATATATCGAATTTTGAACATTGATTCCTACATCACTCTCCTCTGAGTTCCTTAAAGACCGCGTTACACGGAAAGAGAACGATTAAGTGAAAATTCGTGAGCTTTGATGACAGTGAATTATCATATATTCTCACATACTTCCAACGTATTATAATAAATATTAAATTTTCTATAAAAATTTATTTTGTTAAACTTTTATTATAAACGATGATAAATTTCTTAAAATGGGGTTTCTACATTAAAAAAAAAAAAAAAATTTCTTCATATCTTTATCTACGCCTGTCAGAAGCTGTCTGAGAATAAGCAAATGTGATGGACAAATGTGAGATCAGATTGGTCGGCATGGGGAAGGAAAGTGCCCAGCAGAACCCCTTCTAAGGCTTTAATTCAGCAGAGAAGGTCCTCATCCAGCATCGTTTTAGCCTTCTCCTGCCTGGCATTTCAGCATTTGGTCAACTGTTGGTTGTTGTAAGTCCGTATTTAGGGGTTCTGTTGTTTACGTACCAAGGAGCTGTCGTTTAAGTCTTAAAATTTTAGATTGAAATGATTGCAGTTTTTGTATGTGAGTCTTTTTTGCTGAATCAAAAATCTGTGAAGCGTAAGTCTATATTGGCTTAAGAAGGTATGTGTATGTATCCAGTTTCCATCTTATTTTTAAATTTTGATGATTTTAATAAAATAAAGTATAGTACTTTCAATCGGGGTTTGAGTGTCTGTCTTTTCATCTTGACTGTGAGTCCCAAGTCATCCTTCGATCGAGTGTCAGTCCTAGGTAATGTACAGAGTTGGTCTGAGGAATTTGGTTATTGTCGATAAAAATTGGTGGGCAAGTGTTTGTCGTAGTGTGAACGATGCGGGTTTTGATTTGTCGTGATATAAACGAATTTTACAAAGATTCTACCAATTTTGTAGTAGCATTAAGTGATTTTGTAGAGTCAGTGAGGCTAGTATAGGATTACCGTTTGATGTTAGAATTGCATTATATTCCGCGTATGTCATGGTTATATGTCATGAATGTTGGTATGTCAGGA
Organism: Piezodorus guildinii; assembly: GCA_023052935.1. Taxonomy (NCBI): domain Eukaryota; kingdom Metazoa; phylum Arthropoda; class Insecta; order Hemiptera; family Pentatomidae; genus Piezodorus; species Piezodorus guildinii. The sequence goes on along the minus strand of CM041298.1, from coordinate 83,551,951 downwards.
GTGTATACAATGTATAGGAGCGGAGCAAGTATCGATCCTTGCGGTACTCCTGCAACACTGGTCGGATTGAAGAAATTTCTGAGCTCTGCCGAACAGAGAAAAACCTTTAGGAGGGAAAAGAGTGTATAATAAGATAGTACGAGTAAGGTAGTGCGTTCTTAAGTTTAAAGAGAAGCTCCTCGTCCTCCCAAACGCTTGGGCAACATCCAAAAATACCCCAGTTGCGCATTGCTTTTTTTCTAGTGCTCCAGCAATGAAGTCAGTATTTCTGTGTAATTTATGTATAGTTGAGTTTGACGTGCGAAAACCGAATTGATGGTCAGGTATTATTATTATTTTTTTTTTTCATACCCTCTGGTTTTATTTACACAAAATACAAATACAAATATGATATGTACACATGTCACATTTTGTTCTTCTATTACCCGAAGGTATTCTAAGGAGGATTGCTATATGCGCTGCATGCACTATTAACCTTTCAAGGTCATCTATGCCTTTATTTATCAATTAAAAAATGGGAGGGACTCAAGAATGGTTTTGGCAATAAATTGAGTTCAGACATAGTCCGACAACGTCGAAGAGAGGTAGTGATCATTGCCACCTCCCAGGCTTGGGTGGTGGGGTGATATCAGAAAACAATGGATTAGCACAGGCCTTTAGCCCATCAAAAAATTTGATGTGCCTCCGGCTGATATATTCAGGCACTGTTGGCAATACTAACTCCTGATGTAGGATATGGTTTTCGGCCCTCTGTAAGTTGGTACCTCTGAGAATCCGCCGAAGGATGGAGTTCTGGAACGTCTGTAATTGTTTGAGAGTGGACTTAAACAAATGCCGAATCAAGGGCGCACCATAGAGCATAGTCGGGCGTATTATAGCCTTGTAGATCTGTAGTTTCAGTCCCAGTGTCAGCTGAGGTGACGTGAGTAGATGATTAAGTCTATAGCCCTATATTAAGTCTATAGGTATTAGTTTTTGCTCAGTCAGTATGTTAACCAATCTTTTATAAATTTATTCTTCGAGAGGTTTAGAGCATATCGGAAGGAGACTAATAGGTCTGTAAGAGGAGGGTTCGTACATGTCTTTATCTTTTTCTAAATTAAAAAACGTTTTTTATGATGTTATATTACACTTGTTTGTTTTGATATAACATCATTTAGTTTTTAAAAATAATATTTAATCGTTTTATATAATTTATTAAAGTAAACTTTTATGTTATTATCTGAATTAAAAAAAAAAAAATATGCCTTACTTACCTTCCTCCCGCTACTTTCATGAACTCTCACAAGCACCCGCTTTCACGAATTTTCACCTAACTCTTCTCTCACTGAGTAGCACCGCGGTCTTCATATACGAAAAAACGTATAAGTTAAGCTTTATTTATAGTGAAAATAAAACAGAGATAAGAAATAATGGGAGCATTCGGGCACAAAGGCAAGTACAACACAGAGAAAGGTAAAACATTTTTTTCCTTTATCTTTTAATTGGTTATCAAAGTTGATTTACTTGTGTATTAAGCCGTTTTTTATCAATGATAGTAAGATTATATGGATAATTTTTTTTGAATCTACAAAATTAGAGGTACTCAACCTGTTAACCGAGCGAGACGTATAAATACGTCAAACGTGAACAATATGAAGTGGCATGGACATTCTCATATAAATAAACAAAAAAGTATATTATTCACTGTTTTGGTTTATTATTTTCAATAATCAACCTTTGTAATGGACCAAAAAATATTTTTCACATAAATACGCTCATAACTGAGTTGTTTTTGACGATAGAGAAAAGTATGTAGAGAGTTTTAGAATCAGTAAAGCGCAACAAACAAAGAAAAAAACAACAAATGGGAAAATGAAAAAAAATTGAAATCTCGCTTATATATACGCTTGTAACTACGTTATTTTCGAAGATAAAAAAAAAATTCATTACTTTTTTCTTAACCGAAAAACTGCGAATAATTATAAAAAGAGAGAAAAAAATATTGAAGTTTTTCACATAAAAACGCTTATTACTCATTTATTTTTGAAGATAGAGAAAAGTGTGTATGGAGTTTTCGAATCAGTAAAGGGCGATAAACAAAATAATAATAATAATAAAAAGAATAAATAAACCTGTACCACTACAACCCATGAAGAGTTTTGGGCTCAGTACATATAGAGATTCGTACTGTTTCAAGGCCAAAGGCCGTGCAATGAGGTGATTCGGCCGAGATCACGCTCAGCCGCCAGGTTTTTCCTCATATTTGGGTACCCACTTTATAGAGGCTGGGTGTGCCCCAAGGAGGGTCTCCATACCCCAGGATCGCCCCCGGCCGGAATAATAGAATAAATAATATTCCGCTAAAGCCGGGATTCGAATCCAGGACTCGGAGCACAGGAGACTAGCGCTCTACCCACTAGACCACGCCGCTCCCTAATAATAATAAATAAAAAAATCTGGTGCGGGCAACACACGACTTTCACTTACCTCCATTTTTAAAATAGTTTAAGAATTTTCAAGTACAGTAAGAGATAAAAATGAGTAAAACCATTAAAGAATTGATTAAATGGAATTTCTATAGAAACATGTGTTTTATTAAAAAATCTATTATATTATTATCTAAAATAATCAGTTTTATCTTCTTTTCATCACTCTCTATTAACTTTTAAATGCTTGAGTATGAGATGATATTTTTTCTAAAATCTTTAGTTTTCCAACGGTATGTAATACATGTATATTACTGTTCTTATTTTCAAAAACAAAAAATTGCATTAAAAAAATATTTTTTCCGTTTTCTCCTTTAGTTGCTTTTCAAATTCACTCAACTTGCATATTTAGCTGTTTTTCATCAGTGGTAACAAGATTATATAGTTATTTTTATAGAATCGACAAAATTAAAGGTACTTTAGAAAAAGAAAATTTAAAATATCGGCATTTAAGCCCTGTCAGACCATTTTTATCCAAATAAAACCTACATTATATTAAAGCCCATTAAATTTTACATCGATATAGCGAGTTTAATCAAAATCGTCGGAACCGTTTTCGAGAAAATCGAAAAAAGGTGCAAAATGCATGGTATACAGTGCCTCTTCTGGTAAGCTCATTTTGATGAAAAAAGTTTTGTCACGTCTCGGGCGTATAGTTGTCTTAAATATGAAATTTCAGTTTCATAGGACTTACCGTTTCCGCCCGGGAGTTACCACACACACACACACACACACACAGACCTTTTTGCGGGACTTGGTTATTTGGACTCAGGGGACCCTAAAACGTGTATTTCCGTTGAAAACTGGAATTCGAAAATTTTCACGTTCGCAATACTTCCCCTTACTATATATAGTAAGTGAAAGTAAAATTATATGTATAATCATGTAAGAGATTATAATAGATGTAATTCCACAAAAAATCGGTAATTATTGAAGATAGAGAAAAATCGAAAAGATGAACAATTAATTAAATTTTTGACAAAATGAGAAAAGAATTATTGAATTTGGTTAACAATCTAGCTTAGATATTGCGTTTTGAAATCAGTGGTAGTGTGATAATCTGATGCTTTGAATTAGTTCTTTTCATATTACTTAATCGCATATCAACAACCATAAAAACAGTTATACCCTAATATTGTTATTTGAAAATAATAAACCATTATGGAATAATTCTCAGGATTTTTTCATTTATTTTAATCATTATATATGAAATTACGCGCGTGAAATCACGTAATTAAGAGTTTCCTACCGTTATATACCGCGTAGGTTAAAAATGGCATTAGCCAGTTAACAGGCTAGAGAGGAGGAAATTCAAAGCATCGGCATTTAAGCCTTGTCAGAATATTTTAATCGGATCAAAATATTCATGATATTTAAGCCTATCAATATTTACATCGATGTAGCCAGTTTTATCGCTGTTTGTTGTTTATTTATTTAACGTCACTTTATGTTACTATGGCTAATCGGACGATGCTACAGTGGGAGTCCTAAATATCGCCTATCCAGGTTTTATTAGGATAGGGATCTTTAACGAGTACCTGACATCGCACAGGCTCGGGACCACCTTTTAACGTCCCCTCCGAAGGACGGCGTAACTAAGGATTTTTTACTCCCATTAAAAAATCCTAGGACCACCTCTGGGTTTGAACCCGTGACCTTTAGCATGGGAGGCTGTTACGCTAGCCACCCAGCTACAGGTGATCCCCGCCACTTTTATCAAAATACCACTTTGCTTCGCACGGGTGCAATTTGAATGAGGTGTCATTTGTGTTTAAAAACTCTCTGTCTGACCAATATAGCCTTTATCCCTTTATGCGTTTAAGTTTATCGAAATCTCCTCCCTAAAAATGTCTCCTCGAGGGTTGAGTTACCCCCTGTTATTCCTCCTCAGAACGCTCCTAAAGTTCCAGTTTCATCCCTTCCTTCTAACCACTTCGAACCCTCCTCAGAAGTACCATTGAATATTCAACCCTCACAACGTCCCCAAAGAAAGATCCAACCCCCTCTTGCCCAAATTAATCCTCCATCTTATGACACTACCTACTATCCCTATCCCTGCCAAAACCCATCTGATATTACATCTATCCTCTCATCCTTCCTACTAGATCTCCAAAATACGATAAGATCTCTCATCTCTCTCCTCAAAAATCTCCTGTCACAATTCCCGCTTAATCTCCCACGATGAACAATAAGTCCCTAGCTCTTCTACTGTGGAACGCAAACGGACTGAACAATCATCGAGACGAACTTGACATATTTCTTCACGACAATTACATTGACATTGCACTGATTACTGAAACTCATTTCACCACTCATTCTCACTTTTACATACGTGACTACATTACATACAGATCAGATCACCCAGACAACACATCACACGCTGGCTCATGTATCCTCATTCACAAATCCTTACCTCACTCACTGATTCCCTCCACTCCATCAGACACCATTCAGTCAACCTCTATTTCCTTATCCTGCCGTACATTCAATATGTCAATCTCAGCTGTATATTGCCCTCCTGGTAATTCCCTCAACCTTAACGACCTTGAATCCTTATTCCAATCCTTAGGTCCGCGCTTCATTGCTGGGGGAGATTACAACGCCAAAGACCAACGATGGGGATGCCGAACGTCCAACACTCGTGGCAGGATTCTTTCCCGTCTCACAACCTCCAATAGCTTTTCCATTTTATCACCTCCTAATCCCACATACTGGCCAACATCTCTTAAAAAACGTCCTAATATACTTGACATCTTCATCACTTCCCCAATCCCATCTGCCCAATCTATAATTAAATCCTTAGATGACCTCTCCTCAGATCATAGCCCGGTTCTGCTTCTCATGCCTTCAAATCCTGTTCTTAAACCATCTCCTCCCTCCTTGATTAAAGGACACGTTGACTGGGAAAATTTTCGTTATGATTTAGAGAACAAACTCAACTTACAAATTCCGTTAAAAACTAAACAGGACATAGACTTCGCCATTGAAGAACTTACAAAATCAATAGAAACAGCCATAAACAACAACACATCTAAATTTACAGATAGGAAAGCTCATGAAACAAAATTGCCAAGTCATATCCGTCTCTTACTACGAGAAAAACGCAGAGCTCGAGCAAAGTGGCATAGAACCAGATACCCCTCGGACAAAACCCATTACAGTAAACTGACTAACAAACTCAAGACAGAAATGAGAAAACTTAAAATTCAAAACTTTCAGACCTTTACAGAAAACTTAACTACGTCAGACAAATCATTATGGACAACAACTGCAAAACTACTGAAATACAAAACCTTAAATCATCCACTCCTCACTGAATCCCAGACCTGGACAAGAACCGATAATGAAAAATCCCAAATCTTTGGCAAACACCTATCCAAAACTTTTCATCCTCATCCCGATATCATTAACCCACTCCATAACGAACATGTTGAAGCAGAACTAAATGTTCCACTCCAAATGTCTCCACCTCCTAAAGCCTTTCATCCATCAGAAATCATCAACATCCTTAGTAAATTACCTCTTGAAAAATCTCCAGGCCACGACCTTATTACACCCAACATCCTGAAACAGCTCCCTCGAAAGGCCATCCTTTTCCTTACTTATATCTATAACGCCATTCTCCGTACTACCTATTTTCCTGATACCTGGAAATTTTCTATTATAAAAATGATTCCTAAGCCCAAAAAGCCACTTGAGTACCCATCCTCTTACCGTCCTATATCCCTTTTGCCCATTATGGGCAAAATTCTTGAAAAACTTCTCCTAAAAAGATTATATCCTATCCTAGACTCAAATCACGTCATCCCTGACCACCAGTTTGGATTTCGATCATCCCACTCTACTATTCAACAGTGCCATCGTGTGGTGGATGTGATATCCTCTACATTGGAGCGCGGAATGTACTGCACAGGAGCCTTTCTTGACGTGGAACAGGCTTTTGATCGAGTTTGGCACCTAGGACTGCTCTACAAACTCCGCAAATTCCTTTCTCCAACATATTTCCTGATAATCCGTTCCTACCTTACAGATAGAACCTTTAAAGTAAATCATAATCTCTCCTCTTCCTCAGTATTCACCCAGTCAGCCGGCTTACCTCAAGGTAGTATCCTAGGTCCAATCCTCTACACGGTGTATACAGCTGACATCCCTATCCATCCAAACACTGTCCTCTCTACTTACGCTGATGACACTTGCGTGCTATCCGTGAATAATGATCCTATTGTTGCCTCCCAATTCCTACAGAACCATGTATCCGCCATTGCAGAATGGTGTCACAATTGGAGAATCAAAATAAATCCTAATAAATCCCACCAAATCACCTTCACTCTACGCCGTAAACCTATGACTTCCTGTCCAGTTGTCTCCTTTAATCATACCCCACTCATCACTGTAGAACAAATACGATACCTTGGACTTCATCTTGACAAACGTCTTACATGGAATCCTCATACAAGACTTAAACGACAAGAAACTGCTCGTAGATATCGACTATTAAAACACTTACTTGACAAACGATCAAAACTCTCTCTATACTTCAAAAAACTGATTTACACAGCCATAATTAGACCTATCTGGACTTATGGCATAGAGCTATGGGGCTCCACTAAACCATCGAATTCCTCCCGCATCCAATCCTTGCAATCCAAAATCCTTCGACAAATCCTAGACGCTCCATACTTTGTTACCAACAAACTCATCCATAGAGACCTGAACATCCCACTTGTTGCAGATATTGCCCAAAAAAGATACTCCTCCTTTCATTCCAAATTACCAGCCCATACAAACCCGCTTGTATGCATCCTCTCATCGGCATCTATTTCCGATAATCCTCCGAGGCGTCTGAAAAGACGGTGGCCTCGAGACCTGCTTACCAAATAAACTCTGAAGTGCTACCACTGGGTTGATTCTTCTCAAGACTTTTCCAAGCCAATGTTATGTATATAGCTCATTTACTTGTTGTACTCTGTACAGTTGTAAATACCAATAAAAGAATATAAAAAAAAAAAATATATATATAATACATAAAATGGCTGTATGGTGTATGCCAATGCCATCCATACATGGAAAAAAAAAATACTTTATCGAAATGAAACGTGCAATTAGCAAGAATATATGCGTGTTTTCTAACGTCTATTCATTATAATATTTTATCAAAACTCTAAATCAATATTAGTTAAGTTTATTTGTTTTTACTTTCACTTACTATATATCGTAAAATTATCGGAAATTTCACCAGTTTTCAACGGAAATACACATTTTAGGGTTCCCTGAGTCCTAATAACCAAGTCCCGCAAAAAGGTCTGTGTGTGTGTGTGTGTGTGTAACTCCCGGGCGGAAACGGTAAGTCCTATGAAACTGAAATTTCATATTTAAGACAAATATACTCTCGGCCTTCACAAAACCTTTTTCATCAAAATGAGTTTACCAGAAGAGGCACTTTATACCAAGCAATTTGCACCTTTTTTCGATTTTCATCAAACTCGCCATATCGATGTAAAATTTAATGGGCTTTAATATCATTTAAGTTTCATTTATAAATGGTCTGACAGGGCTTAAATGCCGATATTTTAAATTTTCTTACTCTATAGTACCTTTTATTTTGTTGATTCTAAAAAAATAACTATATTATCTGGTTACCATAAAAGCAGTAATATACATGTATGATATACCGTTGGAAAGCTAACGATTTTAGAAAACATATTATCTCATACACAAGCTTTAAAAGGTTAATATAGATTGGTAAAAAGCCGATAAAACTAACTGATTATTTTCGATAATAATATAATAGATTTTTTAATAAAACACATGTTTCTATATAAATTCAAATTAATTAATTCTTTAATAGTTTCACGTATTTTTATCTCTAAATGTATTTGAAAATTTTTTCAATGATTTTAAAAATGGAGGTAAGTGAAAGTCGTGTGTTGTCCGCACCAGATTTTTTTATTTTAAAGTGATGCACAGATAACTGAAAATTTAATTTAAATATTTTAAAATTGTAGTATCTTCTAAGATTTTGATTGAAATTTAGTGATGTCAAGTACAATTTCGTTCAAATTAAATACTCGTAATCAACAAAATATTTATTTGGATAAGGAATAATATTATTATGTTGATAAAACCCTTTGGTAAATAATTGGTAATAGATGCATTAATTTCGACCAACTTTGATTACCTTAAAAAAGGTTGTAGTGAGCCAATCTTAAAATATATACATATTCTATCGCGGATATTTTTTTTTAGATTATTTGAAGAGGATTAATTCTGTCATGAATATTTTTTGGGTAACTTGAACCGTTTACGCAACTGAAGCTCTCAAATATGAATATTTTTCCCCGTTAATGCAACATTTTTCAATGATGCTTCGTTCCTATTGGTCGCAGGTAATGCTATATCTTAAAGCCTTCCTCGACAAATCGACCATAAAACACAAAAATAATTTTTTTAAATTCGATTTAGCAGTTCTTGAGATTAGCGGGTTCAAACAAAAACGGAAACCCTCAAAGACGTACGTATATAATTTTCCCCAGATTTTCCACTGATTCTTCGCTCCTACTGGTCGTAACGTAATGATATATAGTTTAAAGACTTCCTCATTTAATTGGACTCTCCAATAAAAAAAGAATTTTTCAATTCGAACCAGTAGTTACTGAGATTAGCTTAGATTAGAACAAACAAACCAACCCTTCAGGTTTATAAAATTAGTATAGATATATCAAAAGAGCAGCTTTTGAGAAAACCGTAAAAATGTACAAAATGCATTGTATGAAGTTAGATATTCTGGGTGGACGATTTTAATAAAAAAACCGTAACATCTCAGGCTTATATGAATGAAACCTACATCACATTAAAACACATTAAATTTTACATAGATAAAGTGAGTTCAATCGAAATAGGTAGAGCCGTTTCCGAGAAAATCGTAATAAGGTGCAAAATGCATCGTATAAAGTTGAACCTTGATCAGTTTGAACCGCTCTAGGTGAGTCCGTGGCTGAGTGGCTAGCGCGCTAGTCTCTCATGCTATAGTAGCCCAGTAAAATAAGGCCGAATTTGACGATTTGTGGGAATTAATTCGGACAAAGCTGGAAATCGTTTTAATACCTTTTAATGGTCCTAAATACAAGTAATCTGAGTCTGCACCATTGCAGCTGGTGAGCTTAACTTTTGGCAGCCAAAAAACCTCGAAATGTTTGCACTTTTTTCAATTTTTCACCTATAACTCGAAAACGGTCACTCTTACAGAAAATATGTTTTTATCCAAAATGAAAGAACATTAAATTTCCTATTAATAAGTACCCTTAGTTATTGAATTTGGTTTAATGGTATGGCAGCAATACTTCGTTGAAAATAGGCGAATTTTACCAACTTTCTTGAAAAACCCAATTCAGTCATTTTCAGACCTCTGTAACTTCTAAAGCACTATCCAAATCGTAAAATGATTATAGAATAAAAGTTGTAGAGCATCTAATTTCAATTGTAAAAGAATCATTGAAATCTAAATTAGGTTGATACGATCATTCACAAAATAGATTTTTCGATTGTTCTCTACACGCGTCGTAGCGCTCAGGTCTATGTAGAAGACATGTTGAACCTTGAATCAAAACCACGTGATGAATATAGGATATTTGTGTAAGAAGAGTTCTTCACTATACGAAGGTCAGACAAATTCTGGTCGGAATATGGACTAATATGACTATAGAACAGGTCCTTATGAAAAATAGTAAGAGCAGAGGTGGGATTTCTGGGTGAGGTATTACTGACTCTGTTCTTGAAAAATAGATAGAATCTATGCCTGCTATTATGGAAATTTTCCTCCTAGAAGATTTTTGTGGCATAACCTTTGCTTCAACAGAACAGCACACAGACGCCAGGCTGTTGAGAATAAACAGGGATGATACAGATGTAGCAAAATTTGTTGAATTCTTTGAAGCTCATGACCCCTTTCCAAGTTGCCGTGTTGTACCTCTCAAATGTTTTACTTCACGAGTCACAATTCATAATGAAGATGTTCCAGTCAACCCAGAAACCATTTTAAAAGAATTACATTCCTCAAAAAATCAAATCAACAACTGAAAGGATTTTTTACATACGAATTGGCACCTTACCCTTTGTCCATGTTTGATGAAATAGGAATGAGAAAATCTTGCAAATCAGTGTTTTATGATCTGTTTGTTCCTATAAAAAGTAATGAAATCAACATGGCTAAATCAGTATTTGTAATCGACGGAGGATTCCTTCTACATCGAGTAGTCTGGCTAGCAAAGGAAATAATTTCTGCCATTATAACTAAATATATAAATTATGTAAAAGATATTTTGGCACACCAGGGACGACTATAGTTTTTGATGGCTACTCTGAAGATCCTAAGGAAAATAGCAACAAATGTGTAGAGCGATTGCGCCGCCAACTGAAAGCTTCTGCAGCCAGAGTGGAATATGATGACACGATGGTAGCAACCATGCAGAGAGATCAATTTCTTAAAAATGACGCAAACTGCTGAGGGAAAAGAAGGATTCGGTTTTTTGCAAGCGTACGAAGATGCAGACACCCTTATTGTAGAAACTGCCTTAAAAATGGTTCAACTGAACCATGAAGGATTTATAATGGTTGGCGAGGACATAGACCTCCTGGGGATTTTGACAGGACGTAGTGATGATATACCTTCATCAAATGTAGTGATAATGAAACCTGGAAAAGAAATATCAGAAAACACTTTTTATTCTCCAAAGCTGTTCTGATATAGCGATACTATAAAGCAGCATCTTCCATTTTTATACGCATTCAGTGGTTGTGATACCACATCTTCATTTTATAGGCAAGGAAAAAGTTTGTTCATGCAATGCCGAAGAATATCCATTTAGAATCGTATGCTTCGGTATTCTCTGATGAGCATGCTTCTAAAGAGGATGTTATTGCTGCAGGTAAACAGTTTTTGATGTCAGTCTATTCTTCAAAGTCTGCTGAAACACTGAACGACCTCCGCTGCCAGCTATTCCATAACAACCTCTCCAAACCCGGATTTGACCTGGCATCATTGCCCCCGACCGATGCTGCCGTTGAGCATCATTCTCTTAGAACTTTTCACCAGATCCAGCACTGGTATGGTATAGACAAACCACCTACCTCATAGGGCCTGGAAGCTTGGCCTGATCCCTACAACTACTACCAAAAATGCAGCCCCACCTAAAGTACTGAACACAATTTCATGTAAATGTAACAAGGGCTGCATGGGTAGATGCAGCTGTCGTAAACATGGACTTAAATGTTCAACGATATGCTACAGGTGTACGATATTAATGATAATCGCGACAGACCTATCATCTCAGATCCAAGGATACTATGACGAAGATGAGGACATTTTAGAGGTGGGAGGGGAGATGGACGAGATGCCACCGCTTGTCGCTTTAGTGAAAAAATCATCCCAGGAAATTCACCATTCATCAAACTCCCCAGAGAAGAAAAAGCGTTTAACGTAAAGAAAATATTTTTCATTTAACCTTTCACTGAATTTAATTGTAGGTAACTACCAAATACAATACAGTGCAAAAACAGATTTTATTAATACAACCTATACTTCCTCCCTTTAATTTAAACTATACCGTGCGTTATATAAAGAATATTATAGATAAAAATAAATAATATTCTATAAAATGTGGAATGCGATGTACCTAAGCACTACTTTCGAGCCCACTTAAATATTCAATTGTTGTTTCCACTTGGATAGTTATATGATTTAAGATACAAATACTGTAATTCCTTCCATTAGTAAAACTATAGCACTTCAGAATGTGTTTAAGGATTTTTTTTAAGAAATTGCAGATTACCTTCTATGAAGTAATAATAAAAAACTTGTATGCAAGATCGAACCAAACAAAACTTTTGGGTGAATGGGGGGAGGGGAGGAGAGACATGTTGGCATAAGATGCAAATACCATTATTTCTAGTAAAAAAACGGCAACAAGCACTGCAGAATGTGTTCAATGAAACATGATAATGAATTACTTCCCACAAGCGCTACGACGCGTGTAGAGAACAATCGAAAAACCTGTTTTGTGAATGATCGTGTCAACCTAATTTAAATTTTAATGAGCCTTTTACAATTGAAATTAGATGCTCTACAACGTTTATTCTATAACATTTTACGATTTGGATAGTGGTTTAGAAGTTACAGAGGTCTGAAAATGACTGAATGGGGTTTTTCAAGAAAGTTGGTAAAATTCGCCTATTTTCCACGAAGGATTGTTGCCATACCATTAAACTAAATTCAATAACTAAGGATACTTATTAATAGGAAATTTAACGTTCTTTGATTTTGGAAAGAAACATATTTTCTGTAAGAGTGACCGTTTTCGAGTTATAGGTGAATAATTGAAAAAAGTTCAAAAATTTCGAGGTTTTTTGGATGCCAAAAGTTACACCGAGGGCCTGCACGGCCTGTCGCGCCACTGAAAAAAAGAAAGAAAATAAAGCATCTCAGACGTATATTTGTCTCATATATACACCTTTTCTTTTACATCCTTTCGTTCTGGACTTACCACATACACACACACATTTTTGTGGGACTTGGTTATTGGGATTCAGGAAACCCTAAAACGTGTATTTCTGTTGGAAACTAGAATTCGATCATTTACACGATCGAAATACTTTCCTTTCCTTATATATTTCATTTATACATGAGTGAAAGTAATAAAAAAATTACAAATTACAAAATAAATTAGAATATAATAAAATATACTTTTATTACAATCGGGGATGTCCCCATTCAATAGGAGTGAGTAAATAAATCATAATTATATGTACATAGTCATATATGAGTACAATAAAAAATAAATTTAGCCACAAAAAAACAAAAAACAAAATAAAATAAACAATGATAATCAGCAAAAAATATATATCCATTTCTTATGACTTCAAAAACAAAACAAAATCATAATAAATAAATTAAGATACATTTTTAAGTTACTGATTCTTCACAAAACCTCTTAAATTTAGACTTGCTCTGGTGTAAAAGTACAGTTTTTTAGTATTTTCAGAGGTTATATTTTTGAGATATAGTCTGAAGTTTGAAGGTGTTAACTGGGCTATGGCTGGTATGATGGTTGAGCGGTAGGAGGAGTAGGCTGGGCATGATGTGAAGAAATGGTGAATATTGTCAGCTTCTTTCTTATTGCAGATGGTGCAGTTTTAACATTAACATTTTTTGCAGACCTAAACCTAAAGTTAGACGTACTACGTGGTCTATTTTTGATCGTCCGTGGAGCCTGTGTTTATTGAAAAAATTATTCTATAATCTATTTATATAATTAATAATCAACAAAGAAACAATATATATTTATACGGCGAAAGTTATCAATATACGAGTATATCAATTATATTAATCCAATTAATTATATTATAAATTATATTATAATCAATTATATTAATCTCGTATATTAATCAAATTTACTAACAGTTAAATTCTCTTGTGAGCACCATTCTATAGGAGAAAGCAAATCTGGAATAATTAACCAATGTCAGCCAATATTTTCCATTTATCAACTCTATGTTAGGTTTTAAGTAGTTTTTCTAGGTTCTGATAGTTTCGGATAGGCAGGCAGAAAGTGAAAGAGATCTACCTCATTTGTGTTATACAAACTACCAATATTATTTGTTTTCTTGAAATTTATATAATTTAGATTTGAAATATCACCTCTGATCTTAATTACCCATTTAGTCAGTGAACATTTGTCAGTAATGTAATTTACTGCGGTTAAATTTGTATAGTGCTTTGTCTTTAAGTATATTTTTGAATTAGAAGCCATAGTGATGATAAATTAATTCTTTATAGCTTAATATAATCTATGATTTCTTTAAACGAAAAAAATATATAAGTAATTAAGAGACCCTCTGATCGGAATTCGGCCAATTACTTTTATTTACACTAAGAATTCTGAGGGCAAAATATGTTCTCTATTTTCCTTCGACACAATATTTATTTTCTTCCGTAATTCGTATTTAATGACCGTGTTTACTGAACGCTGTTTGCACGTTTCGGTTTGCTTTGCTTTTCCCAACCTCAATATTTTGTCTATTTCATTTTTATTTAACATACTTGACAGATTTTATTTATTTATTTTTTTAGGCGAGGAGATAAAATTCGAATGCGAAATCTCTTATTCTGCTAACCTCCTTATAAAATGTTTAGTATGGAAATAACGAAAATATTTGTATCCAAGTTTTGTACAGAAATAAACGGTTTAGTGACTCCTGAAACACAATAAGCAAAGTTCGCTTAATAGTCGACATGTTGTATATGTTAGTTCCACAAACTGAACAAGCCAAACTTCAGTTGAAAACCACACGATGCTGTGTATTACATATCTAAGTCATACAATCGAAAGAGTAATGACTGAACAACAACTCAAACATATCTAAGATATGTAGAATAGAAAAAAATGTGTTGTGGGCAACACACGACTTTCACTTACCTCCGTTTTAAAAATCGATTAAAGAATTTTAAGATTAGAGAGATTAGAAATTGGAGATAAAAATGAGTGAAACTAATAAAGAATGAATTAAATGGAATTTCTATAGAAACATGTGTTTTATTAAAAAATCTATTATATTATTATCTTAAATAATCAGTTAGTTTTATCGGCTTTTCATCACTATTTATTAACTTTTACAAGTGTGTGTATAAGATAATATTTTTTCCAAAATCATTAGCTTTTCAGCGGTAAATTATACATGTATATTACTGTTCTTATGTTCAAAAAAAAAAAAAAAAAAAAAAATGTTTCCAACATTAGTTTTCAGTATTCTACTTTAGTTGGGTATCGAATTCGTTCAACTTATATATTTACTTGTTTTTTATCAGTGGTAACAAGATAATATGGTTACTTTTATAGAATCTATAGAATTTAAGATACTTTAAAGAAGAAAATTGAAATATCGGCATTTAAACGATGTCAGACCATTTTTATCCAAATAAAACCTACATTATATTAAAGCCCATTAAATTTTTCATTGATATAGCGAGTTTAATCAAAATCGTCGGAACCCTTTTCGAAAAAATCGAAAAAAGGTGCAAAATGCATGGTATAAAGTGGCAGTACTTTAGTAAGGCTACTAGCGCAGGCTCATTACTAGCTCCCCTGACTGGCTTTGTTCCTTCACCACCGGGCCTGATAGGATTAGCTCTTCTTAGAGTGCTCCTTTCTTCCATCTTCATCAGTTCAGGGCTCGCCCAATACGGTTCTTAAGGTCCATCGTGTATTTCACCAAGTTTTCTACTGGCCTAAATGTTTAGTCAATAAATAAGCAATTTTATTTATGTAACGTTTTGAGAATTTATAGTTCTCATATTCCTAACAGTGGAAAATACGAAAAAGAGAACATTAAAATTTGTATGCAATAATTGAGACATTGATTTCTAAAAGGCTTAATAGGGAATTTTATTCGAAATTGATATTTTGACATATTTGTTTACTAATCAGCCAATCACCTTCACTTCCTCTGTCAAAAACCTGGGTATTACCATCGACCAAACCCTTTCCTGGAAACCCCATATTGCCCAAATCTCCCGATGAACAATAAGTACCCTCAAATTTTTCCATCGCATCCCGCCATCTTCTTCCACTGTCCTTGTATCCTCACTTATTTTCCCCCACTTTGACTACTGCTGCAGGGTATATCGTGTCCTCTCGGCTGTGCTCGAGGACAGGCTAAAGCGAATTATGAACATATTTTTAAGATTTGTCCTTGGTACACCGAAGAGGTCTGATGTGACCCATTTATACAGTGAGTTAAAGTGGCTCCTTCCTTCTATCCGCAGACAATATTTCCTAGGATCATATCTTTACCAAACAATCAACCCCCAGCTACCTCCCTATATCCACAGACTTCTGCAATTTAAATGGCCAGTCCACTCCCTCCAAACAAGATCGCGCCATTCCGACCTTTATATTCCTACCTATAGAACAACAACTTTTCATCATTCCTTTATTGTCCGCTCCACTACTCTCTGGAATTCCTTACCTACTTCTGCTTCTTCCCTACCATCATTCAAGTCCTAGCCATTCCAGTACCTACTGTCATCCCAAACAGACGCTCAATGAGATATTTCAAATCAAAAAGAAAATTTGTTATTTATTGTTCATATTTTTACATAAAAAAATATGTTTGCAGTTTTCTTGTTTAGTTGGATATCGAATTCGTCCAATTTATATATATTTACCTGTTGTTTAGTAATGCTAATCAGACGATATGGTTAATTGAGACGTTGATTTCCAAAAGGTACTAAAGGATATTTTTTACGAAATGGATATTTTCACATATTTATATTCTCCTCATTTAGTTTTATCTAAATCTTAAATTTGATTGTGTTTAATGAACACTCATGTCCTTTAATAACGTGATTTAGAATTGCTATTGATTTCTTAAGATACATATTACACATTTAGTTTTATTCCAAATCATAACAGAACATTTCATTTCATAACTTTAATATGGTTTTATTAATATAGTAAAGAAATAATTCTAGATTTTAATGCGAAAAGAATCAAATTAGCTGGTTTAATAATATAGTAATGAAAGATTTTCGCGCTTTCTGTAAAATTCTCCTGAATGGATATAGTACCTTTCTGAAATCAACGTCTCAATTATGAATCAATTTCAATGTTTAGTTTTGTTAAACACACTAGAATTTATTATTTATTTATTTTACTCTTTTGTTTTATTATATCTTTTTTTTTTCTTTTTGTATCGTTGTGAATTAAAATTAATTATATTCCTTTGGTTTTGTAGCCAGACATATTATATTTCTTATTCTTATAATTTTTATTTCTTAAACGACTCCTCCAACATTTCGCCATCCTTTTCTCATAACTTATCCCTTTCATCATCATTCGATTCTGACAATTTTTATTTCTCCTACATTTCACCAACAGATCTCATATCTTTCATAATGAAATCCCGTACTACTTCCTTAGGTTTCGATCCAGTAAAATTGCTAAAATTATGCCTTCCAGAAATCCTGCCAGTCCTTCTTTTCATCTACAATTTTTCCCTCCAAAATTCAGTTTTCCCTGCTTCCTGGAAACAAGCTTTGGTCCATCCTATATAAACAAAATCTCTAACCCATCTTCCCCCTAAAGACTACCGACCTATATCCATCCTATCGAACCTTTCTAAACCTCTTGAACGGATTGTACAATCCCAGGTATCCAGTTTTCTTGAAAAAACCAACCAACTTAACCCTTACCAATCCGGCTTCCGACCTGGCTACTCTACGCAATCCGCCCTGACCAAAATCACAAATGATATTTATACTGCTATAGATGAAAAAAAATTAACTGTCCTGGTACTTTTAGATTTTAGCAAAGCTTTTGACTCCCTTAACCATTCGATCCTTTTCTCTAAATTAAAACCATTATCCTTTTCCAACAGTTCTGTTCAATGGTTTCAATCCTTTCTTTCTAACCGCACTCAAGCGGTTGTCATTCCCAATCAACCCCCATCTAATTTCCTTACCCTGTCCTCAGGCGTGGCCCAAGGCTCGAGTATTTCTCCCTTTTTGTTCAATACCTACATCAATGACCTTCCTGATTCAATCCATTACTCTTCCTACCACCTATATGCTGATGACCTCCAAATCTATTTATCCTTCCCTCCTTCCGAGTTATCTGTAGCATTTGCCAGTATTCAGGAAGACCTAGATGGGATCAGTGCCTGGGCAAACCTGAATAACTTAAGGCTTAATCCTACGAAAAACTCAGGCCATCCTTGTTGGTTCCAAATACCTCCTCCGATCTATCACCACCCTTCCTCCGCTTTTGCTAAATGATCACCCTATTGTTTTTAGTTCCTCTGTTAAAAATCTTGGCATCATCATCGACCAAAACCTGTCCTGGAAACCCCAAATTGCCCAAATTTCCCGTCGATCGATTAGTACCTTAAAATTATTCCACCGATCCCGCCACCTCCTACCACTATCTACCCGTAAACTCCTAGTCTCATCACTCATTTTCCCCCACTTTGACTATAGTTGTGTGGCATATGGCGGTCTCTCGAAGGTACTCGAGGACAGATTGAGAAGAATTATGAATTGCTTTTTAAGATTTGTGTTCGGCACCTCGAGACGGTCTCATGTATCCCACTTCTACGACGAGTTAAAGTGGTTAACCCCAAACCTTCGAAGAAAATATTTCCATGGATCATTCCTTTATCAAATCATTAACTCCCACCACCCATTTTACGTCTACAGCCTTCTGGTATTTAAATCCTCAACCCATCACCAGGAAACAAGATCCCGTCTGTCCGACCTCCAAACTCCTTTCCACAGAACCAAAAAATACGATTGCTCCTTTTTAGCCCGTTCCACTGCCTTATGGAATACTCTCCCTTCAAACATCCGACATGCTCCTTCCCTACCATCATTCAAATCCCTTCTCTTTCAATATTTACTTTCTCTCCAGTCCGATGTAAGCTAATTTTAATTTTTATTATGCCTATTTATGTGAGGTGATTTGTTTATATACTTTAATGAGATGTAAAGATATATTTTAGGTTGATTCTTATTTATTTATTTTTGAATATGTACATAGAGATGTCACAATGACCTTTTATTTATTTATTTTCTTCTTCTTTTTGTTATTTAAATGTAGTTATATATTGTTTTAGGCCAGATATAAATTATTATTTTGACTATTAATGTTATTCTGAAGGACATTGTCCCAGAATAAAGTTTATTTTCTATTTCTATTTCTATTTCTATATATATATCTTAATTTTACATATGAATTGTTCTTAAGGGACCTTGTCCCAGAATAAATATATTTTTCTATTTCTATTTCTATTTATAATGTTCTAGTTTTATCTGAATGCGTCATCAGACTTTATCTTAAAAAGGCAACACACACTTTCACTTATCCCGATGTTAAAATCAATTTAAATACTTTTAGGAATTAATTACATTGAATTTTAATGAAAAAATGTGTTTTATTAAATGATCTATGATATTATTATCTATGATAATCAGTTGTTTTCATCGACTTTCCACTACTATCTATTAACTTTTGCAATCTTGTGTATGAGAAAATAAATTTTCTAAAACCTTTAGCTTTTCAACAGTATATCGTACGTCTATATTACAGTTTTTATTTTCGAAAACACCAAAATTAGATACCAAAATATTTTGGGTATTTCCTCTTTTAGTTGGATATCGTATTTGTTCAATTTATATATTTATCCGTTTTTTTTATAAGTACTAAATTGATGATATAATTGTTTTTATATTCAATTTAAACCTTCAGTCCACTTGCTTGAAACATGATCGCGTCATTCCGACCTTTATATGCCATCCTACAGAACTGAAGGCTTCGATTGATCCTTTCTTGACCGTTCCATTGCATTCTGGAATTCCATTCCTTTCAATATACGTCATGCTTCTTCCTTATCCACATTCAAATATCGCCTTTTCCAACACCTATTATCCCAAGCTGACGCTTGTTGATCTTTAATTTTAAATTTTTCATTAAATTGAATCGCTATAATAACTGAATATCATATATATATACCTTTTTTATTTTATTAATTTTTATTTTATATATATATATATATATATATATATATATATATATATATATATATATATATTTCTTTTTCAAAATTAGTTGTTTTTTTCTTTTCATTTACTGTATTTATTTACTTGACTTTATGCTTTTCCTTTTCTTTTGTTCATAGATGTGTTTATGTACATACATTTATATAAATTTTTTTCTTTACCTCTCTTACCTATGTAAATAATTTAATCTATCTAATGTTCTCTGGCCAGATGTGCTATCTTTATTTGTAAATTTTGTGTTATTCTCAAGGGACTAAGTCCCAGAATAAAAGAGAGTTTGGAATGAAAAGAGGTATATCTGTAACGGGCTAAGTCTTCAACAAATGGGATATTTAGGTCTTTATGGATGATTTTATTAGTAACAAAGTAAGGAGCATTGAGGATTTTACGAAGGATTTTGGACTGCATGGATTGGATGCGAGAGGAATTCGATGGTTTAGTAGACCCCCATAGCTCAATGCCATAGGTCCAAATAGGCCTCATAATTGTTATATAAATGAGTTCTTTGTAGTTAGTTGGAAGTTTTGAGCGTTTGTCAAGTATGTGTTGTATTAATCTGTATCTGCGAGCAGTTTCCTGTCGTTTCAGTCTAGTATGAGGATTTAATGTTAGGCGTTTGTCGAGGTGGAGTCCTAAGTACCGGATCTGTTCAATAGGAGTAAGTAAGATATTGTTAAAGGAAACAGTGGGGCAGGAAGTCATAGGTTTACGACGTAGAGTGAAGGTGATTTGATGGGATTTGTTAGGATTTATTTTAATTCTCCAGCTTAGACACCATTCTTCAATGGCTGATAGATGGTTTTGTAGGATTTGTGATGCAGTAACAGGATCATTATTCACAGATAATACACATGTGTCATCGGCGTATTAAGTAAAGATAGTACTTGAATGGAAGGGAATATCAGCTGTATAAACCGTGTAAAGGATCGGACCCAGGATACTACCTTGCGGTACACCGGCTGACTGAGTGAATACGGATGAGTAAGAAAGGTTATGTTTAACTTTGAAGGTTCTATCAGAGAGATAGGAACGAATTAATAGGAAGTACGCTGGAGCGAGGAATTGACGGAGATTTAAACTGTCATATTTTGTTTAATAGTTCTTACATTGATTTTAAACGCCGAGGCAATTGTAAGTCGAGTGATCTCCGCACCAGATTTTATACTTTAGCTAATTATCCCACTCTTTGGTCGCGAAGGCAATAAGTTAAGTTTTAATAAGATTTTTCTTGGAATCCTTACGTTTAAGACCCACTGGGCAAATTGAAACTGGACAAAGGGTAATTATATTTATTCATGGAACCGGTTTAAATAAGGTAACGCCTTCATGTTCCAGAAATATAATGCTATACGTCTAAAAGTCAATTTTAAACTAAGCGTGTATAAAAAAAATCTATTTAAACTAATAATTATTCGACATTGTAGGAACAAGCTATGCTCTTATATGACGCTTGAGAACTAGCACGTTTCACCACATTCATTTCTGGAACTTAATAAAAAAAAATTATATTTTTTAGCTGGCTAGAATATTAATTAAGAATCTTCCAAGTTTTTTTTTTTTATTACTTTACCTTATGCAATATTAATCCAGAGCTGTTACCATGCGCAATACCTCTATATCGTTGAATATTAAACATATAAATGTCTCTCACCACTCAAATGGAAGCTTATTAAATACTTGATGATTTACTTTATAAAGATTAATCTCATAGGATTAGCCATTTTCATGATAGTAATCATGATAATGTTAGAAAAGAGTGATATCTTGTTTTCCGCAAAAAAATGTTTTTTTTAGTTATACCCCTATATTATTGAATATTAGACAAAGGTATATTTTACATGGATGTTAATCTTCTTACGTTAAAAAAAATATATTTTTGCACTTTTCTCCTTTAGTTGTCATTCAACTTCGCTCAACTTGCTTATTTAGCCGTTATTTATCAATAGTAATAAGCTGATGTGCCTATTTTTTTAAATCTACAAAATTAAAGGTACTTAAGAAGGAGAAAAATTAAAATATCGGCATTTAGGCCTATTTCAATCAGAATGAAACCTGCATCATATAGCACATAAAATTTTACATCGACATAGCTAGTTAAATCAAAATCGTCAAAGCCGTTTTTGAGAAAATCGTAAAAAGGTGCAAAATGCACGGTATAAAGTGGCTCTTCTGGTCAGCATATTTTGATGAAAAAAGTTCCTGTAACATCTCGGGCGTATAGTTGTCTTAAATATGAAATTTCAGTTTCGTACGACTTACCATTTTTGCGCTAGACTTAACACACACACACGGACACACAGATACACTAAAACACAAATTTTTTTCGGGACTTGGTTATTTGGACTCAGAACACCCTAAAACGCGTATTTCCGTCGAAAACTGGAAATCGAAAATTCTCACGATCGCAATACTTTCCCTTACTATATATTTCATATATAGAATAGAATATATTTTATTTGTGAAAGAAAAAGTCTTGTACAAATTTACAACATAAAATACATTTATAAAAGAAACAAAGAAACATAACCTGAGGAATATAACCTTATATATATATATATATATATATATATATATATATATATATATATATATATATATATATATATATATATATATATATATATATATATAAAACACAAAGCCGATATTATGGAAACAATCATAAACAATAACTATTCAACTGACATTAATAGAGCAATGAACTCAAATAGTAACCCGATATACCGACTACTCAGCAGTTACAACCTACATAAACCCGAAGCGTACTTAACATATAGGCTAAATTTTAAGAAAATAAGGTGTATCAGCCGACTAAGGGTAGGAAATCCAGAAAGCATCAAACTCCATCATGGAAACAAAACAATTATGATTAAGGCAAATGAATTTTGTATATTCTGCAATGATTATTTCAATAATAGTTTGTACCATATTCTCATACATTGCCCAACCATTGAGACAATATACAATATATGATAAAACCATCTGAATCCGTATCCTGTGACCTACAAAAAATTGAAAATATCTTGAACTTTAATAGTGAAGCCAAACTGAACAGTCTTTATATTTATATCTTAAAAATATGTAATAAATATGATTCTATTAGTTCCATATGAACAATATTGTGTAAATAGTTTTCGAAACCATTTAATCACTGTACTTTTACTACGCTTCCGTTTATTTTAGATGTCTCACTATTTTAAGTTTAATATTGTGTAGTAATCAATATTATGTTAAACAAATTTGTATTATCTAGTTCGTTTTATTTTTGTTTTTCGTTTTATTTTTGATGTTTTTGGTAAAGAGCACTTGTAAAAGTAAAAAATAATTCACTTCTATCGGAAGTCCCTATGACTACCTGAATTTTAAGTTTTTAAAAATATAAAATATTAAAAAATTAATCTTTAAAAATGTGGATGCTAATGATTCCTTAAAGGCGCGACACCGGAGCGCGCTAGCGTTTATATCAACTTGGTATTCATGCTGCTTTCATTGAACTCTTGAAACTTTATATTCACTATAAATCTCATTCATAATTCATAGCTTTCATCTCCTCAATTTTAATTCATAACCAAATAACAATTTCTACCCTATAAATATACATGAAATAACGAAGGGAATATTTGTTATCACAACTTGTTAAAGGGAAAAAAGTGATTAGATGTGATCGACTGCGTGATGAAATCAGCAGGCGTGTGATGAATAATTACATGGAATACGTTTGTTCCAACACTCTATCAAAGAATATTTCTGTCCTATCCTTGGTTACTTTTTCTGCGCACACCCTTGCTTTGAATGTCACAGTTATAGTTCTATTTAGGAACCTTTTTACTCTATTGTCGGTTAATCAATTTTTACTTTCACTTACCTATATATGAAATATATTATAAGAGAAAGTATTACGATCGAGAAAATTATCGAATTCTAGTTTTCAACGGGATACACGTTTTAGGGTCCTCTGAGTCTAAATAATCAAGTCCGAAAAAAAAGGTCTGTGTGTCCGTGTTAAGTCTAGCTCGGAAACGATAAGTTGTTGAAAACTGAAATTTCATATTTTAAGAGTGTCTAGCCTTGAATATTACAGCAAGTTTTTCATCAAAATCAGCTGACCAGAAGAGCCACTTTATTCCATGCATTTTGCACCTTTATACGATTTTCCCCAAAACGGCTCTTGAACGATTTTGATTAAACTAGCTATATTGGTGTAAAATTTAATGGGATTTAATATGATGTAGGTTTCATTCTGATTGAAATAGTCTGACAGGGCTTGAATGCCGACAGTTTAAATTGTCAAATATGAAATTTTAGTTTCGTTCCCATTTTAATTTTCGTTCTGGACTTACCACACAGAAAGACAGACAAACACACACACACACACACACACACACACACACACACACTCACACAGGTCTTTTTGGGTGACTTGATTATTTGGACTCAAAGTATTCAGGTTTATTATTGAAAATAAAAAAAAACCAAAAGCATATATACTAGACTTCGTTACTATTTCCTTTTCTTTTCTTTCGATTTTTATTCAAATAATCACAATAAAATTTCCTGATTCCAGAACATCTTACATATTTTTCTTTCTAGTTTTTGTATAATTGAATATGATAAACTAAATTTAAAAAAAAAAAAAAAAAAAAAAAAAAAAATTTGATGAGCCGTTTCGGAGGAGTTCGACCACCAACACCAGGACCCGAGATTTTTATATATTTGATATTGTTCAATCTTTATCATATCTTTTTAACAAAACTGTATATAATTTTTTTTAACTTACCTTATATTTTTACTCTAACTTTATTTTACAGTTCTTGAATCAATTTAAGTGGTCATGTGTTGCCAGTAGCAGATTTTTTCTTGTTTTTAGTTTTTTTTTACTTTCACTTACCTATATATGAAATACATATTAAGGGAAAGTATTGCGACTGTGAAAATTTTCGATTTCCAGTTTTCGACGGAAATACACGTTTTAGGATCTCCTGAGTCCAAATAACCAGGTCCCGAATAAAGGTCTGTGTGTGTGTTTGTGTGGTAAGTCGCAAAAACAGTAAGTCGTACGAAACTGAAATTTCATATTTAAGACAACTATACACCCGCGATGTTACAGCAACATTTTAATCAAAATCGGCTAACCAGAAGAGCCACTTTATACCATGCATTTTGCACCTATTTACGCTTCTCTCAAAATCGGCCAGAACGATTTTGATTAAACTCGCTGTATGGTTGTAAAATTTAATATGCTTTCATATAATGTAGGTTTTATTCTGATTAAAAATAGCCTGACAGTGCATATTTGCCCATATTTTAAATTTTCTTCCTCTGAACTACCTCAAAATAAGCACATCATCGTATAAGCATTCATAAATAACGGATAAGTATGCAAGTTGAGCGAATTTGATATATAACTAAAGGAGAAAAGTGTAAACATATTTTTTTTTTAATGTAATTTTTGTTTTTTTGATAACAAGAACAGTAATATAGACGTATAATATATGGTTCGAAAGAGAAAGATTTTAGAAAAAATATTATCTGATACACAAAGTTGTAAAATGTAATATAAAGTGACGAATAAGAAATTAACTTATTACTGTTTAACATTTTTATATAGTTATATTATTTAATCATATTTTTCCAACAAAATTGAATACACGTTTTATTAAAATAAACTTAATATATTTATCAAATCGAAGTATATTTAATAGTTTTTAAATCGATATTAACAGTCAAGGTAAGTGGAAGTCGTGTGTTGCCGCACCAGATTTTTTCTCTTTATCTTTATCTAACAGTTCTTCAATCAAGGTACCTGGTAGTCATGTGCTGCCAGTAGCTTTGACTTATGAGAGGTATCATAAGTTCGAAAACTAAAGACGGGAACGGAGCTGAAGATATTTGCAAGGATTTATTCTGGCCTAAGTCGACACAAGTTGGAAACATTCCACATCTCTGGAGGCTCCAGGGCCAAGAAAAAATTCTGTCGGGTAAGCCTTCGTAGAAAACCCTCCCTTTTCAGCTGTATTGAGCCCTTTCCTTTCTTAGAAGAACCTTTGTGCTTTATAACAACGTGGCGAGGTAGTTATACATTTTCCCTTGTCCCAATACCGACATTGTCATGGAAGGATTCTATTACAATTGTTCGAAATTTATAATGGTTTCGCAAAGACCAGAGCCATTAATGGCGAATCGTTTATTAAGATAAAAATGAAGAAAAACATTTAAATAATAAGTAAAAAAAAATCTGGTGCGCGCAGCACACTTCATTCGCTTATAATAAATTTAATAATAACTTTTAATTAAAGTTAAGGATTGAAAAAAAAAAAAAAAAAAATATATATATATATATATATATATATATATATATATATATATATATATGTAAAGCATTATACTGGGTTTCAATGGAAACGTTTTCATTATATTAAATAATAAAAATCTGGCGCGCGCAACACACGACTTATACTTACCTCTGTTATTAATATCAATTTAGGAATTTTTAAACAAATTTAGAAATGAAAATAAATTGTTAAAAATATATTTACATTGGATTTTTATAGAAATATGTGTTTTATTAAATAATTTGTTATAATATTATCTACGATATTCAGTAAGGTTTTATTCACCACTCTGTGAAAGAACTATTTGGAGCGTCAGGCGATGACAGCGTCATCCAGCCAGTGAAACGATTGCATTAAAAAAATTTTTTTCAGTTTTCATCTTTAGTTGGATATCGAATTCGTTCGGTAATAAAATGATATGGTTATTTTTATATAATATACAAAATTAAAGGTACTTTAGAAGAAGCAAAATTAAAATATCAGCATTTATGCCCTTTCAAACTATTCCAATCAGAATGAAACCTACATGATATTAAAGCCCATTAAATTTTACATCAACATATAGAGTTTAATCAAAATCGTTAGAGCCGTTTTGGGGAAAATTGTAGAAAGGTGCAAAATGCATGGTATAACGTGGCTCTTCTGGTTAGCTGATTTTGATGAAAAAGTTGCTGTAACGTCTCGGGCGTATAATTGTCTTAAATATGAAATTTCAGTTCCTTACGACTTTTTTTTTTTTTGCGCTAGAGTTACCAAACACACAGACCTTATTGGTTATTTGGACTCAGGGGAACGACCCTAAGATGTGTCCCTTTGAAAACTGGAATTCGAAAATTTTCAGGATCACAATACTTTCCCTTACTATATATTTCATATTTAGGTAAGTGGAAGTAAAACAATAGAAATTATTGTCTACTATCACCTCTTTTGTTTTTTCATCCAAAGTCACTTTATGCTGATGTGGGTGTTGGAAGGATTCTATAGTGGGAGTCCCAAATTTATCCCATACAAGTTTAATTTCAATAGGGATCTTTAACGAGTATGAAATCTCACAGGCTCGGGACCACCGTTTTACTTTCCCTCTGAAGGATGGCATGATTAAGGATTTTTAACCCATTTAGAACACTCCAGGGCCATCTGCCGAGTTCGAACACACGAATATATAGAACAGATCGTATATTAATTTTATCCAACAAGAAATACGAATATTAGGAAATTCTCTTAAAAAAATCAGCAAAATTTTCGATTAATAGTTTTGATTGGATGTTGACTTTACGCCTATTCAAAATTCTAGGGCCACTTGCCGGGTGTGAACCCGCAACGTCGGGCACAGAACGTTGTTATGCAAGCCTATACACCCAGAAAGAAATAGTAAAAATTTTAAATTTAAGCCCGGTCAGACTTGAACTGATATTTTTAATTTTGTTATTATAAGGTGCCTTTCATTTTGTACATTGTGAATTTAAAATTTTATCTCAATAGTATTGATAAAAAAATCTGGTGCGCGCAAAACACGACTTTCACTTACCTTCGTTATTGATATCAATTTGAAAATTATAAAACAAATTTAGAATCGAAAATAAGTTATCAAAGAATTATTAACATTGGATATTAAAAGAAACTGAAAGAAAGTGTTTTATTAAATAACCTTTTATATTATTATCTACGAAAACCCTTAACCTTGGCTGTTGAGTGTCCGTAAAATATATATGTATATATATATATATATATATATATATATATATATATATATATATATATATATATATATATATCTACGATAACCAGTTTGTTTTATTGGCTTTTCATTACTTTCCTTTTCATTACTCTCCGTTAAATGTTACAATAGGATATATACGATAATATTTTTTCTAAAATCTTTAGCATTCCAACGGTATATGTATACATGTATATTACTGTCCTTAAGCTAAGAAAACAAAAAACTGCATTAAAAATATTTTAAAAAATATTTCCTTTAATTGGGTATCGAATTCGATCAACTTATATATTTATTTACCTATTGTTTAGATTTAATAATCAGATAAATAAAAACTATTAAACTAAAGTTACTTTAGAGGAAGAAAATTTGAAATATCGGCATTTAAGCCCTGTCAGACTATTTCAATCACAATGAAACCTACATAATATTAAAGCCCATTAAATTTTACATCGACATAGCGAGTTTAATAAAAATCGTTAGAGCCGTTTTTAAGAAAATCATAAAAAAGTACAAAATGGGTGGTATAAAGTAGCTCCCCTGGTTAGCTGATTTTGATGAAAAAGTTTGTGTAACATCTCGGGCGTATAGTTGTCTTAAATATGAAATTTTAGTCTCATAGAACTTTTAGTTTTCGCCCGGGAGTTACCACAGACACACAAAACACACACACAGAAACACAGACCATTTGGCGGGACTTGGTTATTTAGACTCAGGGGACCCTAAATCGTGTATTTCCGTTGAAAACTAGAATTCGAAAATTCCGAAAACATGCAGTTGCATTATAAAATTTAATTAGTTTTCTCCTTTATTTGGATATCGAATTCGTTCAACTTATATATTTACCTGTTTTTTATTAATGGTAATAAGATGATATGGTTATTTTTATAGAATATACAAAATTAAAGGTATTTTAGAGGAAGAAAATTTAAAATATCTGCACTTAAGCCTCATGAGACTATTTCAATCAGAATGAAACCAACATTATATTAAATCCTATTGAATATTACATCGATATAGCGAGTTTAATCAAAATCGTTTGAGCCGTTTTTGAGAAAATTGTAAAAAGGTGCTAAATGCATGGGATAAAGTAGGACTTCCGGTCAGCCGATTTTAGAGATAAAGTTGCTGTAACATCTCGGGCGTATAAGGACGACTTACCGTTTTTGCGCTAGCCTTACCACACACAGACCATTTTACGGGACTTGGTTATTTGGACTCAGGGGACCCTAAAACGTGTATTTCCGTTGAAAACTGGAATTCGAAAATGTTTACGATCGCAATACTTTTCCTTACTATGTATTTCATATGTAGGTAAGTGAAAGTAAAACATAGTTAATTTACAGGATAAGAGAATTTGACATCTTTCTTAAGGAGGAAAGCGCTAACCATTTTTAAAGTCAATTTAGTTCCCAAAATAGCTCATAGTAATATAGATAGTGCAATGCACCCTTGGAAAACTATGGATTAAAAAAATGTTATATTATATAATAAAAGTTATATAAGGTAATGGAGAGTGGTGAAAAGTGGACACTTAAACATTTATAATAAATTTTTATTTACAAACCTTTTTTTTTATCTTCTTTCTTTAATAATAATAATAATAATAATTCTTTATTTATTCTGAGACGAGTCCCTTTAGAATAATACAGCAGGAAATAAAAAGTTAGCTTAAGACTCTAGTCTTAGAGTATAATGATTGAAAACAATAAAATTAAACTAACAACATGTATAAATAAGATGAACATAAAAGACAGATTCTAATAAAAATGCACTAACAAAAATATAAATGTATGTTAACATAAGAACAAAAAAAAAAAAAGATATAATGAAAAAATATAATAAGATTTAAAAAGAGGAAAAAAATATATATATACAGTTATAAAATAAAATATAAAAAGAAAAGAAATTACAGTTCTTCAACGTATGTTAACATAACAACAATATAATATATATATATATATATATATATATATATATATATATATGTATATATATAAAATTTAAAAAATATAATAAGATTTAAAAATGAAAAAAAAAATACACACACACACACATATACACACACACACACACACACATACACATATACACACATACATATATATATACATATATATATATATATATATATATATATATATATATATATATATATATATATATATATAAAAGTTAAGATGGGAAGAGTGTTAATATTAACTTTAATCACCTTCGATGTAAATGTAAACAACACCTGAATTTATGTAACCTTTTTAATGTATAAGTGATAATAAATCATATGTTATCAAGTAAGCGTGGGTTTTATTTCGCCTCTCTGTTTCCCTTTTTAATATATTTTTCTCGGTAGAAATAAGTGGTGCCGACACCCGGGAACGTTATTTTGATCGTTTTCGAGTGAGAAGAAACTGTTTTATCGTCTGTTTTACTCTACGTAAGTTGTTTTTTTTCTCATTATAACCTTTCTCTTTGTTTTTTCCATTTCTCTCTTTAAAAATGACAGAAAATATTTCGATACCACCAGTCCTTACGGAAGATAGAACATTACCTCAGTCTTCAACTCAGGAGATACAACCACTACCTGCTCAGTCGCTAGCGGGAGCACAAGTTCCCATCGGGAACCACACAACCACTCTAGAGTGGGTCAAGGTTTGGACGGCGACAGCGCAAGATGTCAGAAAAGCCATTTCCGAGCTGGAACGCTTTGACGGAGAGGTCGGCGACCTCAATCATTTCTTGAAGGGAGGCGACAGAATTATGGCAACTATTGAGGCGAAATTACCTGAGAGTTTGATGAATTCTCAAGACGCTGTATCACTTAGAGCGGCATTAGTATGCCGGGTCAGTAGACAGATCTTAAACTTGATACAGGCTGATGAGGACACGGCGTGGGGCATTATCAAAGATAGGCTTAAGAAAGCATTCGGAGGAGGCCGATGGGCCCCAGAAGAAGACATCTTCCAGATGTTTCGGGAAACGAAACGTCCATACCAGTCAAGTGGACAGTACGCCGGATTACTATTAGCCCGTTACAACCGCATCACAGAGAAATTGCGGGAAACACTTTCTGCGGAGGTAGTAGAAGACAAAATGGCTTTCTTATCTACTATCCTGAGAGTGCAACTTGCGAGGGAAACGGGAAAGAAAGAGGGTCTTCCCAGAGACAAGACGTTCGTCGAATGCGCTCAA
This sequence comes from Piezodorus guildinii, assembly GCA_023052935.1. Classification (NCBI taxonomy): domain Eukaryota; kingdom Metazoa; phylum Arthropoda; class Insecta; order Hemiptera; family Pentatomidae; genus Piezodorus; species Piezodorus guildinii. The sequence goes on along the minus strand of CM041298.1, from coordinate 83,520,640 downwards.
GAGATGGTGGATGCGAGCGCCAGAGACGAGGAGTCCAGGAGCGGGGAAGCGGCTATAGAATGGACGAGAGTGCCTTACAGGAGGACAGAGGTCGGCAGGAACCGAAATAGACCAGAAACTTGGAAGAAAAAGGCACCTGAGCCCGATGGTCGAGAAAAATTTGTTGCTAGAGAGAGGAGACAAGGTACAGAGAAAAGGATTTTTCGGAAGGAAGACAGAAAGTGTCACGGGTGCGGGAAAGTGGGCCATTTGGTTGCAAGATGCCCTCGCACGCGATGCTTTGAGTGCGGGACTGAAGGGCACATTGCCTGGCAGTGTCCTTATATGAGTAGGAGCAGGAACATGGGCAGAGGAGAGCCTATGGAGGTGAACGCGCAAAGGGTGTGGAGAAGGGACAGATCCACATCTGAGTCAGTGCGTTCGTCGGAGTCATCAGAGACGGAGGAGGATAGGAGCGAACCAGGAGGCAGCAGAGAAGAAGAAGCAAAGAGCACGAGGAGGAGCGAAGGGCGACGAGGAGCGGCTGGGAGCAGAAGACATGATGAATGAGGTGAGTGCGGGCAGGGAGGCAACCGCGCAGTAGTGAATAACATCAGGGGGATGTGCGGTTGGTTGCCTATAATAAGGGTTGCGAGAGGATTATGGTGTTTAGTGGACACGGGTAGCTCAAATACAATAATGTCACAGAAAATGATAGAGTTTTTATTCAAAGAAAAGAGGATTCCGAGGGAGTGTCAATGTATGTTAATTACTCTAGGCGGCCCGTGTAGAGTGGAAGGGGAAGTTGAGATCGAATTAAGTCGATGGGGAATAGAGGGAGGAAAATTGGTGGTTCACGTGGTAGAAAATATGCCGCGAGAATATGAAGGGATAATCGGGTGTGATCTATTGGGGAAATTAGGAACCAAAATAAGAAACAAGGCCGAACAGTGGGCTATAAGGATAGGAAAAAAGTCCTATAGGGGAAGAAGGGCTCAGAAAGATGGACTAGTTCAAATAGGCGCGATAAACCAGGCGGAAGACTGGAGAAAAATCCTTTACCGTCAATATAACGATATTTTCTATCAGGAAGGGGGTCTATTGGGCGTTACGGGAAAAACGGCTCATGAAATCCCATTAAAACAAGAGCGAGTGACGTACGTTAAAGAACGGCGGTACCCGCAAGCGTTACGTCGGCACATTCGGGAGGAGCTGGATGACCTTAAGCGACAAGGAATAATAGTGGATAGCACGTCCCCTTATAATAGTCCCCTTTGGGCGGTAAAGAAAAAGAGCACGGGAGACGGGAAGCCGGAAAAATACAGGGTTGTAGTCGATTTCAGGAAGTTGAATGAGAATACGGTGGACGAGAAATACCCCATACCTCGTTTTGAAGAGATTCTGGACCGCCTCAACGGGGCCACGGTATTCAGTACATTGGATCTAAAGGCAGGCTATCACCAAATTAAAGTGCATCCGAGGGACCAACACAAGACAGCATTTTCATTTGAGCGGGGCCACTACGAATTTACACGGATGCCTTTCGGACTGAAAAACGCCCCTATTACGTTCCAAAGCTTGATGGACGAATTTTTGCGGGGGATTGACGAGGAGGTATGTCAAGTTTATATGGACGATCTTTTGATTTTTAGTAAATCCGAGGAAGATCATATAACCAACCTGCGCAGTGTTTTTAATCGGATCCGTCAGTTCGGGCTCAAGCTCTCGGGGGAGAAGTCGTCGTTGGGGCAAACCGAAATTAATTTTTTAGGCCACACAATATCCAAAAATGGCGTGAAACCCGACGTGCAGAAGGTGGCAGCTATACGGAACATGGCTATTCCGAGGGATATTAAAGGGATTAGGCGGTTACTGGGAACGCTAAACTATTATAGGCGGTTCGTGCCGGACATGGCGAAATATCTCGTGCCCCTTAATAACCTGCTAAAGAAGGGTCGAGCGGTTGTGGTAACGCCCGTTATGGAGGAGAACATCCGATGGTGTATGGAGCGATTATAGGAAGAGCCCATCTTGGCGTTTCCGGACTTTGAACGACCGTTTTCAGTCACCACAGACGCAAGTGAGTACGCGCTGGGAGCTGTTCTATCACAGGAAGGACCAGAAGGGGAACGCCCCGTGGGATACGCAAGCAGGCGCCTCACGGACGCGGATACTAGATACAGTGCGTTGGAGCGGGAGTTGTTGGGGATCGTTTGGGCGGTGGATCACTTTCGACCGTATTTGTTCGGGAGGAGATTCAAGGTGCATACTGATCATCGGCCACTGCAATGGGTAGGTACCCTCAAGGAATCGTCAGCACGAGTTACTTGTTGGAAGGAGTTCCTCAGCCAGTACAATATCGACGTAGTGTACAAACCGGGTCAGGACAACGTTGTGGCTGACTGGCTGTCACGGGCGCTGGTAGTTAACGCCATAGAGGAGGAGGATGGAGAACCGTCGAGCGGTGTGCGGCAGTTCTTGCGTGAGTGGACGCCGGAGAGTGAAGGGGGACGCGGGTCCTCAGAGTCCGACAGAGACGATCGGTCAGTAGAAGAAGGTAGCTCGTCCGACGGGCGCGCGTCAGACATGGAGGAGAGGGAGGAGATTATCAATGACAAACTTAGGCAAATCGTGTGGAAGACCAGAACCTCGGGTCCGCTAAAGTTGGAGCAGAAGCGGTACGGCAAGTCGCGCATTACCACCGTATGGTCGCAACCGGGTGTTAGGGATGATCAGATTTGTAGGACGCTTCAGGATGCGTCCGAGCCGGGGAAGACCCATTATCTATACGTGGGAAACGCGACGATATGGGAGAAGATTAAGCGGCTCTGGAAACGTGAGCTTATTGGAATCGATAGGATATTTGTGCGGTGCACTCTGTCGGTCGAGACGATACCGGATGAGGAACGACAGCGGGAAGTTACGCTAGCGTACCACCAAGGGAAAACGAACCACCGCGGGGAACCGGAAACGCTACAGGCTTTGAAACGACGGTATTTTTGGTGGGGTATGAGGCGGAATATCACGGAGGTTGTGAGTGCGTGCGAGGTTTGTCGGGCTACCAAGTATGATCGCCACCCACCTCGGGGAGTGCTGGAGATGACGCCGACGTCTGATGTGCCGCTGTGTGACTTACAGGTTGATACCTTTACGTGGCGGGGGTACAAGTGGGTCACCATGATGGACCCCTTTAGTAAAGTAGCCATGGCCTATCTCGTGTCGGACCGGTCATCGGAATCGATTTTAGCTGGCCTCCGTACCTGGTTTCAGTTCTACGGCGTGCCCGAGCGGATCTCTTCAGACGGGGGTCGGGAGTTTGACAATAGTACTGTTCGTGCGGCAATGAAGGCGCTCGATATCGATTGGCATCTCAATACTCCGGGACACCCCAAGAGTCGAGGGGGCATCGAGAGGCTGCATAGTACGCTAGGGGATCATCTGCGGGTTTATCAGGTGGATCAGGGACTAGAACCGGACGTGGCTATGCCGCGTGCGGTGGCTGCGTATAACCACTCAATTCATGCGGCGACGGGATTCTCGCCGTTTGAAATTCTCTTTGGCCTGCGGGATCGGCGCCGGGATTACAGGGGCACAGCGGCGGCAGGGAACTTACCCGACGTGCTGCTCAGTAACCGGGCGGCCCTTGTCATATTATGGGGGAAGGTGCGCGGGAGGCTGGTCGCGGAGAAGAGTCGGCGCGTTGCTAAAGAAAATCTTCGTGTTCGAGATCGGATGGAGGACATTCGCATTGGTACGATAGTGTATCGGCGGATCAGTTCGAACAGAGGTAAGGAAGTTGTTCGGTATGAGGGTCCGTTTAGGGTGGTTGTGATTCGGGAACACAACGTGGTGACAGTGCAGTGTTTGGCGGATCCTCGTAAACGACGGACAGTTCATATTGAACAATTGAGAATTCCTCAATCGTAGTTATCCTCTGCTTCAGACCTGGGGTCTAGTGGGGACTTGGCTTTTTGTTTTATGTGGTAGTATCGTTTTGTAATGCTTTGTATTTGTTTTAACATCAAGTTACTGCTTTCTTTCCTTTTTTTTTTTATGCTTTCTTTCTTCCCCAAGTTTAGGGAGTTGCAGTTTTTCTTCTATCTTGTGTTTAGTTAGTAAGTTACATTTAAGTCCGCTTTTATGTCGGTTATTTCTTGTTTAGTTAGTTTAGTTTATTTGTCTAGTTATGTAATTTATTTATGTATCCATTTAGGTAGTTTACAAACAGTGTTTGTAAACTGGCAGGGGGGAGTTAAGATGGGAAGAGTGTTAATATTAACTTTAATCACCTTTGATGTAAATGTAAACAACACCTGAATTTATGTAACCTTTTTAATGTATAAGTGATAATAAATCATATGTTATCAAGTAAGCGTGGGTTTTATTTCGCCTCTCTGTTTCCCTTTTTAATATATTTTTCTCGGTAGAAATTAATTATTTATATATATATATATATATATATATTATATACACACACATACACACACATGTATATAAGTTTTAAAATAAAATAATAAAATATAAAAAGAAAAGAAATTACAGTTCTTCAACGTATGATAACATAAGAAAAAAAAAAAAAAAAAAAAAAAAATATATATATATATATATATATATATATATAAATAATTATAATAATATTCCTATATTTTATTTGATATATGCATATCTGCACTCAACACACACGCGCACGTATATACACCTTTATATACATTTTTCAAATAAAATATAAATAAAAAAGAAATTAAGATTTTTCAATATATGTTGACATAGGAACAAAAAAGATACATACAATTTTAACATAAAGTAAAGAAAAAAAAATTACAATTCTTCTGAGTGCTTGAAAATAATAAATAATTTAATCTTACATCTTGCAAAGATTAAAAGAAAAAAAAATTAAATGATATTTGCTGTTAGTGTACCCAAGGAAATGAAAATTGAATAATATTGAATAACTTTATTTACATATATGCACATAGACCTTGATTTTTATGACTTTAAAGTGTTTAACGGTAATTATCCGTACTTGAGTCGAAGAGTTCGCTCATCTTCATCTTCTAAAATTCTCTGTCCTTGGCTTTACGTGACCATTGCACTCCTTCTGCCTTTTTGATTTCGTTGACCCACCTTCTTTGCCTGTCTCGGTTCCTTTTCCTATCCAATGGGTCCACTCAGTCAATATTTTAGCCCAGTTTTTATCATTTTTCCTCATTAGATGACCAGCCCATTGCCATTTCATCTTTTTCATGAATCTGATTACATCAGTGACACCACTAGCTTTTCTTATTTTTTGGCTGTTTAGCTTTTGGCTTTTCCTTATGCCTAACATGCTCCTCTCCATTGCTCTTTGGCATGTTATTATTTTTTTTCTCATAAATCTTGTTGAGGGACCATGTTTGGCATCGATAAGATAGAACAGGCAATATACAGCTATTGAAGGCTAATGTTTTCAGAGGCTGGCTGATATTGTTGTTCATTACCATCCTTAAGCTCCAATATTTCCGCCAAGCCATAGCTGTTCTTGTTTGGATTTCAATAGACTCTCTATTTTTAAAATATATCACTTGTCCAAGATATTTGATTTCATCTGCTACACTTATTTCAGGAAGATCCATTTTTACATTTGCGACACTAGAGCTGGTGATTATTTTAGTTTTTGTCAAGTTCAAAGACAGTCTTCTATATCTAAGTTGTTTCAGTAGCACAATGATGAAAAGTGGATAAACCAATAATTTTACCATGTTTATTTTGTTCTCTACTTTTATTTCAGAATAAAATAGAGAGAGGAAATCGGACGCTATATTGTCTTGATTATTTTAGCTTCCAATCAAAAATTAATTACTCTCTCCTCTGCCTTATAAAAAAAAATTATCAGGTCACATGGTGCAACATTAATTATATATTATAATTATTTGTTGTTATACAATTATTGGGTTGAAGGGTAAAATACAGAGTTTTATTTTACACAAAGAATATATTTTATTCAATAACGTATTCACTATTCATTATTATTGAGGAACAAGCAAAATTTGTTAATGGAAACAATATAATACTTATTTCAAGTTTGAGTTTATTAAAATCTTAATTTGAACAAGCGAGGTAAGTATTGTATAAGTCGTGTGTTGCGTCCAGTTTTGCGTAAAACAGATTAGTATCAATTATTTAGCCTGAAGTTCCCAACCTGGTATAGGTAGTTATTAAATCCAGTGATACGATTTGGATTTTTAGACAGGATTAATCCTAGGCGTTAGGCACACTCTGCTGTTATAAATGATCTCTGAGATCCGCTATCTATGCACATACGAATAGGATGTAAGTTTCCCTAACAATTCTTAATTCGGGCACATGCGGTTCCTGATGGACGTTTGTCACGTTATTTTCTGCAGAACTAAGGACTACGTATTTTAAGTTGGATGCTGTTGTGGTAGGATCTGGAGGACCATATGATTTAGCTTGTCTGATTGGTGAAGAGCGACTGATAGATGTTTGATCGGTAGTGACATTTTTTTGATTTACCTCATTGAGACGATTTGATGGAGTGAAATCTAACAATGTTTAATGTTTCTTGCCACAGGGTCGACATCTATTGTGAGAGGGGCAGCGATTCGCGGAGTGGACAGAAGATAAACAGTTGAAGCATCTATTAAGCGTCTTAACTTCATATCTTTACGGTTGACTTAAAGTCCTGAATTGTGAACATTCATATATGCGATGGTTTTTTTGGCAATGAAAACATTCAAGTCTTGATTCAGGACTATTGACTTAGGGTTTGGGACTATTGCTTCTATGAAGTGATTAGAGATTAGATTTTTGGTGTGTAGTTTAATGCAAAGTTCGTGTATGAAATCCTGAAAATTATGAAGAATTGTGTGGCACTGTGGTAGAAGTAGAATACTTTGTTTCAAATTGATCCCGGGATTTGTCATCTAATAATGTTAAGCCATATGTCACAAGAATGAAACCTGCAGGATCCTATAATTTTAAATTCTAAAATGAAGTGATGTTTTCTAACACCTCATTCGAAAAGGTTTCCAGAGATGTCCAATTTTGATTTCAAAGGGAATTATAGACGTTGATTTTCAAAAAGTACTAAAGGACATTTTTTACGAAATTGATTTTTTTACATATTTGTATTCTAATCAATTAGTTATATCTAAATCTCCTATTTAATTGTATCTAATGAACACCCAAGCCCTTTTTAAACGCAATTTAGAAATATAATTATTTTCTAAAGGAAATAATTACATATTCAATTTCGATCCAAATTATACCAAAACATCTCATTTCATATCTTTAATATGATGTTATTAATATACTAAAAAAACAATTCTGGATTTTAATGCGAAAAGAATAAAATTAGCTAATTTAATAATATAATAATTAGTGATTTTCGCGCCTCCTGTAAAATTTCCTAGAATGGATATAGTACCTTTTGGAAATCAACGTCTCAATTTTCATGAGAAAAGTAGTGGCTTGCGTTCGTTTGTTGTCATACCGTTTTAACAGGGTTTCCCAGGCGTGCAGATACTCAGCATCCGATAGAAGCGATGAGCTGAGCGGCAGCCCCCTTTACTGTAGATTTTAAATAATGAAATTTTTGTACATTTTCCAAATGATTATTATTGTGAATCAGGAAAAGATAGGTCCCCAATCGGAAAACTTAAGGGAATGAATATCTTGTGGCCCAAGCACCACTTACATATAACAGTCAGGTGATTTTACTTTCACTTATCTATATATGGAAGTAAGGGAAAGTATTGCGATCGTGAAAATATTCGAATTCGAGTTTTCACCGGAAATTAGGGTCCCCTGAGTCCAAGTGACCAAGTCCCGCAAAAAGGTCAGTGTGTGTTCGTATATGGTAAGTCTAGCGCCAAAACTAACAGTCGTACGAAACTGAAATTTCATATTTTATAAGATAACTATACGCCCTAGCAACTTTTTCATTCGATTTTCTCAGAAATGGCTCTAACGATTTTTATTCTTCTTCTTCTTCCAGTGGCGCGACAGGCCGTGTAGGCCCTCGGCCTCGCGGTGTAAACTCCTTCGAGTTTACACTCACGCTTCACGATGCAATTTTTAGTGTAGGGTCATCACTCCTAACGACTAATTTTGTGAGTGGCCACCCTTTAGCTGACGGGTCTCACATACCCGGGGAGAGGTTGTGAGTGAATCCACATTTTTTTTTTTTACATCCTTATAAAAGCCCCGCCGGGACTGGGATTCGAACTCAGAACCTGTAGCATGAGAGACCAGCGCGCTAGCCACTCAGCCACGGACTCCCATAGGGATTCAACGATTTTGATTAAACTCCCTATATAGATGTAAATTTTATTGGGTTTTAATATCATGCGGGTTTCATTATGATTGAAATACTCTAATATAAGGCCTAAATGCTGATATTTTAAATTTATCATATCATCTTGTTACAAAAAACTGAAAAAATATTTTTTTTAAATATATATTTTATGTACGTGTATATATGTATAATATACCGATAAAAGTTTAAGATTTTAGAAAAATTATTATTTGTTATACAAAACTGTAAATGTTAATTTAACTGATTGACATAGATTATGATATAATAGATTATTTAATAAAACACATGTTCATATTGGAATTCTATGTAATTAATTCTTAATTAAAGAATTTATTTTTATCTCTTAGTGGTTTTAAAAATTCTTAAAAACTATTTAAATTTAAAATTAAAAACATTTAACAAAGGAGGTAAGTGAAAGTCGTGTGTCACGCTCACCAGATGTTTTCATTTATATAAATATAAATTATTATACTATATTACAATTATTTGGAAATAATAAACCATTTCGTAATTATTTTCACTATTGTTAACATATGAATCCGCAGGTATTATTAGCTAATACATTTTCTCCATTTTGACTGTACCTGAGTGGAATAAAAACATAATATATTTTTTATTTTTAGTCTCACTCATGATTAAACTGTATTATAATCTTTCATGTGGCTCAGAAAAACTTCTATTAAGATAAGGCCATAGACTAAACTCTATAATCGAATATAATGTATTTTCCTTCAAAACCTTCTTCTTGTTTCGATAAGATATAGCCTAATAAAGATTAAAAACAAAACAAAAAAAGAAAACATAATATAAACAGACGTAAACGGTAGTTAAACGGTACGGGGTATAATGTTATACCACACGCCATCAGAGAATAATTTATGCGTTCATTTCACGGGCTTCGATTTACCTAGTACATTTGTGTGGGATTTTAATTCTTTTCGCCCAAACGGGAATAACTCACGTATTTAGATTTTAATATCATTATTTGATTGTATTATGCTAATCTGGTTTTAATATCTGTAAGTTACAATAAAGATAGAGCGATAAAGATAAAGAAATATAAAAAATAAAATAAATATAAATCGTTTTAAATATCCTTGGTGTCCCACCAATTATCTAATATATATATATATATATATATATATATATATATATATATATTATATATATATATATATTTGAATTAATATTCTTAAAATATTTGAAAATTATTTTTTTTTTTTTTTTGTCCCCTTAACTATGTTTCTTGAAATAAGTTCCATTGGATAAACTTCAGAGTTTTATATTGTTTGAAGGAGTTCCTCGCTGATTACTAAATTTATAAACACAAATCCCCTTTGTAAAAGATTCCAATTATAAATTCATCGTTACATTAAATTGAACAATTTCGGGTAATTATACTCAATAATTGAGACGTTGATTTCCAAAAGGTACTCTATTCACTTTAGAAAATTTTACAGGAAACTCAAAAATCTAAAGTTTATTTTTTCTGTGTTTATATTAAACTTATTTTTCCAAATTATTGCACTTTTCTTATCACTTTATAACAATACAATATGGATATAGTACTTTTTGAATTGAAACGTGGATATAGTACTTTTTGGAAGAATATAACGCACGATGAGTTGGTAACAGCCACTATAATCTTCCTCATATAACATTACCGATAACTTACGTAATTATATTGTCAATTGCTAAGTTATGTATATCTTATTCTCCCTCTGAGAAATATCTTTCCTTGTTGGTTAATTACATTGATTATCTATTATTCATAAAGAAAGTGAATATTCAAAGGACCATTTATCTATTTATGGCACTATAATAAGAATTTATTTATTTATTTATTTTTTTTATTATTTTTTTTTTCTTATCCTCCAACTTTATTTACAAAATAAATACAAAAAACATTCTATGTATATACAGCAGTAATGGTATATACAGTCCATGGCTCAGGCCTCGTATTGCCCGTTGGCATTCTAAGGTTCCTTTCGCACTAGGCGCGGTATGCGCTTGAGGAGTGGGGTGGCTTTGTGCCTTTGTTGAAGTAAAATGGGGAGGAACCATTTTGCTGGTGGTTAAATGTATGCGGGTCAGACTGCAGAGTCCAGACCCCTTCCCAGGGCGACCACGTCGACCAGGGGGAGAGAGCCTTGCCACCTTCCAGGCGCAGGTGGTGGAACTACGTCCCTGAAGAGAGGGTTCGCACAAGCCTTTAACCGTCAAAGAACTTGACGTGCTTCCTGCTGATGAACTCTGGCACCGAGGGAAGATGGAGTTCCTCGTGGATGGTGGCATTTCTCGCCCGCTGGAGTGTGGTTCCTCTGACTATCCTCCTTAGGACGGAGTTCTGATAACTCTGCAGCCTTTTGAGCGTGGACTGATAGAGGTGGCGGAGCAGGGGCGCACCATGGAGTAGAGTCGGTCTGATAACGGCCTTGTAGATTTGCAACTTGAGTCGCAGTGAGAGCTGCGGCGAGATGAGTAGGTGGTAGAGTCTATGGGGCTTCCTCCTACTATAATAAGAAAGTATGTAATTATGAAGTTTGTTTTGAACTGTTATTTACTATTTCTGGGAATTTAAAAAAATATATTTATATTATTAATACGTGTAAACAATATTTAACTATTGAAACTGATAAATAAATAACGTTTAAGCTTTTATTTTAAATTTAAATAAATTTAAAAAAATCGATTAGGTTTGAACAGGCACGTTTTTTTCTCATATTTAACAAGGTCTGGGAATGCTAATTATAACCATTTACTGAATCAAATACCATTATTCTATTAAAATGTGAGTTTTCTGAAAAAATTTAAAACAAATTCATGTGGCTGTAAGAAGAAATACTATGAAAAAACTTCAAGAACTAAAGCGACGCAACCAATTCGTTTAAAACAGCCCAAAATCGAATATTAGCTTAAGACTATCGATCAAAATAATAGCGGTGATTCAAGACGTGCTAAATGACCCAATAAAAATGCACAGAATGAAGAAAAGAATTAACAATAAATTAATGGTAATATATTACGGGGTTAAGTCCTTCTTCTGTATAATAGAAAATATAGTATATTTTGGAAGGAAATGAAAGGAAAGGTTATATCTGTTTATAGAGGATATAGTACGTTTTGGAATGAAGTGTTTTTAGTACTTTTCGAAATGAAATTAAATGTGAATTAGTACCTTTGGAATGAAATTAAATGTGAATTTAGTACCTTTTGGAACGATCTGTAATTTTAAAATTAGTTTTTAAAGGATTTTTATGTTTTTTAGATAAAATCTAATGACGGATTTAGATAAAACTAAAACATTGAAACACAAATATGTCAAAATACCAACCTGGAAATCGCCTAGACCTTCCCGCTCGACATTTTTTATTTTCTTGATTTTTTGACCAGTTATTCTCTATCCTTTCGTGAATATAAAACCACAAATAAAAAAAAAATTGGGATAATACTTTTAGTGTTGCAGCCGTTTTAAGTCAGCTTCATAAGCGAAAACATATGATGGGAAAACCTTTTTAATTCCTTTAATTTTTTTTCTTGGCTACTTCGTATCATCGTTCCCTACCATCGTTTGGCTACCTATCTCATCGTTCCCAAACAGTTATTATTCCTGATAAACCTACTTCTTCTCCACTCTTACTAACTCGCGGTGTTCCACAAGGATCTTCACTCTCTCCGACTCTTTTCTGTTTATATATAAATGATCTACCTGACTCTATCCATCATTCAAAATATCATTTATATGCCGATGATCTTCAGATCTACCTATCCTTTTATCCCAGCGAGATGTTTGAGGCGATTCGTAAGATGCAGGAAGACATAGATAATATTAACGCATGGGCATTTAAAGAATGATTTGAGACTGAACGTCGATAAAACTAAGGCCATAATTATAGGTTCCAAACATCTCGTTAATTCCCTTCCTTATTATCCCTTACTATAACCTAACGGACTACCTATCCATTTCCATACTACCGTCAAAAATCTTGGTGTCATCTTTGACCAAAACCTTTCTTGGAATAATCATGTATCCCATATCATTCGTAATTCCATCTCTACTCTTAAACTGTTCTCAAGATTGTGTGATTCACTCCCTTTTTCGATGTTCGTCGGCTCCTTGTTTCATCCCTTGTCTTCCACCACTTCGATTACTGCTGCCTGGTGTTCGGTGGATTGTCTGGTGGACTCGAAATGAGACTGGAAAGACTTATGAAATGTTTCATTAGATTCATCTTCGGGGTCTCTAGGCGCCCCAGCGTTTCCGAAAGGTATGCCGAGTTGAAGTGGCTCAATCCTGTTTCCCGGCGAAAGTATTTCTTGGGAGTTTTTCTATTCCGTACTTTCAATACCAAAAATCCATCCTACATTCTTGACCTACTCATCCCTTGTTCATCGATACATTCGTTTAATACAAGATCCCAGTCCACTAACCTATATATTCCTTTTCATCAAACATCATCCTTTAAAAATCATTTAGTTTGCGTGCCACATCGTTCTGGAATTCCATACCTACCTCTATACGCAAAGCACCTTCTTCAACCTCATTTAAAAGCAAACTGTTCCTTCATCTCCTCAACCATCCATCTACTGATTGATTGTAAACAAAACGCTAGAATAGTGGTCATGTCACATTCTAAAATGAGGACCACAACAAATATGTAAACAATGTTTTAGATATATATTCACCTTTCTCTTTCTTTCTTCTGTTTTTCTCGGTGACCTTATTATACCATAAGAAGCACAATAGTAATATATCTTCAGATACACATTAATGATTATATAGTTATAAACATATATGCATACTAAGTAATCGTAGTTATTTATTTAACTTTATTTATTCTTATTTTTAAATAATATTATATCTTAAGTTTGTATTTCTTTTATGTTTTTGTTTCTGTGCCAGACACAAGCCAAAGCTTTGTACTTTTCTGTTATTCTTAGGGGACTGAAGGTCCCAGAATAAAATTTACTTTCTTTCTTTCTTTCTTATTTATCAATATATTTCTATGTTATACCTTTTTTTTTTTTTTTTCTCGTAGGCGTAAACCACTTGGGTCATTTTCGCCTTACATCATCATGATAAATGGATTAAATATTACAGTCTATTGTACAAGTCTGTCTGTCGTAGGAAGTCAAAAAGTTTTGCAGTTTTCTGTATGTTGTCTTGTAAAACGGTTGGTATGCCAGTGTCAATTGCAATTTGTGCTCTGTGAGTATCATAAGCCCTACACTCTGTCAAAATGTGTTTAACAGTAATCGGGCAACCGCATGTTGGGCAGTCCGTAGGAGGTTCCCGTGCCATGAGATGTCCGTGAGTTAGTCGGGTGTGTCCAATGCGCAGGCGCGCCAGGGTAACCTCTTCCCTTCGCTTTTGTCGTAGGGACGAATGCCAATAGGAGATATCCCTTCTTATTTCCCTTAATTTGTTGTCAGTAGTTTCATGCCAAATATGTCCCCACTTTGACCGAATCCGCTGCTTAATGATAGAAACTTAGTCCCAACAGCATCTCAGTAAAGGGAATGCCATCTGTTACTGCTTCATTGGCTGCACGATCTGCGAGTTCATTGCCAACTATACCGCAGTGGCTCGGACCCAGACGAAAAAAACAAATTATTGGAAACTATTGTGGACTGCAATGATAATAGAATATTTTGAATAAGAAAGTGGGTGAAGAAAAGGCGCTTCAAGCTGAGCAGGGCCGATAAGGAGTCTTTGAAAATAATCCTGGTTGTTTTAGTAGAGTGAATAACATTTAAACGTTTATAAATTCCAACTAGTTCCGCGGTATAGTAGCTACAGAGTGGAGAAAGGGAAAATAGATGTGGTCTGCCCTCACACACGACCGATGCTCCCACAGCTAAGGAACTCTTAGAGCCATCCGTATATACGTAATCAGCAACACCGAGTCTATCTTGAAGTTTTTGAAATTCCTGCTTTATATGTATGGAAATGTATTTGTTTTAGTAATTTGGTAAGGGAAAGACAGATGCTGGGAGAGGGAAATTGCCATGGATAAATTAGAGATGTTTCTATTGTAAGGAAAGAGGGAAATTCGAGGTTAAGCTCGACCAGAAATTCGAAATATGGACTATAAAGGATGGTCTTTTAGGATAAGGAGATCTGTTTTTGGGTGAGAAATTGTCTGTTTGGGAATAAATGAAGGAGAGATGGTTGGGAGAGGACAGGATCTTAGCAGCAAGGATAAGGTCAAGTTGTTGCCTTCGTAGTGCAAGTGGAGGTTTACCAGCTTCAGCACGCAAGCTAACAAAAGGGCTGAAACGGAAAGCACCACTAGCTATTCGAAGACTGGTGTTTTGTATAGGATCGAGTAGTTTTAGAGTTCGATTTGAGGCAGAGTTAGAAGCACTGCAACCATAATCTAATTTTGGCCTTATGAGAGTCCTATATCATGCTTTTACGATCAGCACCCCAACTTGTGTTACTAACCATCTTGAAGAGATTGAGAGAACGGAGGCAATTAGCTTTTAGTTGCTTCAGATGTGGAGACCAGCTAAGTGTGCGATCGAAGGTCACACCCAGGTATTTGACTGTAATAGAAAGAGTGAGTGGTTGGTTGGCTATCTTTAGGGATGGTTGTGAATTCGGTTGTCTTTTGCTGAAAAGTATCGCAACAGTCTTTTGGGGTGATATGGTGAAACCGTGGTCATTAAGCCAGCCACTGACGTTATCTAATTCCGATTGCATCTTGTCTTGTAAATCTGGCACCTGTTTTCTCTGCAGTATAAAGTACAAGATGCGTAAAGCATACTCTTGACCGGCAAGTTGACTACTTTAACACCTCATTAAAAGAGATACAAAAGAGTGTTGCACTCAAGACGCAGCCCTGAGGCACGCCATTTTCTTGCTCATATTCCCGAGAAAACACATAACCGAGTCTAACCCTGAATCTCCTATCTGTGAGAAAGTTGGAAAGTTAGATATGAAAGCAACGATATGCCCATTGATTCCTATCCTGACCAAAGTATCGACGATGAGCCTTCTCCAAGTCCTGTCAAATGCATTTTCGATGTCAATAAAACAGCCAACAGTTTTTCTTTTTGTTCGAAGGCACCTAATATGTCGCATTCCAGGCGAACCAGGTGTCTCTCGTGCTTCTTCCTTTCCGAAAACCACTCTGCCATACTGGAAGAACATTTTTCGATTCGAGAAACCACAGCAAACGATTGTTATTGAGTTTCTCCAAGAGTTTACACATAGACGAGGTGAGAGAGATAGGGCGATAGCTATTAACAATAGCTGTTAATAGCTATATTATACCTTATAATATGTAATATATAGTTTATAATCCAAAGCAAAATCCAAGCAAAAAAAAAAAAAAAACAAATTTGAAAATGCACACCTAAAGGAACAACAGTATCAAAGAATCCATGATAAAATTTAAGCAAAAAGATAAGACGAATAAAGAAAAACATAAATATAAATAAATAAATAAAGGTTAGGTAAAAATCTTAACCCAATTAATATCCATATAGGTGATGATGAATAATTCCCAGACAGTCCAATATTATATCCTCGGCCATCATGGACAGTTCACTATTACCAACACCGAGTTCTTCTAGAAGGTTCCTTGTTCTACTGGAGATAGTCCCGCGATATCCCAACTAGAGGCCTCTCACACAGAACTCACTCTCCGAAGGTCCCGCGGAACTTCTCTTTTAGGAAAGGGATACACTTATTGTAGATTTCTCTATTCTCTTTACTTTGTCATGAATAAAATTACCCATAAAGACCATATTGTTCCATATGTTACCGATTAGTCCGAAATAGGAATAATTTTTTCCACGACAAGCTCCATTTCCACTCTAAACCACAAGTTTCCTTGCTTCCTCTTTTATTCATGATAATCTTTTAATATTTTGGAAAATAATATAGCTTCGAGACCTTCTAATGTAGCTAAAGTTACCGAGTAGTTTCTTCACGTAGTTTTAACAATGTGATTAATTACTTGATGTATTAGGTTCGTTGGTTTTTAAATTTTAATGGCACAAAACATCGCCGTCATCAGTGCCAGATATATTTATTTAGAAGACTAATTTTAAAAATATCAGTGATAATAATAATAGGCTTACCGAACTCGAAGGTTCGATGCCAATACCACCAAATTCCGCCTTCGCAGACTCGTCCAATGTTCACCGTTCAAGCCCAAGAGATCAGCCTTAACGCAATCCTCCCATCGACGCTTCGGCCTACCTGTCGGACGCCTACCAGTCGGATCAGCGAATACAAACTTTCTCGGAATCCGTTCCTCACCGAGCCCCACAACTTTACTCGCGTGTTTGAGTCTCCGCGATGCTATCAACAGGATACAAGCTCCGCAATTCCGCGCTGTGCAACCTTCTAAACTCTCCAGTGGCCTCTTCTATCTTCGGACCAAATATTTTACGCGGCCACGTTTCACATCCTTAAAGAACCGTCGGAAGAATAATAGTTTTATAAATTCTAACCTTTAATTAACCGTTCGGGTCTCCGGGTGGGGACTGCTTCAGGGAATCATAGCGCAAGATAAAAATATCAGTAATAAAAATTGATTAAACAATATTAACTAAATTAGAATAATATAGGTTTATGTTTATTTAAGATAAATGAATGTTAGATAATATTCAGTGAAAAAATAATACATGTAAACAAAATAAATGATAAAAAATAACAGTAATAAAAAATAATTAAAAAAAAAGTGAAGTAAGAGGAAAACAACAGTAGTTCAAATCTGCTTATAAAAATCCATTCCAGAGAGGAGACACAACAATTTATAAATCCTTTTTCGATTGTTTCCCAAAGCAGCTGCGACATTTCTTGATATTTTAGGTTATAAAAATGTAAATATGCACTTAGAAAATTGGAAATAAAAAGCTTTAGCATAAATGATAAAAAACAATTTTTAAAAAAAATCTGGTGCGGGCAACACACGACTTTCACTTACCCCCGTTGTTAAAATCAATTAAAGAATTTCCAAATACAGTTACAGATAAAAATTAGTGAAACTATTGAAGAATTAATTAAATTGAATTTTTATAGATTTTATTAAAAAATCCATAATATTATTATCTAAAATAATCAGTTAGTTTTATCTTCATTTCATCATTATACATCTATATTATTGATCCTTATGTGCAAAAACAAAAAATTGCATTAAAAAAATATTTTTAATAAGTTTTCTCCTTTAGTTGGGTATCGAATTCATTCAATTTATATATTTACCTGTTTTTTTATCAGTGGTAACAAGATAATATAGTTATTTTTATAGAATCAACAAAATTAAACGTACTTTAGAAAAATAAATAAAATATCAGCATTTAAGCCCTGTCAGACCATTTTTATTAGAATAAAAACCTACATGATATTAAAGCCTATTAAATTTTAATCGATATAGCGAGTTTAGTCAAAATCGTCGGAACCGTTTTCGAGAAAATCGAAAAAAGGTGCAAAATGCATAGTATAAAGTGGCTCTTCTGGTAAGATCATTTTGACGAAAAAGGTTTTGTAACGTCTCGGGCGTATATTTGTCTTAAATATGAAATTTCAGTTTCATAGGACTTACCGTTTCCGCCCGGGAGCTACCACACATACAGACTTTTTGGGGGACTTGTTATTTATTCAGACTCAGGGGACCCAAAAACGTGTATCTCCGTTGAAAACTGGAATTCGAAAATTTTCACGATCGCAATACTTTCCATTACTATATTTTGTAAGTGAAAGTAATAAGCACACTTAATCACATTGTTGGCCATGTGAAACGAATATGTGATTATTGGTTACCAGAAATACTTATGGATTAGTAGGCAGATGGCAGAAGACGAGGCAAGTGTATGGGTGGCAGGGGGCTGTTGGGACTGGGAGCGATGGAATAACCTGGGGCAGAAGTTTGGATGAGGAAACCTTCATATTGAAGAAATTCCTGACGAAAAAAAGAACCACATTATTTTAAACAGATCCATAACATCCATACTATTGCTCTTTTCCTTATGTTTTGTAAAAATAAATAAATAAATTACTAATGGGTGTACTTTTCTGACATCAAAAGGTTAAAATTTAATGTGTCCTCTCCTGGAAGAGACTAAATTTAGTATTAATACACAAATGGATTCAAGGAATGATCCATCCCATCTATTTTTGAGATAACGTCGCTCATCCCAACAGACGTATACTGTACTGTTGGACAACTAAAGATTTTAGAAAAATATTCATCTTATATTCAAAGTTTTGGAAGGTAAGGTAAATTGACAAATAGGACATAAACGTAAGTGATTATTGCACATAACCATTTTGCATTGTTATATTTTTTAATCTAAAAATATGTTTCTAACAAAAATTGATATAATTATTTTTCAAATCCAACTTTACTTAATAGTTCTTAAATTGATTATAAGAAGGGAGGTAATTGAAAGTCGTGTGTTGTGAGGACCAGATTTTTTTTTATAATACACAATATATCTGTATTTATGGTATTATTTTTTTAGTACACATGAATAAATCACGATGTAACATATGCTCGAGCGATCCTTATTGAGTACGGACTGTATTCAGAAATCTTCGTGTGTGTAAAACTATTTCACTTTGAATAGGCAAATAAATGCGCGTGATATCTGTTATCTAATATTCAACCACATCAGCACTTGTTACATCAGACACGAACTGAATTGTCTAAATGTCACTATTTCTATTTTATTCATTCGTGCATGACTTAAGGATAAATATATCTTTTGTAGAATAGAATCTTGAGTCAATATTTAAAACATCTGGTGCGGGCAACACACGACTTTCACTTACCACCGTTTTTAAAATCGATTAAAGAATTTTCTAATACAGTAAGAGATAAAAATGAGTGGAACCATTAAAGAATTAATTAAATGGAATTTCTATTGAAACATGTGTTTTATTAAAAAATCGATTGTATTATTATCTAAAATAATCGCTTAGTTTTATCGGATTTTATCACTCTCTATTAATCTTTTAAAAGCGATAATATTTTTTCTAAAATCTTTAGCTTTCCAACGGTATATCAGACATGTATATTACTGTTCTTATGTTCAAACAAAAAATTGGCGTACATTTAAGCCCTGTCAGACCATTTTAATCCGCATGAAACCTAAATGATATTAAAGCCCATTAAATTTTACATCGATATATGAGTTTAAACAAAATCGTCGAAACCGTTTTTTGAGAATTATATTTATTTATTTGTAACATAAAGGCTTTTCAACCATAAGAGGTTATTTTAGCCCTAAATAATAATGCAGATACAATATAATAAAAGTAATAATACATACATATATACTAATAATACATACATATATACTAATAATAATACATACATGATAAATAATAAAATACAAATACAAACATTATACATAATATACGAAATAATACATACAATAAGAAAATAATACATAAAAATATACTAATCACAAAAATACATAATACAATAAAATTACATACACTAAAATACTAATATAATAAACAGATATAATATTTTAAGTTAAATACAAACAATTATATAAGATAACTACATATAAGAAAAGAATAAAATAAAAATAAAAAAAAAATAAATAAAAAAAATAAATAAAATAATAATAATAATAAAAAAAACAAAAACTAAATAAAATAAAAATAAAACAGGAACTTTTATTTTTTTTTTTTTAAATTTTGGAAAATATTGATGTGTCTTTTAGATAATTCATCAGTTTGGTGGCTGACTCCTGGGTATTTTGTAATATTGTCCCAATATCATTCTCCATACCAATCCCTCTATCGCTCGGCTTCGAAGGAAAAGCAATCCAACAGTATAAGTGGTACTGTGAGGAGAACCCCACAGGAGGTACATTGAGGCGGTGATCCCCTCGCCATCAGGTAGCCGTGGGTAAGCCTTGTGTGGCCAATCCTCAGTCGAGCCAGTACCACTTCCTCCTTCCTGCACAGCCGTAGGTCTGCTCGGTTGGGTTTCACTGAAGGCTCGACTACTCTAAGTTTATTCTCCCTCATAAAAAACCATACTTTTTGCCAATGTTCTGTGGCCTTTTCTTTTATGAGGGTGATTACTTCCCGCGTTGACCACCCGGAAAAAACAGACCTTCTGTTACAGCTAATTTCACTTTGGTATCAGCTAGCTCGTTTCCTTTTATGCCCAGTGACCAGGTAACCATATAAATTCTATTCTACTACCAAACCCTCCAATGCCTTTAATTGTGTTAATGTATCTACCGTATTAACCGTATTATCTACCGTGTGTTAATGTATCGTTTTTGAGAAAATCGTAAAAAGGTGCAAAATGCATGCTATAAAGTGGCTCTTCTGGTAAGCCGATTTTGATGAAAAAGATTATGTAACATCTCGGACGTATAGTTGTATTAAATATGAAATTTCAGTTTCATAGGACTTTTCGTTTCCGCTCGGGAGTTACCACACACACACAGACCTTTTTGCGGGACTTGGTTATTTGAACTCAGGGGACCCTAAAACGTGTATTTCCGTCGAAAACTGGAATTCGAAAATTTTCACGATCGCAATACTTTCCCTTACTATATATAGTAGGTGAAAGTAAAATGCTAGTGAAAAATAAATAATTAGATTACAAGGGACTGAAAACTTTTCTTTGGAAAAAACTCCGACGGAAATATACTTTTTAAGGTAGGTCTTTCATTCAAATACATATTACATAATATCCCAAATACCTGGGATGTTATTGTTGTTTTAATTTTACTAAAATATAAAAGTCTGACCTCTAATACCCATGAAGGGTCTTGAGGTCAGTATATATAGAGATTCGTACTGTTTGTTTTTTTCTTAACGTTTTTTTATGCTGTTGTGGCTAATCGAACGATGCTATAGTGGGAACCCTAAGCTTTTGCCTATCTAGGTTATATTTGGATAATGATCTTTAACGGGTACATGACATCGCACTGGCTCACGACTAACTTTTATGTCCTCTCTGAAGAACGGCATAACTAAGGATTTTATGAATTCCCGATGTCTGTAATGTCTTGGGATCGGTATATAACTGCCATATCGTCCGCGAATAGTAAAGGTTTTACTCCTCTGGGTAGGTAGAGCCCCAATCGTTTACTGCTTGGAAAAAGGGTCGGCTCAGGACACCGCCCTCTGGAAACACCGTTCTTCTGACCGCTTTGTGCGGAAAGCTCGCAGCCCACCTTAACTTGGAAATGACGGTTGGTGAGAAATTGTGCAATGAAAGAGATTAATGGTCCCCTTACTCCGATAGAAGCCAGTGTGTTAATAATCACCGAGTGACTAATACTATGGAAAGGTTTATCATATCAAGGAACACTGCTCCCAGATGTTGCTCATTGATAAAGGCTTTATAATCCATATGCAAGGAACACTCCTCCCAGATGTTGCTATTGATAAAGGCTTTATCATATCAAGGAACACTCCTCCCAGATGTTGCTGATTGATAAAGGCTTTATCATATCAAGGAACACTGCTCCCAGATGTTGTCTTTAAAGCTCATTATAATCAAAGGCTTTATCATATCAAGGAACACTGCTCCCAGATGTTGCTCATTGATAAAGGCTTTATCATATCAAGGAACACTCCTCCCAGATGTTGCTCATTGATAAAGGCTTTATCATATCAAGGAACACTCCTCCCAGATGTTGCTCATTGATAAAGGCTTTATCATATCAAGGAACACTCCTCCCAGATGTTGCTATTGATAAAGGCTTTATCATATCAAGGAACACTCCTCCCAGATGTTGCTCATTGATAAAGGCTTTATCATATCAAGGAACACTCCTCCCAGATGTTGCTCATTGATAAAGGCATATTGTGCTTCGGTTGCTAATATAATCAAGTGATCCAGCGTGGACCGAAGTTTACGAAAACCAGACTGATAAGGTTGGATTAGTTAGTCTTGTTCAATGATCCACATGAGCCTTTTATTCACCATTCCTTCCATTGTTTTGCCAAGACAGCTGGTAAGGAAGATCGGCCGATAGTCGGCATCCGCTTGTCTTTACCAGTCTTTAGAATGGAGAACCACCAGGGAGTTGCGGTAGCCATTCGGAAAACCTCCTACGTACCGAATATGATTGAAGTATAAAAGAAGCCATTGGGCAAATTTTTGGTTATGTCGTAGTGAATATTATCAGGTCCGTGGGATGATCCTTTAACTGAGTTTAGGACTTCTTTCAATTCGCATATTGTGAATAGTTGGTTGTTGTATATAATAATCTTGCATCAATGGGGTTATTACAATGTTCTATGTCAGTAGAGGTGGTAGCGGTAGAAGTGATATTGTATCCATTGTCATTGTAGATACTGGAGTAAAAATTGGCAAATGTATTAGAGACTAGTAAGTAGGGTTTATACAAAAACCAACATTTTAGAAAACCGGTTTTTCGAATAGTAATTTTCCCAGAAAACAGGTTTTAACCGGTTTCGAATTTTCATTAAAATTTTTTTACTAGAACATTCTGTAATTTGAACAAAAAATTTAGAGTGATTAGAAGCAGTTTTAAACTAAAATTATTTACTGTTCAATTTTATTGACAGTAATTTTTTTTAATGTAATTTAGTAGAACCAAAGAAATAATGGTTGACCAGGATTAAATAACTTTAAAAACAATTATTCTTTTTTTATGCATAATTTTCACTATAAGGATGTAAATATTTATATAATAGTGAAACGAGTTATTCGAGCAAAGGGTTCGAATAAATAAAAACAATATATTTTCATAATAACCATATTATATTTTTAAAAAAACAATGTTATTAGATACAGATGGATACTTATTAAAAAGAATTAGAAATATATAACTGTTATTATATAATGTAAATTATAATGAATGCCGAAAGACATGAGTAAATAAAGTTTATGCATACATAATTATTCAAATCAATTTAAGTATTAAAGATAATTAAGCAAAGGACCGAGTATTTTCTATTCAGGGCAACTTTATTACAAATTTAAATATTCTATTTATTTTTTTGTTTAATGAAATATGATTTCAGAAAACAGAGGACGTCTACCGATTTGCTACTTAGCTGTGTCCTTAGTTTATTCACAAAATCGTTTTTAAAGGCTGATTTTAAAAATTGATATTTTTATAATATTAAAATATGTTACCTACTTCCATTTTGTATAAATATCATCTATATCAAATATCGATCAATAGATCTCAACACTGAATTTATGAACTGTACATAAAGAAGCCAGAAGACAAACTGATATAAAATCTAAATTAATTCATCAAATAGACAAAAAACACTGTTTCTTGAAATCATATCCGACCGATATGATTCCAAGAACCAAACCGCTTGCAACATTGTTTTCATCATCTTGTACATTTCGCTACATTAGTCATTTACAAATTTTTTAAAGTGTTATCATACATTGAAAACCGATATTTTCTTCTAAAAAACCCGTTTTTTAAAAACCCGACAAACCCTACTAGTAAGGGGTGGTCGGTCAGTCGTCCATCAACTAACAGCGTAAGGTTGGGAGAGGTAAACTTTTTTGAGTTAATGGAGCTAACGATTTGTTTCCAGAATTTTTTTTATAGTAGTTAATTGTGACCCCACACATAGCTCGACATTTTTTTATATTCGATGAGGTTTTTTTGCGGTCATGCGTCTTAAAATTTTTTTTATCAGCACTCCGACGATTTTGAATGGCTATTTTGCATTCATTATTGAACCACGTGACAAGAGGCCTTTATTGGGTACCTTTAGCTAGTGGTATGGTACCTGAGCTGCCCGTAAGATAATATTTTTGTTTGTTTCACATCCTTCATCAACACTCAAGTCGTAAGGAGGAGTAGTTGGTGGGGAGACCATGGAAGCAAATAATTTACATATGTATTGAAAAAATACATTAATTAAATACAAAATAAAATAAAAGAAGAGATTGTTTATATTTTTTAGGGTTATAACCAAGCATAAAATTTAAATATTTTAATGGATTTCGTTTTTCATTATTTCGAATAGTAGTTAGTAGACCCTTTGAAATAGGAAAATTTTGACACCAAAATTAATTTTTCAAACTTCATTAGGACCAGAGATATAAAATAAAATGTGTTTTTTCTCGCACAGATTTTTGATTTTTTTACGAGGCTCCGGGAACTTTGGTCCCTAATATTTTGCATATTATAAAGTTTTACCTAAAAAAATGTTCAAAAAAAAAAAGTGTTATGATTGTAATGTCTTTAAGCAGGCTTCAGTTGTTTTTAACTTTTTTATTTTGTATTATTTGTGGAATAAGTTTGTTTTTAATTTTTTATTTTCTTTATTATAACTCTTTTTCTTTAACTTATAAGACTATTTTACATTGTTTAGCCTAATTTGAATTAGGTTATAAAATTTTTTTTAGAAACAATTCTTTATTGAACAATATTACAATCTGTCCAATCTAGGACATTTTTAATAGGGATAAAGTACAACATTCATACTGCATTCACACGATATATACAAAACAATAAATTAATATAATAATAAAACAATATAAATAAATACAAAACAAAATCAATAAAAATATATACAAAAGTCACTCATACCTATATACAATTCACAAGCATACACCACGTGAGTGGAGAATCTAGCCAATGCTAGAACTCCAATATACATTTTACAAAAGGTCTCGAGGCCACTGCCGTTTCAACCTTCTAGGAGGATGGTAAGGATGTGTGGAGCTGGATAAGGATTGAGCTAGGGGATTAGGGTGATGGATAAGGTTCTGATGGAATTTAGAGAATTTTAATGGTATAAGGTCTAAAATAAATGGAATATTTAGGTCGCGGTGTAAGGTATGGTTGGATACATAATAAGGAGCATTAACTATTGTTCGGAGGACTTTTGATTGGAAGGATTGAATGCGTTTGATGTTAGAAAATTTGGCTGTCCCCCACAGTTCAAGTCCGTAGGTCCAGATAGGTTTCAGTATCGTCTTGTATATTAGCAGTTTGTTCTCGATAGATAATTTAGAATTTCTGTTCAGTAGTCTGTATAATTGTCCAAATCGTCGATTAAGTTCTTGTCGTTTAAGTCTAGTATGTGGGTTCCAAGTTAGTCTTTTGTCCAGAAGGAAGCCAAGATACCGGACTGTGTCGGAGAAAGGAAGCGGAACGGAGTCAAAGAGAACTGAAGGGCAGGATTGTCTTCGAAGGGTAAAGGTGACATGTCTGCATTTGGATTGATTGACTTTGATTCTCCAGTTGTTACACCAGTCTTCAATTTGAGAAAGGTGTGTTTTGGAGGCCTGTAGATGCAATTTCGGGATCTAAGTGAGAGGATAGGATAGCTGTGTCATCAGCGTACGTTGCCAGGAAGGTATCAGGGCAGAGAGGAATATCAGCCGTGTATATATTATAGAGGATAGGACCAAGGACACTGCCCTGAGGAACACCGGATTCGACTGGATAATAATTGGAATATTCTGCACCACAACGAACTCGGAAGGAGCGGTTTGATAGATAGGATCGGAGGACTAGGTATAAGGATAGGGGTAAATGGTTTTTGAGCTTAAAGAGCAATCCCGGGTGCCACACCCGGTCAAATGCTTGCGTTATGTCCAGAAATGCACCCGAGCAGTACTCCTTGTTCTCAAGGGCAGAGGAAATATGGTCAACGACTCGGAGCCCTTGCTGAACGGTTGAATGTTGGGAACGGAATCCAAAACTGATGGGAAGGAATAGTGTGGGGTTCTAATAACGGTAATATTCGTTTGAGGAGGATTTTTTCAAAGATTTTTGAAAGGATTGGGAGTAGGCTGATAGGTCTATATGATGTCGTAGTGTTAGGAGGTTTACCTGGTTTTAGGAAGAGAATTATTGCGGAATGTTTCCATAAGAGAGGAAAATGAGTAGTGCGTAGAATGGAGTTGTAAATATATGTAAGAAATATAACGGCTTTAGATGGAAGCTGTCTGAGAATCTGAGGAGTGAGGAGATCGTATCCAGGAGATTTACGGAGTGCAAGTTTTCGGAGAAGATATTTGACCTCAGAGGGATTAACTGCTTTAGGAGGTAATGAAAGCGGGATTGGAGACTGAAGGAACTGTTCCACTACTGCAGTGTGGTTTGGATTGGATTCTGGATGAGGTGTGAAGACTTGGGAAACGTATTTGGCAAGTTCCTCGGCTTTGTCTTCATCAGACGCAGCCCAGGAACCATTACTACGACGGAGGGGATGGGAAATATGGTGGGATTTTAGAATTTTCTTGGTGACATTCCACAGGGAATTGTCACAAGCCGAAAGAGAAGAAAGGAAGGAACTAAAGGATTGGGAACGGAAGGTCGCCAGCTCCCTCTTTAATTGTCTAGAATAAAAGTTATAGGAGCGGCGATCTGTGGGGTGACGGGTGCGTTGCCATAAGGATCTGGATCGGCGTTTGGTGCGGATGAGGTCTATGAGGTGTTGTGGTAAATGATTTTGGTTTATGAGTTATCTGGGAATGCTTGGGAGAGGAGGCAGTCCAAACAGCTTGTTGAATAGCGATGGTGAAGGAGTTTACGGCATCGTCAAGGTCATCTGGAGTTTTGAGTTTCACTCTGAGGTCAATATCACTGGTCAGGATTTGGCGAAAAAGGTCCCAGTTTACTGGTCCTCTGATAAATGACGGTGGGGTGGGTTTAGGAATAGGAATTAGGGATACTTTAAGGAGCAATGGACTATGGTCAGAGGACAGTTCATCAAGGCGAGTCACCGACATGTTTTAGGGGGCCTAATCCGCTGTGAATGAAGAAGTCAAGGATGTCAGGATTACGGTTAGGATCAGTTGGCCAGTAGGTAGGGGAGTCAGGAGGCAGGAGGTTGAAACGTCTAGAGCTGAGTGCAGACTGTAAATTCCGCCCACGACAATTCGTGGATCTGCAACCCCATTGTTGGTTCTTAGCATTCATGTCTGCACCCAGAATGAAGTGGTTTCCTAAGGAATTAAGGAAGGATTCGAATAGAATGTTGGAGATGGAATGTTTAGGAGGGCAGTACGCTGATGCGAGGGTGATCGGAAAAGAAAAAGTCTTGATTACTATGGCGGTGCATTGTAGGAAATCATAGGAGGGAACTGGGAGAGGTTATAAAATTAAAGATTTATATTTTGTTAACAGATTACTTTTTCTAGTTAACAGATTACTTCTAAATTTCTCAACTGTTCAAATTTTATTTTATTTTTGTTGGTTTTTTGTTTGTTCTGTTTAACATTTTTGTTTGTTATTTTAAAAAGTATGCTTTTTTTATTTTATATTATTGGGTTGTGTCACATGATCATTATTTTCAAAAAGTTTTCCTTTGACAAAGTTGTCTAAATTCCTGAACAGGTGGTAATCTGTTGGAGACAAATTCTGGAGAATATGGTGTTTGCGGAAGAATTCGTAGCCCAGTTCTTTCAATTTTTGCACGGTATGTTTTGAAACATGGGGTCTTGCTGCCGCTCAGTGAGATCATGAGGTACCCATGTATCGAGCTTTTTTACTTTCCCAATACACTTTAAATGTCTGGAAACGGTAGATGCACTTGCATTTAGTTATGCTGAGTGTCCTTTAACTGTTTGGTAGGGGTTCCTTCTACTGTATGTTTGAGAACATCGTTGTCTATTACGGACGAAGGTCTTCCTCGGGGCAAGTTTTCCAAGTCGGTATCCCGAGCTGAAAACAAAGCAAACCAACGGCGAATGGTCCGTTCATTAACACTCCCTTCCCCAAACGCCTTGCAAATATTTCTAGCGGCCTCAGCTGCTGAATGGCCGAGTTTAAACTCGTACAAAAATATTACTCGAAAATCGCGTGTTTCCATGCTCATATTTGGAGGTATACTAAAAAGTGGGTAATTGATTGGGAATCTAATGTTTATAATACAAAGGTAGAGGTTTAGTAACTGTTTACTTTAAATATGTAAACCTTCGGAAGAAAGCAACAGAGACCTGCAAAATCCTTTATGTATTTCTGAAACTATAAAAAAGGACATTTCATGTGAAACAACCCAAAAATAATGTCTGTAAACAGTCTTCAGTTGTTTATATTTTTTGTGTGTTAATATTGTTAACATATGAACTGTAATGACCAACTCATTTTGTATGGGGGTTACCCCGAAAACAAATAAATATTATTATTATTCTTATATTATTATTACCTAAAAAAATGTCATCAAAATCGGTGAAACACATTCAGGATCCTCTCCTTATTGTTTTAATAAAAAAAAAAAAAAAAAAAAAAAAAAAAAATAGAATTAAAACGCCATAGCAAACAATATTTCAACCGAAACATTAATATTATATTTCAAAATATAAAAAGAAACGCAATTCCTGATAATCCTCAAAGGCATCTGAAAAGAAGATGACGCGGCGGGACCTTCTGATTTAGAATTTCTATAGTACTTCCAATGTGAATAAAGAATCATATGGCCACCTGCTTGCTAATTGTTTCTCATTGTTAGGTAAGAGATTAGAGGATTTTTCGTGGTTACAGAAATCTTAACAAATTATTAACGCTTCTAAATTGTCAGATAATGTTTTAACTAGCAAGAATTCCTCATAGGATTTTTGTTTTCTGACTTGAAACATTTAACTATATAGGAGGTTCAAAGAGATTGCTCATTGTACTATATGAGAGCGAGTTTAAACTTTGCTTAGAATAATCCTCGGATTATCAGGCTGATATTGCCCTTAGGGTTAGGGGTCTAAGTTTATAGTTGAGGGGAGGGTTTAGTGAATTTATAAGGCTTTTCCCATATGTCGTACTGACTAGGCCTTTCTCGGATTCTATTATAACTATAGAATAGTGCCGGCTAAAACTATTTATTTGCCTAGAATAAGGGAAGAATAAAGCTGAATAATAGCCTACTACTTTCACTACGCGTGTAGGAAGATTTTTGCGGGAATCACGGTACTGAGAATGACGGCTGCCTCACCGTACTGCATACGTTTTGCAAATTTCACATTCGCGCGCTGCTTCTTTCATCGCGGCCCTCTCTACATTCTGCCTCATATTTAATTGTTTCCATTCTCCTTTCTGATTCGGGCTTTGGACCGACACTGGCAGAGTTCTTTTCTCCTTCGAGTTTGTGTTTTTTGGAAATTTAATTTTGTGTAGTAATCTTCAAAACACCTTTCCACACATAGTCCGACTTTACAAAAACGACACTCGATTATTGTTTCGAATTTTTATTTTTTTATTTACCCGAATAATTCCCAATAAAAAAAAAATAAATAAAAATATATATGCATATATTTCGAGATTAGACTGAAACAAATGGGATATTAAGGTCATTTTTGATGATTTAGGGTCATTTAGTATTTTGTGAAGGATTTCGGATTGTAATAATTAAATGCGGGAGGTATCAGATATTTTAGTAGAGCCCTAGGGCTCGATTTCATATTTCTAGATGGGCCTGATAATGGTAACATAAATGAGCTTTTAGTAATGGAGTGGGAGTTTTGAAGGTTTGTCAAGATGGAGTCCTAGTTATCAGACACGTTCTACAGGAATGAGTGAGATGTTATCAAACAGTGGGACAGGTCATCGGTTTGCGACGAAGGTTAAAATAATACAGAAACTACGCGAAATATTTGTATGCTCCTCACTTGCTCCTTCTTATAAAATTAATTTTAAATGCTTAGGGATTTTCTTATTACTGTGCTTATGTTCAATAAAACAAAAATAATATAAAGATTATTTAAATTTTATCTTCTTGGGTCAGATTTCGAATTTGCTGAAATTATATATTTACAAAGCAATATGTTTTATTTTTTCGAATTTACAAAATAAAAGGCACGTTAAACGACGAAAATTAAAACTATCGGCATTTAAGCTCTGACTGACTATTTAAATTAGAGTGAAACATCAAATCGAAGCCCATGAAGTTTTACATCGATGTTTCAGGGATTTAATGAAAATCATTACAGCAGTTTTTGAAAATATCGTAGAAAGGTGCAAAATGAATGGTAGGAAGTACTACGATTTTGGTGAAAAAGCAGCTGTAACATCTCGGACGTATATTTGTCTTAAATATGATATTTAAGTTTCGACTCTTACTTGACAAACGACTAACTTGGAATCCGCACACAAGCCTGAAACGACAAGAAACTGCCCAACGCTTTCGCTTACTTCAGCACTTACTGGACAGACGTTCTAACCTTCCACTTAACTACAAAAGGCTCATCTATATTACCATCATAAGGCCTATCCGGACGTACGGAGTTGAGCTTTGGGGCTCTACTAAACCATCAAATTCTTCCCGTATTCAATCCCTACAATCCAAAATCCTTCGAAAAATCCTCAATGCTCCTTATTTTTGTCACCAACAAACTCATCCATAAAGACCTTAATGTCCCATATGTTGCTGATTTGGCCCGTACGAGGTATCATTCCTTCCATGACAAACTCCACTCCCACATTAACCC
Source organism: Piezodorus guildinii (assembly GCA_023052935.1). NCBI lineage: Eukaryota > Metazoa > Arthropoda > Insecta > Hemiptera > Pentatomidae > Piezodorus > Piezodorus guildinii. The sequence continues at coordinate 83,489,974 of CM041298.1, read as the reverse complement.
ACTAGTTTCAATCCTAGCTTCCTCTACCATTCCTGACAAGCCTCCGAGGCGTCTGAAAAGAAGATGGCCTCGAGACCTTCTAGTGTAGATTACCTAGTGGAGTGTTGCCAATGGGCATATTCTCTTCATGTCTTTTCATGTATATTATCTATATTATGAGCCAATTTACTTGATGTATTTACTAATACAGTTGTAAATTTCAATAAATTAATAAATAAAAAATAAAAAAAAAGTTTCGAATGACTTTTCGTTTTCGTGTTAGACTTACCACACACACACACACACACCCAAACCTTTTTGTTGAACTTAATCATTAGGACCTAAGGGATCCTAAAATGTGTATTAATGTTTAAAACTCGAATTAGAGAATTTTCACTATCGGAATACTTTCACTTACTATATCTTCCATATATAGGTAAGTGAAAGTAAAAATATTAATAATCGTACAATATTCATCAATAATATTCGTTGTTGGAGTTTTTCTTGAATTAAATTTATTAATCTTGACTTAGCCGTTCAGAAAGCCTTCAACTTTAACTTCCTATCTGTAATTTCCTTTTGATCTTTATCACTCACTTAAGTTATTGAAGTCGCTAGAACCCAATCCCTTACAATTATAAATAGCTAATTTACATTATTTCAAAATTAGATCCACTTGATTTACCATGTTTGAATTAAATTTTATTTTACCTTATCTTCCTTTCGGGGAAAAACGCCTTGAGGGAATGAAGTTATCTGAAAGGAGAAGGAAAGTATGAAAAGAAAACCGAAGAGGAAAAGACCTTAAAAGAGCTTAGTAACTTTCCTTGTTCAATAATTGGGCTGAATATTAATTATTCGAAAGCAGTAAGTGATCGGGTAACATTACAGATGGGAAAATAATAATAATAGGCTTAGCGAACCCGAAGGTTCGATGCCGATACCACCAAATTCGGCCTACACAGACTCGTCCAATGTTCACTATTCAAGCCCAAACCCTCGAGATCAGCCTTAACGCAATCCTCCCATCTCCGCTTCGGCCTACCTTTCGGACGCCTACCAGTCGGATCAGCAAATACCAACTTTCTCGGAATCCGCTCGTCATCGAGCCCAACAACTTTACTCACCCATTTGAGTCTCCGCGATGCAATCAGCTCAATTATATTCACAGGATGCAAGTTCCGCAATTCCGCGTTATGCAACCTTCTAAACTCCCCAGTGGCCTCATCTCTCTTTGGACCAAATATTTTACGCAATACCTTATTTTCGAAAACCTTAAGCCATTGTTCATCCTTCAAAGTAAGCGGTCACGTTTCACATCCGTAAAGAACCGTTGGAAGAATAATAGTTTTATAAATTCTAATCTTTAAGTTTTTAGATAGAAGCCGCGAACTAAGTAACTTAGCAACTGAATAATAACACGCAATTCCCACCTTTAACCGGGACTTTATTTCTTCCTGGATTTCATTTTTTCTAGTTATAATTGAACCTAAATACTTAATTAGGAATTTCTCTACGTGTTCAAAAGTATGACCTGATACATCAATATCACCAAGATCGACACCGTTTCTGCTACTAATCATATACTTCGTCTTATCGGTATTTAATTCGAGTCCTATTTCTTTACCGGTTTTTTATTAACACACTTGTATTTAGTTGTATGGTTTCCGTGTCTTCACCTAGCAGTACCAGATCATCGGTATACCCCAAAACCGGAATCTAGTCACCCATATTTAAGCCTTTCTCGGTACACATCACCTTTTCTATGACATATTCTAAAGCTATATTAAATAACACAGGTGAAAGGGAGTCACCCTGTTTCAAACCCGATCGCACCTCAAATCTCTCGGAGTAATTATGACCGATTCTAACTTTATGGAATATTTCCGACAAACACATCTCTACTAGGTTTACTAACTTTCTAGGTATTCCCTGTTCAATCATGATGTTATATAGCTTCTGACGGTCTATTGAATCATAAGCCTTTTAAAATCGATATAAAGTTGATGGGCTACACCGTTGTATTCCAATTTTTCTCTAATATTTGACGTAAGGAAAATATTTGGTCAATAGTCGAGCGATTCCGCCTACAACCACATTAGTAATCTCCGATAATTTCCTCAGCGTATTCCGTGATTCGACTAGTTAGAATTGACGAGAATATTTTATAGCATACTGGGAGAAGAGAGATCCCACGATAGATGCTACAATCCGACCTCGGTCCTTTTTTGTGAATCGGAATAAGTATTGATTCTTTCCATTCTTCGGGCATTTTTTCAGCTTCCCAGATCTTTCTAACTAAAAAATGTATTTTGGAAACGCCCGCTTCTCCACACGCCTTGATTAATTCACTCGTGATATTATCATTTCCTGCAGCCTTATAACGTTTTAATTTTCCTATCGCCATTTCGACTTCCTCTTTACTCGGTGCGTCTATCCATGGTTCAGCGCTCTGATATTCAGAGAGAGGAGATTGATTATTATTTTCCGTATTTAAGATGCCGTCAAAGTGTTGTTTAAATTTATTTAATATCTCAGAAGGATCCGCAATTATATTGTTATTTGCATCTTTAACCGCATTCAATAGAGGTTCAAATCTTTTACGCGATTTGTTTATACCTTTGTACATCTCTCTTACGTTATTTTCGTTTCTTTGTTTTTCTATTTCTATTATTTTGCCTTTAAGATACTCTCTTTTCTTATTTTTTAAGAGTTTTGAAGTTTCATTCTTTACTAACCGAAAATAAGCCACATTATTATCGATTGGATTATTTAAGGAATTCAGTTTAGCCGTTTTTCGTTTTTCGCACATATTTTGACAATCCCTGTCGAACCAAGGTTTGTTCTTTTTATTTTCGATTTTTCCAAGACATAAATTACCGACCTCTTTAATATTATCCCTGATCCCTTCCGATAATTTGTTTACATCTTTGTATTCCTCGTCTGAAGATTCCAAAGCTTCGAACCGATTTTTTACTTCTATCGCGAACTGTTTTCTAATTTCGAGGTTGTTCAATTTAACTAAATCAAAATTCTCGGGACGAATATAGTTCGGTGTTCTCTTTTTTGTATTTAGTTTTTGTCGAAGTTTCGCGATTTCTAATTCATGATCAGAACCGCATTCTGCACCCCGATACGATCTCTCGTTAATTATGCTACTTTGCCATCTGCTTTGTATTAAAACATGATCGATTTGATTCCGTGTTTGTCCATCCGGCGATGTCCACGTATACTTATGAATATCCTTATGTTTAAATGTAGTACTTTTGTTTACTAGGTTTTTCGAAATGGCAAAGTTTATTAGTCGGGTCCCATTATCATTACTATATTCGTGCAAACTTTCATTACCGATTGTAGGACGATATACTTCTTCCCTTCCAACCTTTGCGTTCGCGTCGGCTAGTATTATCTTAATGTAATTTCGCGGTAATTTATCGTAAACCGACTCTAGTTTATCATAAAATTCGCATTTTACTTTATCATCACTGTCTTCGGTGGGAGAATGAATGTTTGTAAACGCGATTTTAAACCAACGCCCTTGAAATATAGCAACCGATATTCTTTCACTAAAGAACTGTACGTCCCGTAATGCGGAAAGAAATCTATTCCTAATTAGAAACCCGGTACCTAGACAATAATTAACGCTCCCCCCGTACCAAATAGTATACTTTCCTTCTGTTAACGAACCCTCCCCTGGCCAGCGAACCTCTTGTAATACAACGATATCTAAGTGGTACCCCTTAACTTCATTCGCGACCGACTTTAACCCACCTGTCGTATTTAAACTTCTAACGTTCCACGTCCCTATTGTTAGATCTCTAATTTTCATCTTGCGCCATGATTCCCCTGAAGCAGTCCCCACCCGGAGACCCAAACGGGGGACTAGTTTACCTCCGGATAATGAGCGTTTTCTAAACTCTTTCATGGCCATCTGTGCTGTTAAGGGTCACTCTCGTCTCATCAGTGAATAATAATTTTTCCATTCCTTCACAGTCCAAGATTGTTGTTCTCTTGCAAATCTTAATATTTTTATACGGAGTTCTGCGGTTAAAAGAGGACCTTTCACTGGCCTTCTTGACCATAGGTTTGACTCTCTCAGTCTTCTAATGACCGTTGACTCTGAGATTGATAACCCTCGAACACCAGCGATCAAGTTTTTAATGGAAGAGGCAGTAGTATAACGCTTCCGAAGTGCCTTTATTTTAATGAAGCCCTCATCTATGGGATTAGTAAGCCTGAGACGCCCTGACGTTGGTCCTCTCGAATGACTACCAGTCTCCCTATACCTTTTTATGGTCCTTGAAACGGTAGAATAGTGAATCCCAAGACGATTCGCAATGATTTGCCTTTTTCATAGAGTGATGATACTGACCGAATCATCGTGATTTCAACGATTCATTGTGAAGAAATTAATTTTTTTCACTAGACTTGAGAGAAAAGAGAGAACAGACTGGAGGAAAAGGAAAGATAAACATGGACTGAAAGGAAATTGGAAATGAATGAATCAAAATTCCATCGTTTGTTGGTAAACTTTGAATAAAAATTATATCTCTAATTTGATAAATAACATCACTATAAATATAAACAAAACTTTGATTAAGGCAAAAACCAAGAATATCTCGAAAATTATGGGTGTTGCAATGCTTTTGACGGGAAGTGTAGTTAGGTATGAAGTATATAGGCAGTGAGAGTAAAAAGGCTAAATAATTAATTAAATTATGTTTCGGTAGAAACGCGTGTTTTATTTAATGATATATTATATTTTTATCTACAAAAATGAGTTAGTTTTGTCGGTTTTTCATCACTCTACATTAACTTTTAAAATTTCGTGTATAAGATAATATTTATTTCCTTATCATTTAAGTGTCAAAAGGTATATTATATATCTATATTAACTTTACATTTTTTGTAATACCTCTATTTTGTTGAATATTGAACAATAAAATGTCTTTAACCACTCAAATAAAAGCTTATACAATACTTGATGATTTACTTAATAACGATTATATTCATAGGATAAGCCGTTTCCATGATAGTAACCATAATTATGATAGAAAAGAGTGATATTTCCTTTTTGATTGGCCGCCATGATATTAGGCATAATAATGTTAGAAAAGAGTGATATCTCATTTTCGGAAAAAACAAATTGTAATGCCTCTCTATCGATGAATATGGAACATACAAATGTCTTTTACCACTCAAATGAATGTTTATTAAATACTTGATGATTTATTTTATTATGATTATGCTCGTAGAAAGAGCGGCATCCATTATAGTTACCATAATAATGTTAGAAAAAAGTTATATCTCCTTTTTTATAAAATATATTTTTTTGTAATACCTCTATATCATTGAATATTAAACAGACAAATGTCTTTTACCACTCAAATGAAAGCTTATTAAATACTTGATGATTTACTTTATAATGATTATGCTCGTAGGATGAGCGGTTTCCATAATTATTTTAGAAAAGAGTGATATTTCCTTTTTGAATGGCTTCCATTCTGTAATCCACCCGTTTCAAATTGGCAGACGTGTATTTTTTGCTTTACTATGATTTGCGTGCATTTTTTGTTGCTTGCTCACGGACCATAAGGGTTTCACTGTATCCCAGGATCATTTCACTTCAAAATATTGACCTGCCTAAACAGGCCTACAACGATTTCGAATGTATTGACTTCCATGTCTTTGAACCAAGGTTATACAAATAGGAACTTCCTTATGTTTAATTAATTATTCTGGAGATCCGATATTTGAAATTTCTTGGAAATGTGTCTTGGGAAACTGAGTGACAACATGAGGAGTTTCTTGTTAGAGACTTGGCGGAGTTTCATATCCCATAATGGTATCATTTGCATACGAGTGCAGATTTAACAGGTAAGTTCCAACTCCAGAGAGCATATTAAGACCTTTAACCGCCTTTACTTTCTCCGACGTACCAGAGAATTCAGGAAAATTCGCATACAATACAAAATTTTGCTTACTTTACTACCTACAAATAAAAATAAGCATAGAAATTCCTGTTAAAAGATATTCATAAAGAGTCTCCACTTTAACTATTACAATTTTAAGATGTTGAACATTTTTACTTTCAGTTACCTATATATGGAATATATAGTAAGGGAAAGTATTGCGATCGTGAAAATTTCCGGATTCCAGTCTTTAACGGAAATACACATTTTAGGGTCTCCATAGTCCAAAAGACCAAGTCTCGCAAAAAGGTCTGTTTGTGGGTGGTAACTCCATGGCGAAAACGAAAAGTCCTATAAAACTGAAATTTTATATTTAAGACAACTATACGCCCGAGATGTTACAGAAACTTTTTCATCAAAATCAGCTGACCGGAAGATGTACTTTATGCCATGCATTTTACACCTTTTTACGATTTTTTTGTAAAAAACGGCTCCAACGATTTTGATTCAACTCTATATATCGACTTAAAATTTTATCGGCTTTAATATGAAGTAGGTTTCATTCTGATTAAAATAGTCTAAAAGGGCTTAAATACCTATGTTTTACATTTTCTTCCTCTATAGTACCTTTAATTTTGTAGAAACTAAAAAAATAACAATATAATATTGTTATCACCGATGATAAACAGGTAAATATATAAGTTGAACGAATTCGATCTCTAACTAAAGGAGAAAACTGCAAAAATATTTGTTTAATGCATTTTTTCGTTTTTGAACATTAGAACAGTAATATAGATAAGAAATATACCGTTGGAAAACTAAATATTTTAGAAAAAATATTATCTTATACACAAGCTTGTAAAAGAGTGACGAAAAACCAATGAAATTTATTGATTGTTTTGAAGGAAATCATCATGAAGTGACAATGGTTGACTTTGTGTATATGAGAGAAGTTGGTTGAGGGTGCAGACTATTTAACACACAATTAAGCGTAAACTTAATTTATTTGTGCCGACGTTTCGGCTATTATAGGCCTTCTTCAGGGCTATAAGAAAAACAAAGATAACCAGCAGTGGAATACAATATATAAAGATGATAAGAAAAATAAATTATACTGAAGATTACAAACAAAGTGAAATAGTAGTAATGACAATTGATAAATGTTGATAAAATTCTATCTAATATCTCTGGCTCTAGTGAATGTAGAAAAATGATTTTGATGTCAGAATTGCCCTATTTTAAAGCGCAATAATTAAAAAAATACATTTAGTAAGGTTTCTTAAAATCTGTCCTCAAATTGAGATTCATTTTTCGGAGTAAGGAACACAGTTTTTAAGAAACCTTTTACAAGGTTTAATGTTTTAAACCTATAATAATCTTGACAATAATAAACTTATAATAGAACAGTACTCTATTAAAAGTACTGTTTTGACGAAATTATTTATATTTTTGAGCTATTACCAAATATGAAATTAAATGTATTAATAACATCTTTTTTTAAGGATTCCGCTTTGAAATAGAGTAAATCTGATACCAAACTTATTTTTCTAGTATTTTTTGTTTACCACTGCCTCGCCTTTGAAGGCTATTCGGGGGCTTCTCAGACCAGGGGGTGAGGGTGGGGGATAAATGCTGAGATAAAAGCTCCTCAGAACCGAGACACGAACTCGTAATAATTTGGTTTCAAATTTTGGTCCTGTGTGGTTGCTAGGCAATGCGGGTTTAAAGCAACTCGCGCTACCCCGCCCCCAAACCCATAGAACAAGATTCCTATCCATAGAACAACAACTTTTGATCGGGTTCACTAGTTGCTGGGTGGCTTGCATAACAGCCTCCTGTGCCAAAGGTCACGGTTTCAAACCCGCAGGTGGATTTTTTCTTAGTTATGCCGTCCTTCGGAGGGGACGTTAACAGCTGATCCCGAGCCTGTGCGATGTCAGGTACTCGTTAAAGATCCCTATCCTAATAAAACCTGGGTACGCAGCATTTAGGACTCCCACTGTAGCACCGTCCGAGTAGCCATAGTAGCTTAAAGTGACGTTAAATAAATAAACAAACAACCTTTGATCAATCCTTTCTTGTACGCTCTACTACTCTCTAGAATTCCGTACTTACTCATATCCGCCTTGCTTTTTCCCTACCATCATTCAAGTCCCAGCTTTTCCAGTACCTACTTTCATCCCAAACAGACCCGCAACAAGCCTAAGATTCTAAATCAAATATCATTTCAAAAAGAAAAATTATTATTTATTGTTCATTTTAAAATTAGTTGATAGATCAGTTATTATGAATCAGTTTCAATGCTTAGTTTTGTTTAACACTTTAATCTATCAGAAGTTATTTATTTATTTCACTCTTTTGTTTTATCTGATATTTTAATCGTTTCTTTTCTTTTTATATCACTGTGAATAAGAATTAATTTTAATCCTTTTGGCTTTTAGCCAGACACATTGTAGATACCAATTGTTCTTAAGGTACTATGTCCCAGGAAATTCTATTTTTCCCATTACAGTCTATTCTATTCTATACCTTGCAGAAACGTTTTCAGAAAACCAATTTTAACTCTGACACTGCGATCAAATTACACCCATGCTAAACTGGGGTGGATAACTAGTTTTATGTATAAATAATCATACATTTATTACAATTATTATGTTATTATATTATTTTATTATAATATTCATAGTCTATTAACATCTACTTTGACCAAATGGACCATGATCCATAACTACATGGTGCTATAAGCAAATAAATTCTGTCGATGGCAGATCGACAGTAGGAACTGGAGCAGTTGGAACTTGAATGATGGTAGGAAAGAAGCAGGGTGGATATGAGTAGATAGGGAACTTCAGAGAGTAGTAGAGCGTATAAGAAAAGAATGATCAAAAGTTGTTCTATGGGTAGGAATGTAAAGGTCAGATTGTGGTGATGTTGTTTGAAGGGAGTGGACTGACGATTTAAATTTCAGAAGACTGTGGATATAGGGAGGTAGCTGGGAGTTAAGGGTTTGGTAAAGGTATGATCCTAGGAAATATTGTCTGCGGATAGAGGGAAGAAGCCTCTTTAACTCGCTGTATGAATGGGTCACATAAGACCTCTTCGGTGTGCCGAGGACAAATCTTTTTTTTTTTTTTTTTAACATACTTATTGGAATTTACAACTGTACAAAGATATACATCAAGTAAATGTAAGAGTCCAAACTCTAAGAGTCTAAACTAGAAGGTCTCGGGGCCATCTTATTTTCAGACGCGTGGGAGGATTATCAGGGATCGAAGAGGAAACAAGGATTGAAACTAAAGGGTTAGAGTGTAAATAAAGTTTGTCATGGAAGGAATGGTACCGGGTTCGGGCTAAGTCAGCAACATATGGAATATTAAGGTTTTTATGGATGAGTTTATTCGTGACAAAGTAAGGAGCATTGAGGATTTTGGATTGTAAGGATTGGATACGAGATGAGGTCGATAGTTTAGTAGAAGCCCCCAGCTCTACTCCGTATGCCCGTATCGGTCTTATAATGGTCATATAAATGAGTCTTTTGTAGTTAAGTGGAAGGTTTGAACGTTTGTCCAGTTAGTGTTGAAGTAGTCGAAAACGCCGTGCAGGTTCTTGTCGTTTTAGTCTTGTATGAGGATTCCAAGTTAGACTTTTGTCGAGATGGAGTCCTAGGTAACAGATCAGTTCAACAGGAACTAGCGGAGTGTCATTAAAGGATACTGTAGGGCAGGAAGTCATAGGTTTACGACAAAGGGAAAAGGTTGTTTGGTGGGATTTGCTGGAATTAATTTTTATTCTCCAATTCTGACACCATTTTTCAAGGTCTCGGAGGTGGGATTGAAGAGTGTGAGAGGCGATAATTGGATAATTATCTACTGATAAAACGCAGGTGTCATCAGCATAGGTAGAAAGGAAAGTGTTAGGATGGGTTGGGATATCAGCTGTATAGACTGTATAATGAATGGGTCCTAGGATGCTGCCTTGAGGAACACCAGCAGACTGAGAAAAAAGGGAAGAATAGGAACCATGATGATTTATTTTAAAGAATCTATCAGTGAGGACAAATCTTGAAAATAGGATCATAATTCGATTACAATATATATTAAATAGTCTCATAATGGACAAAAATAATAGTGCATTCACACATCATTTACATAATACACAATGTTAAAGCCAAATTACATACTATCAAATAAATACATATATCTTATAAAAGTATTATAAATTGTAATATTGTACATGTTTATGTGTGAGCTTAAGATATTCATTTATTTGTAAGCATTGCATTTATTTTTTTATTCTTTTAAGAAACAAATTATATAATGAAAATATATTTGACAATATATAAACAAAAAGGTTTTTTTTTTTCATACCCTCTGGTTTTATCTACACAAAATACAAGTATGATATGTACACATGTCACATTTTGTCCTTCTATTACCCGAAGGTATTCTAAGGAGGATTGCTATATGCGCTGCATGCACTATTAACCTTTCAAGGGCTTCTATGCCTTTATTTATCAATTACACAATGGGAGGGACCATTCTTAAGGTAAAAAAATGTCATTATATAAAATTTTAGTTTTATACAACTTGATACTTATCATTTTCGAACAAGACTTACCACATAACCAACCACGCAGACCATTTTTCGGGACGTAGTGAGGACTCAGGGGATCCTAAAAAGTCTATTTCCGGTGAAAACTAGATTTAGAAAATTTTCACGATTACAATACTTTCACTAATTTTATATTTCATATATAGATAGATGAAAGTAAAAATGTTATATACAAAATAACAAATAAATGTTAACTTTAAAAGTCTTCTATTAGGCGTATGGAGTGATGACCCTACACTAGAAAACGCATCACGAAACGTGAGTGTAACCTCTCAGGAGATCACACCGCGAGGCCCAGGGCCTACACGGCCTGTCGGGCCACGGAAAAAAAAACACAAAAAAAAGTCTTCTATATCAAGCAGATAGTGAAATTTCCTGAAACTTCCAGATCGTTGTACTTTACTGACCTCACGTTTATCATTCATGATTCACCCATCGATCCGATAACTTAAAACGATGGTAGATCAAGCTCTCCAAAGTGTAATATTTAATAACAAAGCTAACTTCTAGATAAATATATTAGAAATAAAAAAGTTGGTAGAACGGAATTATAAATCTTTCAATCATTACAATTCTTCATAGGTAATCAATGTCATTAATATAAAAAAATATTATAATGTCATTAATTAGTTCTCTTTGCAGAATTTTCTTTTTGTTTAATAAATAAATAATCAAAAAGGAAATTCAGCAAAGAGGACTAATTAATGACATTATAATATACAAATTGCGAGAAGATAGTGATGACCAAAAAAAAAAAAATCTTAAGTAGGTGTTGTAGATAATTTATATTTTCACGACCACGATCCATAACTACATGGTGCTATAAGCCAATAAATTCTATCGATCTTCCATTGGGCTAGGTGGTTCTTTTTTCTACACTTGCCAGTCAGCCTCGCTCATAAAACTTTAAAGAAATCTTTTCCCATCATTGTATTCTTGAAGGAAAACGTTGGTCTTTGTCGAGGTAGATGGCAGAGGAACACACTTGAATAGGTTTTCAAACGCTTTTCATCGGAAGTGAATGAAAGGCTGTCAGGAAGAAGTATCTAAAATAACCCGGGGTAGAAATGAAGTAAATAAAAGTTTAATTAAGCGGCAAAAGAAAGGCATCAAGCGCAGGCAGCCTTTGAGCGTCAATTCGCTCGACAGGCTAATCCTGCGTTTTTCCCCCGCTTTTCCTCTATTTTCCCCGGTTTTCCGTGCCGCCTACCTTTCAAAGGTCCGGCCTGGTAGACATCCTTTGTTATCCTCGGTCGTCGACTCATCTCGTATTCATTTCCCCGAGGCTGGACATTCCACGTTTAGTAGCTTCGCTGTTTTCTAACAACCAACTTTAGCAGATTGAAATCGTTAAATAAAATCTGATCAGCGCAGCACTTATTATTCGTACCTCAATTTTTAAAATCAATGTTACAAGTTCACGATCGCAATACTTCCCCTTCCTATACATAGTAAGTGAAAGTAATATAACATTGTGCTGTCCGAAATATAATGCAGGGTTTTGGTTTAGATTAGCAGAAAGATTTACTACTGTTTTATTTATCAAAAAATAGTATCCATAAATTTTAGGGCGGAAATTCTATAGAAATTCTATTTAATTAATTCTTTAATTGTTTCCAGTCACTGTATTTGAAAATTCTTTAATGGATTTAAAAAAAAAAAGGTAAGTGAAAGTTGTGTGTTGCCCGCACCAGATTTTTCACTATAAGCTTGGTAATACCTGATACGTACTCAACAGTTGCTCGAAAAAGAAAAGCAGTACATTTTCCAAAGTCCCAGCTCATCAAAAAAAAAAAAAAAAGTGAAGAATACTACAGCTGCTTAAATCCTGGTCAAACCACCAATGCCGAATCGTATTGCAACCAAATTAAAGCAATGTATCTGAAATTGACAATAATGAAATCTTCGTTCAATCGGAAGGGGCCCTTTTTGTTACATGACAATGCTCGGTCGCATGTCTTAGTTCTGACGTCACAAAGACTGTTGGAGCTTGCGTATGAAACTCTGATACATCCGCCCTACAATTTATGGATACTATTTTTTAATAAATAAAACAGTAGTAAATCTTTCTGTTAATCTAAACCAAAACCCTGCATTATATTTCGGACAGCACAATGTTATATTACTTTCACTTACTATATATACTTAGTAAGGGGAAGTATTGCGATCGTGAAAATCTTCGAATTCCAGTTTTCAACGGAAATCACGTTTTAGGGTCTCCTGAGTCCAAATAACCAAGTCCCGCAAAAAAGGTCTGTGTGTGTGTGTATGTGTGGTAACTCCCGGGCGGAAACGGTAAGTCCTATGAAACTGAAATTTCATATTTAAGACAACTAACTATACGCCCGTGACGTGACAAAACTTTTCATCAAATGAACTTACTAGAAGAGGCACTTGATACTATGCATTTTACACCTTTTTTCGATTTTCTCGAAAACGGTTCCGACGATTTTGATTAAACTCGCTATATCGATGTAAAATTTAATGGGATTTAATATCATGTAGGTTTTATTCTGATTAAAATGGTCTGACAGGGCTTAAATTCCGATATTTTAAATTGTCTTCCCCTAAAGTACCTTTAATTTTGTAGATTCAATAAAAATAACTATATTATCTTGTTAACGCTGATGAAAAATAGGTAAATATATAAATTGAATAAATTCGATAACCAACTAAAGGAGAAAACAGAAAAAATATTTTTTATGATGAACTGTTGGAAAGCTAAAGATTTTAGAAAAAATATCTCATACACAAGCTTTTACATAAAACTAACTGATTATTTTAGATAATAATATAATAGATTTTTTAATCAAACACATGTTTCTATTGCAATTCAATTTAATTAATTCTTTAATGGTTTCACTCATTTTTATGTCTAACTGTACTTGAAAATTCTCTAATCGATTTTAGAAACGAAGGTAAGTGAAAGTCGTGTGTTACCCGCACCAGATTTTTTTTTCTAGCGTAATTAGGTTCTGAAGATTGTCATTATTTTTTTTATTTTGTGTTGTATACAAATTCATCAATTATTGTGAACAGTAGTTAATTATGTTCATCTTGCCTGTTGGCGAGACATATTGTATATTTAGACTGTACAAACCTGTTATTCTAAAGGGACTCAGTCCCAAAGTAACAATTATTTTCTATCTTTTCTATCTATGGAATAAAAATAAAAATTGTATGAATAATAATTAGTGATAACTTCAAGAATTATTCGTCACTTTACATTACCTTTCACAACTTTGTATAATTCTTTAGCATTTCAAGGCTACTTAAACACATTACATTTGTAATCAAAATATTAAGTAATGATGGAGTTTTGTTGACCGTTGAGAAATTAGATGAGGAAGATGGTTGGGGGTGCGGTCATAAATTAGAAACACACATTTAAAATAAGTGTTATTTTAATTATGTGCCGACGTTTCGGCCTACAATGTGGGCCTTCATCAGGGCTAAAAGAAACAAGATAACAACCAATGTAATTATAGACTTAATAATGCGTTAGAATCCCACTACAAACTCTCCAATATTTACAGCCGACTTAAAGACAGTATAACAACAGACCATCATTCAAAAATTGTTTATAGAGTCCCTTGCGGAACTCCTAATTGCAACTCTGCCTATATTGGTGAAACCAAAAACCTTCTCAAAGATCGCATCACCCGACACAAATATAAAATTTCCTCAAAAAATTCTACCGCTTCAAAACTTTCAGAACATTCCTTAACCCTTAACCATTCCTTTGATTTTGATAAAACATCCATTCTTGCCACTATTCCCAACCATGACAAGCGACTCATTACAGAATGCATTTACATACAACTAGAACCCCTTCCTGTTAATCAAAAGACTGACAAACATAACTTGTCACTAGCTTATTCTCAAATATTAAATTTAATAAAGCATCCCTAGCTCATTTTTTAAACAACTATCTGATCATCTCGTCATAATTTTATTTTATTTATTTATTATCAATTTTTATTTATATATTTATTTACTTTTTGTACTCCCCTTTTATTTATTTATTTGTTTACCTACTAGATTACTGTTTATTTATCATTTCCTTCGACAGCTCCTTATCGCCATTCGTTATTACCTAATCGTTATTTATCATCGTCATCCGTTATTACTTAATATCTTTTAATCTTTACCTCGTCACTATTTCTTACAATTTTATCAAATACTCATAAGTAATAACTCAAGTACTCTCAAGTAATAACTTTTGGCTATTTTTTAACAATCGAATCAGTAAACATAACTTAGCTTCTTGGAAAAGTCCTAACGGACATTCTAGTTCTCATATTTTCCGTTCTACGCAATGAGCGTTTTTTAAACTGGGAAACATCACTCCTTTAGGCAGCGTCTTCAGGTCAGAGTCAAGTATGTATCTTTTTTCTTATTGATTAGGATCTCTTTTCATCGCCTATTTCTTTCTCCCTCTTTCCATACTCATATCTTTCTCCGTTACATATCCTCACATATAATTATTAGTTTACTATTACATTATTTTAAAATTTAAATTATTTTTTATTCATACTGTTTCTCTTTTTTAATGACTATGTTCTTTTTTATATATTACCTGTACTCTTAACTATGTTTTTAATATATTACCGTCATATATCACTTCAAAATTGTTAATATTTAAAATTTTAATTGTTCACATATTGTTCCTTTGTCATTCTTTCATTTGCTTAGTCTCTCTTTATATATTCTCATTACAATATTATCATCTCAATTCTGTTTACTTCCATACTTTATAACTATCATCTTAATTTTGTTTATTTCCATACTTCATAACTGTCACCTTATTTCCATACTTTATAATTGTCATATTATTATCATTTTACATTTAATTTTATTTATGTTCCCATAATTTATTACTGTCATATTATTATTATATACCTAACGCATTATTAAGTCTATAATTACATTGGTTGTTATCTTGTTTCTTTTAGCCCTGATGAAGGCCCACATTGTTGGCCGAAATGTCTGCACATAATTAAAATAACACTTATTTTAAATGTGTGTTTCTAATTTATGACCGCACCCCCAACCATCTTCCTCATCTAAAATATTAAGTAGAATTAATTTACGAGTATATGACAGAGAAACGTTTGCCGGGTAAGCTAGTATTATTGTAATAAATATTAATTATATTGTATTAAAGTAGCTGGAATTTCAATGAAAGTAAATACCAACATTCAGATTTTTATTTTATTTTTTTAAAGCAGTCTGGGTATTATTTTAATTTAAAAGTACCCCAGATGAAAATTCCTTTTAGTTTATTTAACATCATTACTTTGGCGAACTTAGGAAACATAAAGTATTAATCCTTTAAAGTTTTTAAATAAATGATACTGGTAAATAGACAGGGCGTACGCTGTTTACATTAATATTTAGACACCCTCAATAAATATTACAGATCTATAAAAGTCTAAGGGTAAAAAAAACGAGTAGCCAAGGAAATTACCCAAGGAATTCCAGCGAGATATAAATCTTAAAACTCTCCGCGTTAGACCATTTCTTCAACATCTTATGACATCATAAAGCTTTTAGTATCATTGCATCTTAAAATGCTGAGGCCTATTTGGATTTTAGTGTTCCGCGTGGAAGGAATATTCCGAGTGTTAAGGACATATGAATTGTCAATAGGATGGAAATGATGCAAAAAAATTCAATTTAGGAAAAGCAGGATTTGAAAAAAATCTGTTGAGCGCAACACACGACTTTCACTTACCCCCTATTTAAAAATCGATTTAAGAACTTTTATTTAAATTTAGAATTGAAGAATTATATTGAATTTCGAATTATGTTTTATCCCCTTCTCATCACTCTTGATCACCCTTTACGATTTTGTATATAACATCATATTTTTTTCTGAAATCTTTCGATTTCCAACAGTGTAGTGTAGTATACGTCTGTTTTACTATTCTTATTTTTATTTTTTTTTAAATGCATCGAAAAATATGTTTGCTCTTTTCTCCTTTAGTTAGTTATCAAATTCCATCTTGTATTTTTAGCCGTTTTTACTTTCACTTACTATATGTAGTAAGGGGAAATATTGCGATCGTGAAAATATTCGAATTCCAGTTTTCGACGGAAATACACGTTTTAGGGTCCCCTAAGCCCAAATAACAAAGTTCTGAAAAAAGGTATGCGTGTGTGTGTGTATGTGGTAATTCTCGGGCGAAAACGTAAAGTCCTATGAAAAAAATTTCTTATTTAAGACAACTATATACGCCCGAGACAAATTATGATACATATGGATCTGTATATATATATATATATATATATATATATATATATATATATATATATATATATACAAGAAATTAATTTATCGACCCTTTTATATTATAATTTTGTTTGAAATTATTCTTAATTTTCTTACTCAGGCTTACTACAGGGCACTCCTGTACTAAACACTAAACTAGAAAATTAAGAAGGAGTGATAGTTTAATGACCTAAAACCTGAATTATTTCAAACAAAATTATATATATATATATATATATATATATATATATATATATATACATATACATACATACATACATATCTACACGCACACACACATACAAATTCACACACCCATACACACAATGTCATATTACAACCGTAAAGAAATCCAAATAATAAAAAATATTAAAACAAAAAAAAAATAGAGAAAATTAAGAGAAAAATAAAAATGAAGAGGTCAGATAGTTAATTTTATAAAGGAACGGCAGTTTGATGTTCGAAGAGATGGATAAATAGATGATGCTTAAAGGAAGTTAAGGATGGGCATGTACGAATCGACACGGCCAAGGAATTCCAAAATGAGGATGCACGTATGACGAAAGATCTCTTAAATGAGGTAGTTCTGTGGGATGGAATGAGCAGGTTCAAGGGTTGGGATCTGGTGTTGATGGAGAGGACAGAGGAGAGTGGGGTAAACAAATCGTAAATATAGAGTTTTTTTTTTGGTTTTGAAGGATTGGTAGAGGTAAGTTCCTTGGAAGTATTGCCGTCGGGATTAAGAGTGAAGCAACTTCAACTCGGCATACCAGGCTGAGGCATGAGAGCGCCTGGGAATTACGAAGATGAATCTAATGAAACAGTTCATTAGTTTCTTCAGCCTCGTCTCAAGCGTCACGGACAGTCCTCCAAACCCTAGGCAGCCATAATCAAAGTGGGGATACTAGTTGGTGGGTTTTAAGGGGTATTATATCACATAATCTGACGAAAATACTTTTTGACATTTCTACAACTTCGCAAAACAGCCGTTCTAGGAGGATGCTTTAGTTTATATATTTTATGTATGTATTGAATAAATAAAAAGTTTTTTATTTAATGAAATAGTGGGAGTACATGAAAAACAAAAATTATAGCTGGCTAAAGGAATGGGTAAAACTAGCAGAAGATTTAGGCTGTCCATTTGATAGGGAGTTCGTATCGGTGGCGAGGTGGAAGAGTCAAATGGTTAATATAATAGCTGCAGCCAAGGAAAATTTTAAAAAAATAACTAGGAATCTCCGTCATGGGTGCCGAACACCATATTATCTACAAGAAGCTAGATTAAGGTGTAGACTACATTAATGACAAAAACAATATAGAATTAATGAAAATGAAAATGAAATGAAAAGTAATTTTACTCTGGGACGAGTAGTCTCCTAAGAATTACAAGAAAAGTACAATATAAATAATAATTGTCTCGTCGTTTAAGACTTCAGTTTAACAATAAAAGACAGGTTCTGTGAAAATGAATCATCTATAGCTTTTAAATATTACATATGTTGGGAAGATTGATACTTTAGGAGATGGAGAAATAGTTGGTGTTTGAAAGTGGATAATGATAAGAATTTACGAATGGATACAGGCAAGGAATTCCAAAATAGGGTAGCACGAATAATCAAGGATTTTTTGAAGGAAGCAGATCTGTGGGAAGGTATATACAAGTTTATAGGTTGGGATCTTGTGTTTACCGAATGGACAGAGGAACCAAGTGGTAAGCATATCAAGAATATCAAGAGGTTTTTTTGTATTGAAAAATCGGAAGAGACAGACACCAAGGAGGTACTGCCGACGGAAAGAGGGATAGAGCCAATTCAACTCGGTATACCTTCTAGAAACATGGGAGCGCCTGGGGATTCCACATGTGAATCTAATGAAACAATTCATAAGTCTTTTGAGTCTCATATCGAATTTCTCAGACAGCCCGCCATATTCGAGGCAACCGTAGTCAAATTCAGGGAAAATGAGCGAAGAGACGAGTAGTAGTAATAAGAATAGTTTTTAATATAAGAGCTGAAATGATATCCCTAAATTGTAAATCATGGATGAGGGAAATAGCTTACACACGCTCAATTTGTAACAGTAAAGAGGACGAAAATATAATTCATTTGTTATGTAAATGTACGGCAATTAATTATTATAGGAAAAAGTATTTCGGAGAAAGTATTTTGACTGAAAACAACATAATAGACATTTTAAATGGAAATAATTGGAACTCATTATGCAGATGTATGATATGTGCTGTAAACTATAGATATTTTTTAAAAGAATTCAATTACAATTATTAAATAAACAGAGAATATGTTGTCACAGATAAATTGTAATTATATTTTGGTTATTCTATTCGGGAAACAAAGATTTATCCTTTATCTTTTTACAATAGTGTATAAGGTTTAATTTTTTTTTTTGTTATTGTAAGCTTATTGTTTTGTTTACTAATAATGTATATAAATATACCAACTTCCTGGCAGACGGAAATCCATGCCAGTATTTTGTGTTCTCTAGACGAATGTAAGGAAAAATGTAAAATTTATTAATAAAACACATTTATCTATCTAGTTGAAGTACATTATGTCCTATGGGCACTGTTAGAAAAAACACGCGAGTTTTATAGTAAAATCTGCTCAGCTGAAAAATCTTCTAATTCGAGCAAGAACTAAACCTTTGTATGAACTGATAAATCATTAACTTACCCATGGAGAAGCATTTCACCACCGTTCTTGACCCAATAGTTGATTGACAGCGGAAAGGCTTCCACGAAGCACTGCAATTGGAGATCCGTACCAAGGGGGGAACCAAACAGCTGATTGGGCACCGTAATGACGGGGCTGACTGCAACAGAGTTGAAGTTTAAATTAGTAACTAAATTAATTTATTTATATAGAAAACAAGGAGAAAAAATAAATAGAAAATATGTTTTTTTAAAATCTTTATATCCACACCTGTAATGCGGTTCACAATCAGTGAATGTGAGTGAAAATAAAGTTGATGTGACGTCATAGGCATCTGTTTCCCTGCGGCTCATGTTCTTAGCGTGATTCCTAATAATCATTTATGTACGAAGATCTCTCATCCAACTTATTTTCAGCTACTTGCGAGTGTTGTGGGACAATGTTCTAAAGTCCGTGTAAGTTGTGAAACGCTTTTAGATGGTCCGAATATGTTCTTTGACTTTTGTCATGTGAAGGTCTGTATGTAAAGTAATGTTTCTAACGTACCATGGTGAATTTGTTATAGTTCTAAATGTTTTGGATTGAGAAATTTGAATTTTACTTTGTTTTTGGCAGTCCCGTGTATCTGTGTAGTTTAAATCCAAATTGGGAAGTTTGTTTATTCGTTTAACGTCACTTTATGCTACTATGGCTAATCGGACGATGCTACAGTGGGAGTACTAACTTTTGCCTATCCAGGTTTTATTAGGATAGGGATCTTTAACGAGTACCTGACATCGCTCAGGCTCGGGACCACCTTTTAACGTCCCCTCCGAAGGACGGCATAACTAAGGATTTTTTACTCCCATTAAAAAATCCTAGGGCCACCCGCAGGTTTGAACCCGCGACCTTTGGCATAGAAAGCTGTTATGCTAGCAACTACGCTATGGGTGACCCCTCAAATTGGGAAGTAAGTAAATGTTCAATTTATGTTTCATTTTTAGACATATTGAGAGTATTAAGTACAAAAGTTTCAGCCTTTTGTTTGGCGTTACCTGCCTGTTTTTGATGCGTCGGCTCCATGTCATTCTTCTGTCGAATGACTTAAATATCTTATATCTCAGATCCAATATTGAGATTTCTTATTGTTTCAGTCTATGGAATTTAAATGTTGTGAAGATATACTAGGTTTCAGGTCGAAGAGTGAAAGTAATATATTGGGATTCTCCATGGTTAAACCTAATTTTCCAAACATTGCATCAGTCGAGAAATAGTTTTAGGTGGTGTTGTTATTCCTGTGAGGCGTGCATAGAATAGAGATGTTTTGTCAAGGTATAGCCCAGGCAATGAAGGTCAAAAATGGCCTTGTGTAGGAAGAAAATAGAGACAAGCTGAATTTTTGTCAGTTCTTAGGACCTTATTAGAAGGGTATTTTCTCAAAAGTACCCACTCCTCACCCTTGTGCTCCCCTCGCTAGCCCACCTTGAACATCCATTTCGGAAGTCTTTTCGTTATTGCCCACAACTTTACTATTTTGCGTTCGATATTAATGCGTAATGTGTCGTTCTATTTGTTTATCTATAAGCTTTAAAACATGTCATATAACATTTTTGCATAAAATTTATACTTTCGCCGCAATTTCCTAAAACATGCAAAATTCTCGAATTAAAATTCATGTTTTAGAATCCAGTTTGGATTTCGCTCATCCCATTCCACTATACAGCAGTGTCACCGTGTGGTGGATGTGATATCTTCCACATTGGAGCGCGGAATGTATTGCACTGGAGCCTTTCTCGACGTGGAACAGGCTTTTGACCGAGTTTGGCATCCAGGACTGCTCTACAAACTTCGTCACTTCCTCCCTCCTACCTACTTCTTATTAATCCGTTCCTACCTCACAGATAGAACCAAACCATAACCTTTCCTTCTCCGCCATATTTCCTCAGAACGCAGGTGTGCCCAAAGGTAGCATCCTGGGTCCAATCCTTTATACCATATATACAGCTGATATTCCTACTCATCCTTGCACTGTCCTCACTACATACGCCGATGACACATGTGTGTTATCTGTAAACAATGACCCAACTATTGCTTCCCAAACTCTTCAGTCTCACATTGTTTCCATTGAAGAATGGTGTCAAAAGTGGAGGATCAAAATAAATCCTACTAAATCCCACCAAATTACCTTTACCCTGCGCCGCAAACCTATGTCTGCCTGTCCCACTATATCCTTTGGCAATATTCCACTCACCTCAGTTGAACAGATCCGATACCTTGGACTGCATCTTGACAGACGACTTACTTGGAATCCTCACACTAGACTGAAACGACAAGAAACAGCTCGCAGATATCGCTTATTACATTTACTTGACAAACGTTCAAAACTTCCCACCTACTACAAAAAACTAATTTATATTACCATACTTAGGCCTATTTGGACATATGGAATTGAACTATGGGGATCCACCAAGCCATCAAATTCCTCACGCATCCAATCCTTGCAATCCAAAATCCTCCGAAAGATCCTAAATGCCCCTTACTTTGTCACCAATAAAATAATCCACAAAGACCTGAATATCCCATTAGTTGCAGACTTAGCCCGAATTAGATATACTTCCTTTCACTCCAAATTACCACTCCACCCAAACCCACTTGTCCGCAATATCTCATCTCCTTCTATTCCTGATCATCCTCCGAGGCGGCTGAAACGACGATGGCCTCGAGACCTTCTTGTCTGAAAAACCTTTGAAGTGCTACCAATGGGTAGATTCTTCTCACGCCTATCATGTCCATATCTCATGTGTGAAAAGTCACATTTACTTGATGTATTTTTTGTGTTAATACAGTTGTAAATATCTCTATAATAAATAAAAAATATTTTAGAATAGAATAGAATAGAAAAAAATTTTAATTCTGGGACTTTGTCTCCTAAGAATAACATGAAATTTACAAGTAAAGATAGCACATCTGGCCAGATAACATTAAATAGACATAATTATGTACATAAGTAAAAGACGTAGAAAAGGAAATTACACATCTCTATGTACCAAAGATAAGAAAAAGCGTAAAAAAAGTAAAGTAAACAAATAGTAAATTGAAAGTAAGAAACAACTAATTTTGAACACTCAAACGAAAAATAATAATAATATATACATGAATATATGAAATAAAATAAACAATAAATAAGAAGGTAAACATAGGATACTCATTCCTTATAACGATTATAATGAAAAATCTAATTTAAATTTAAAGATTAACAAGCGTCAGTTTGGAATAATAGGTGTTGGAAAAGGCGATATTTGAATGTGGATAAGGAAGAAGCATTACGTATATTGGAAGGAATGGAATTCCAGAATGTAATGGAACGGGCAAGAAAGGATCGATCGAAGGCTTTAGTCCTGTGGGATGGCATATTAAGGTCGGAATGGCGCGATCTTGTTTCAAGCAAGTGGACTGAGGATTTAAATTGAAGGAGACTGTAGATATAGGATGGATGCTGGGATTTTATAGTTTGGTAGATAAATGACCCAAGGAAGTACTGTCTGCGTATGGAGGGAAGGAGCCACTTCAACTCGGCATAGCGGTGGGTCACATGAGACCGCCCCGAGGTACCCAAAACAAATCTTAAAAAACAATTCATGAGACGCTTTAACTTGTTCTCAAGTACCTCAGGGAGACCACCGTACACCGCGCAGCAGTAGTCGAAGTGGGGGAAAATGAGAGACGAAACGAGGAGCTTACGCGTGGATTGTGGAAGAAGGTATTTGGAGCGATGAAAAAACTTCAGGGTACTTATAGATCTACGGGAAATTTGGGCTATATGAGGTTTCCAGGATAGGGTTTGGTCTATAGTAATTCCTAAATTTTTGACAGAGGAGCTGAATGTAATGCGGTGATTGTTCAGGAATAAGGTTGGGAAGATGATATTGGATCTGAGAAGAGGACTGGAGGCAATCAAAATAGCCTGAGTTTTCGTAGAGTTTAAGCTAAGCTTATTCAGGTTTGCCCAGGCACTGATCTTATCTAGGTCTACCTGAATAGCAGCAAATGCCTTTGATAACTCAGATGGAGGGAAGGATAAGTAAATTTGGAAATCATCAGCATAAAGATGGTGGGATCAGTGAACTATTGAGTTAGGAAGATCGTTTATATAACAGTTAAAAAGGATAGGAGAGATACTTGAGCCCTGGGCCACACCTGCCGTAAGAGCTAGGAAGGATGATAAGGGAAGGTTAGGAATGTAAACGGCTTGAGTTCGATCGGAAAGGAAGGATTGAAACCAGGGGATTACGCTTTAGGAAAAGGACAGTGCTTTAAGTTTAGAGAAAAGGATAGAATGATCCAAGGAGTCGAAAGCTTTAGAGAAATCAAGGAGTATTAAAACAGTTAGTTTCCTTTCGTCCATGGCAGTATGTATGTCATTAGAGATTTTGGCGAGGGCGGATTGAGTGGAGAAACCTGAACGGAAACCAGATTGGAGAGGATCGAGTAGTTTGGATTTTTCA
The DNA here is from genome assembly GCA_023052935.1 of Piezodorus guildinii. NCBI lineage: Eukaryota > Metazoa > Arthropoda > Insecta > Hemiptera > Pentatomidae > Piezodorus > Piezodorus guildinii. Next base: position 83,466,045 of record CM041298.1, on the reverse strand, counting down.
AGGAATTCGGATATTTGAGCCTGGATTATTCTTTCGAGAGGTTTCGAAAGGTTTGAGAGGATGGAGATTGGTCGATAGTCTTTAGGAAGAGCAGGATTGGCGGTTTTGGTAATAGGGTGGACTAAAGCTTTTTTCCAAGAGCTAGGGAACACTGAATTTTGGAGAGAAAAGCTATAAATAAATAGGAGAACTGGCAGGATTTCGGAGAGGCATAGTTTTAACAAATTTACAGGAATTCTATCATAACCAAAAGATTTGGTTCTGGATTTCATAACAGAGGAAATTAGGTCACTTGGAGAGATGTCAGAGAAATAAAAATTGTCAGGATTAAATGATGGGACCGAGAAAGATTTATGAGTAGGTGGAGAAGAACAATTAGAGGACGAAGATAAAAAGTAAGAGTTTAATTCATCAGGAGAAATCTGTGGATCAGGTGAGGAAGAGGGTTTGCAGAGAGAGAGCTTACGGAGGATTTGCCATTTGGTTTTTGAGTCAGGAGCTGAGGATAGGGCTTCTTGAAAGTAATTGGATTTTGCACGTCTGATAGTTGTCTGTGTCAAGTAACGGAGTGCCCTAAACGCTTGATAGTCGTCAGTCAGTCTTGTACGTCTAAAGCGTCTACGGGTAGCCTCACATCTTTTTTGAAGATCTTTGATTTCTTGACTCATCCAGGGAGCAGGTCGGCGACGAAAGGTGGTGGTTTTGGATGGTGCATGGATATCAAGGATGTGAATGAGATTGGTGGTAAGGATATCAACCATGGAATCAATTGAGGTACAAGAATAGATTTTGCTCCAGTTCATCTTTTTAAGGTCAGGTAAAAGGTTTTCTCGGGTAAGAGAGTCCAGGTTGCGGAAAGTAATGGTTTTAGGTAGGAACACTGAGGTACGAAAGTTGTAAGATATTTGGATCAGATCATGAGATAAAAGGAATGGTACTGGATGTTGGGAAGCGGAAAGAAAGTTGTGCCGTGAATCAATAACATGGTGGTCCAGCCAGGTGTCAGACCTACAGGTGTGGTGGGTTGGGAAATATAGAACGATATAGAGATGAAGGGAGAAGAAAAGGTTTTCTAGGTAAAGTTTATCGTTGGAATTGGAAAGTAAGTTGGTGTTGAAGTCACCGGAGATAATAATATGACTGTAGAAGGGAACATGGTTATATAGGATTGATTCAAATGATTCATCAAATGGAACAAGAGGAGGACGATACACTACAGCATACAGGAGAGAACGAGATCTAAATGAAATTTCAACTAGGAGGAATTCTATATGTGGATAATCATAAGGGAATGAGACCTCTAGGATTCGGGATTTCAGACTGTTGTGCACATAAAGACCTACACCTCCACCGTTCTTGCCGATACGATCGTGCCGGATAAATGAATAATCAGGAATGGAGACAGAAGAAGAAGGAATATAGGGTTTTAACACCAGTTTCTTGGAAAATGGAATTGTAAAATGGGTAAGGACTGTGCGTTAACGTGGCAGGAAAGTAGGACGTTAGACATGAGGGAGAGGAAATAAAATTTTTGGAAGGAAAGACGCTTGAGATAAGACAGAAATGTGAATGGTCAAGAAGAAAGTACCTGTCAACAATAAGATAACATAAAATAATCTATGAAGGAAAAATAAAGTAAAATAAATAAAATCCATTTGTAAAATTGAGGGAAAGATAAATAGTCTAGAATCAAAATAAATAGAAAAAATGTCATTAGGATAAAGGTCCATTACAACATTACGATGATTCCCAGTAGGTAGACAAGTTCCAGATTTTCAACTGAAAACATCGAGGTCTTGAGTCCTGTCGATGTAGATCACCGAGTGGCCGTCATCTTTTCGGCAGCGCACCCTGCCGCCCGCGAACCAAACATATTTTATTTTTTTCGCAGCTCTCGCTTGACGGCGCTTGGCATTTAGCCAGTATAAATGCCTATTTGTTTGCGTCATCTCTTCGCCGAGATAAATTCGGTGGAAGTCATTTTCTTCCCAACCGATGTCTCGCGTGGAGAAGTCCCTCTTCACCCTGCGTTGCCGCACTATCTCGTCGCGCAGCGATTGCCTTACGAAGCGAGCGATGATGGAAGGTGGCTGCATATCTTCTTTTCGTGGCCTTCGTCGTTCCACTATATCCAGGTCGTTCGGCTCTATCTTAATCCCAAGCCCCGCCGCCACGCTGGTCACAAGAGCTGCCGGAGTTTCACCTGGGCGAACTGGTACTACCGCGGATTTCAACAGACCTACAAAGAAAACTGTTCTGTTTTATTAAGACGCACTTCTAGTTCGCTCACTTTATTTTTTAATAATTTGTTTTCGGAAGTTAGATCTTCTATATGTTTTGCTTGACCTTCTAAATGTTTTTCGATTTTGGAAAATTTGTCATTTAACTCGAAGCTGAGGTCACCATATTTATCTAGTGACGATTTTAAACATTTTATTTCCTCGTTAACTTCGGTGCGGAGGCGATTAACTGCAGCGAGAATATCGGCTGACGATGGCTCGGCAATCTTCGGTACCGCTCGGCAATCTTCGGCACCGGCTCGGTCTTCTTCGATGATCGGTCCGTAATCTTCGTCAAAGATCTAGTTGGGCTGGGCGATTTTTCTTTACCAGACCCGGCAGGCTTTCTTACTGATTCGCATTTATTACAGAACCAATATTTTCTTTGAGCCTTGAGAGCTTCAATATCTTTATCGTTGAGGCTGCAACATCTGCCGGGAAAAATCAATTGACATTTCCTACAGCTGCAATTTTATACATCTCTAGTAATGGTGGTTTCACAGACCGTGCACATTACCATTTTGCCTAATTAATGAGGTAAATAAATAGGTAAAAACAATGACTTACAGATATTTTCGCCAGTAAATCCTCTAAGGCTTAGGGATTAACGCAACCTCTACTGCCGTGGCGCCGTAAATTTGTATAGTTTTCGTTTAATTGTTAAATAATAGACAAAAGTGGTTATGAATGAACTTGTTAATAAACTTGTTGACTATTTGATGAGTTTATAGCACAATCATATAATAGTAAATAAAGGTAAAAGAAAGAGATAAAAACTAATTAACAGTGAAATAGAACACAGGTGTTGCCTATTATATGTGGTTTTCTTGAAATAGAATTTTTATTTGAAGTTATATACGAAAAAATGACAAATAAAAGTTTTAGCGCAGTTCCTACCCTTTTATACAATGTCCCTAACTTTATATTTTTGCGCTCGACCCCAGGCTAATTTTGCATGTTTTAGGAAATCGCGGCGAAAGTATAAATTTTATACAAATATGTTATATAACATGTTTTGAAGCTTATAGATAAATAAATAAAACGACACATTTCGCATTAATATCGAACACATAATAGCGAAGTTATGGGCAATAACTAAAAGACTTCCGAAACTGACGTTCAAGGTGGGCTTACGAGGGGAGCACAAGGGTGAGAAAATGATGATAAGGTCCTTGTAATTGACAAAATTCAGCTTGTCTCTAATTTTTTCCGACACAAAACCTTTTTTTCCTGGGCTAATAGTTGTGAAATCTGCATAAGTCGCTGTCAGAGTTCTGAAAAATCTGAAAGATCATCATGCCACGTATATTAACAATATCTGTATAAAATATAAAATATGGTATTTTCTGTTTTCCAAGGTTAGCCTGCTGTGTATATGGGGGGGTGTATTTGAAAGGTAATTAAATCTTTTACAAAGCGGAATATCTACCATCGGAAAGCTTTTTCAATTACCGCATCAGACCGATCAATAGCTCTTCCTAAACTTTTGCTAAAAGATTACTATATTTTTTCAGCTCTCCCGTAAACGATCTAGGTATCATCATTGAACAAAACCTGTTCTGGAAATCCCAAATTGCCTAAAGTTCCCATCGATCGATAAGTATTCGATTATATTCCCATCGTCCCCTGAAATTATTCGACGAGTTACAGTGTTTATTTCCCTCCATTAGAAGACATTATTTCCTTGGATCGTTCCTCTATAACTACAGCCTACTGAAATTCAAGCATTTCCGGAAAAACAAGATCCTGCCTGTTAGACCTTTGTTATAGTGGTACTGAGCCTGAACATTATATTTTTTTTCTGTATATTTTGTTTATAATTTAAAAATCAAATTAAATTAAAAATAGTTTTTTTTATGAGGAAAAATTTTTTTTGTTAGTTTACATGTTATATTTACATCTTCTAGTATTTATATTCAATAGTGTAGTTAGGGATTAGCCAGATAACAGTGCCCCCTTGCCCTCAAAACAGTACCGATCGCACCAGTAAGCAGAAAGCACGCTTCTTTGGTTAGGCCTTCAAACCATCTTCGATCAGGACTTCGTCTCATCTTTTTGAAGATAACCAACTGTCCTTCCAGAATCGCCTACCCGTCGTGTGGAACATAACCAACCGTCCTTCCAGTGGATCACAATCACCTACCCGTCTGCGGAACCAAAGAAAATATGGACAGATAACTATCCTATATATATATTTTCTCATTATATTTATTCATTTTTTTTGTACCAATCGTAGTAGTATTAACATACTAACCCAATTTTAGAACTTTTTTTTTTTACAGTTAGGTTAATAGAATTTTTTTATTTTTTTTTAAATCGAATGGTTTTTATATTTTTTTTTGTAAATTTTCCTCATATTTTTTTTATTAAACTTTTATTTATTTTGTTTACTTTCAATTTTATCTTTTTATTTAATATTACCTTTTTTTTATTTTAATGATTAAGTACTCAAGACCAGCTCTTTTCGATACGGGATCGAGTCTACGTTAGCCCAGTCTTTTATTTCGTTTTAATGTCACTCATCCCAACAGGTACAAAATAATTAAAACAAAATATATGAGCTTTCCTTTTCAGCCCGGTATGCTGTCTACTAGAATACTCTTCCGTCAAATATCCGCCATGCTCCTTCCTTATCCTCATTCAAATCCCTCTTTGTCAATATATTCTTGCTTTCCAAATAGAGGCAAGCTAATTCGATTATGTTAAGTAATGTGAGGTGAATACTGTTTACACTTTTAATGGCGTTTAAAACTTTTTTTTGTTAATATATTTTATTGAAATTTACAACTGTATATTATAATACATTAAGTAAATATGCTGATAAAAGATATGTACATGAAAAGCGTGAAGAGAAACTGCCCATTGGTGCTGCCACTAGAGTGCTGTAGTAGTCGATCTAAACAAGAAGTTCTCGAGGCCATCTTCTCTTCAGACGCCTCGGCGGGTTTTCAGGAATTGGGTGGAAAGTGGGTTAGAGTAGGAGTGAAGATTGTCATTGAAGGATTGATACCTGGTACGGGCCAAATCAGCTACATAAGAAACATTAAGTCTTTTTGGATGGTTTTATTCGTGACAAAGTAAGGAGCGTTAAGGATTTTACGAAGAATTATGGATTTTAAGGATTGGATACGGGAAGAATTGGGCGGTTTAGTATAGCTCAACTCCGTAGGTCCAGATAGGCCTTATGTTTGTCATGAAAACGAGTCTTTTGTAGTTATGTGAACGGTTAGATCGTCTGTCTAGTAAGTGTTGAAGGAGCCGAAAACGTCGAGTTTCTTGTCTTTTCAGTCTTGTTTGCGGATTCCAAGTTTGAGGTTTGTCAAGTAGGAGTCCTAGGTAACGAATCTGTTCAACCGGGACAAGCGGAATATCATTAAAGGACACTGAAGGGCAGGATGTCATAGGTTTCTGTGTAAAACTTAAATATCATTTATATTCCTTTTTTCTTCATTCATTTATTTTATTTTTTCTAATGAATGTATTATTCGGAATAATCTCTTCTTTTTATTTATATATTTATTTACCATAACATAAATAAACTATGATTATAACACTGTTACGTTTCGAGGTACTTCTTATGCCTCATCTTCAGATTATTAAAAATCATTTCCTTATGTCCACTTAAAATTGTTTTCAGTTCCACATTTAATGTTCTCCTTGCTCTTTTCATATGGTGTTCCATTTCCATATTAATATTATTTTATATCAATTATTATTATAGAAGAGTATTTTTAATTATGAATGTATTGTTCGGAACAATCTCTTCTTTTTATTTATATATTTATTTACCATAACATAAATAAACTATGATTATAACACTGTTACGTTTCGAGGTACTTCATATGCCTCATCTTCAGATTATTAAAAATCATTTCCTTATGTCCACTTAAAATTGTTTTCAGTTTCTCATTTAATGTTCTCCTTGCTCTTTTCATATGGTGTTCCATTTCCATATTAATATTATTTTATATCAATTATTATTATAGAAGAGTATTTTTAATTATGAATGTATTGTTCGGAACAATCTCTTCTTTTTTTTTTTTTTTATTTATATATTTATTTACCATAACATAAATAAACTATGATTATAACACTGTTACGTTTCGAGGTACTTCTTATGCCTCATCTTCAGATTATTAAAAATCATTTCCTTATGTTCACTTAAAATTGTTTTCAGTTCCACATTTAATGTTCTCCTTGCTCTTTTCATATGGTGTTCCATTTCCATATTAATATTATTTTATATCAATTATTATTCGGGATCACTTGTAGCTGGGTGGCTAGCGTAACAGCCTCCCATGCTAAAGGTCACGGGTTCAAACCCGCAGGTGGTCCTAGGATTTTTTAATGGGAGTAAAAAATCCTTTGTTACGCCGTCCTTCGGAGGGGACGTTAAAAGGTGGTCCCGAGCCTGTGCGATGTCAGGTACTCGTTAAAGATCCCTATCCTAATAAAACCTGGATAGGCAAAATTTAGGACTCTCACTGTAGCATCGTCCGATTAGCCATAGTAGCATAAAGTGACGTTAAATAAATAAACAAACAATCAATTATTATTATAGAAGAGTATTTTTAATTATGAATGTATTGTTCGGAACAATCTCTTCTTTTTATTTATATATTTATTTACCATAACATAAATAAACTATGATTATAACACTGTTACGTTTCGAGGTACTTCATATGCATCATCTTCAGATTATTAAAAATCATTTCCTTATGTCCACTTAAAATTGTTTTCAGTTTCTCATTTAATGTTCTCCTTGCTCTTTTCATATGGTGTTCCATTTCCATATTAATATTATTTTATATCAATTATTATTATAGAAGAGTATTTTTAATTATGAATGTATTGTTCGGAACAATCTCTTCTTTTTATTTATATATTTATTTACCATAACATAAATAAACTATGATTATAACACTGTTACGTTTCGAGGTACTTCATATGCATCATCTTCAGATTATTAAAAATCATTTCCTTATGTCCACTTAAAATTGTTTTCAGTTTCTCATTTAATGTTCTCCTTGCTCTTTTCATATGGTGTTCCATTTCCATATTAATATTATTTTATATCAATTATTATTATAGAAGAGTATTTTTAATTATGAATGTATTGTTCGGAACAATCTCTTCTTTTTATTTATATATTTATTTACCATAACATAAATAAACTATGATTATAACACTGTTACGTTTCGAGGTACTTCATATGCATCATCTTCAGATTATTAAAAATCATTTCCTTATGTCCACTTAAAATTGTTTTCAGTTTCTCATTTAATGTTCTCCTTGCTCTTTTCATATGGTGTTCCATTTCCATATTAATATTATTTTATATCAATTATTATTATAGAAGAGTATTTTTAATTATGAATGTATTGTTCGGAACAATCTCTTCTTTTTATTTATATATTTATTTACCATAACATAAATAAACTATGATTATAACACTGTTACGTTTCGAGGTACTTTCTATAACTCATCTTCAGATTATTAAAAATCATTTCCTTATGTTCACTTAAAATTGTTTTCAGTTCCACATTTAATGTTCTCCTTGCTCTTTTCATATGGTGTTCCATTTCCATATTAATATTATTTTATATCAATTATTATTATAGAAGAGTATTTTTAATTATGAATGTATTGTTCGGAACAATCTCTTCTTTTTATTTATATATTTATTTACCATAACATAAATAAACTATGATTATAACACTGTTACGTTTCGAGGTACTTCTTATGCCTCATCTTCAGATTATTAAAAATCATTTCCTTTTGTCCACTTAAAATTGTTTTCAGTTCCACATTTAATGTTCTCCTTGCTCTTTTCATATGGAGTTCCATTTCCATATTAATATTATTTTATATCAATTATCATTATAGAAGAGTAATATTAATTATGAATGTATTGTAACGTTTCGAGGTACTTCTTATGCCTCATCTTCGTGTATTCATATTTTATTTTTTCTATAACAATAATATAATTCAGTCTTGGTCATAGAAATTGCATTACTTATAGTTCAATTTCTTTATCGTAATGAATTTGAGCCAATCGAATAATTTTGTTTATTATTTATTTTTTTTTTTTTTGTGTTCTACTTATTTATATCATAAGCTTAATGAAATAAAGAATTTGAAAAAAAATAAAATAATTATGTTTCTTAGTTCTTGGTTAGTAGTTTTAAGCACTAATAGAATAAAGATTTTAATTATGTATAATTTTAAACATTTTGCTATCAGAAACAATTAACATTTTGAGATTCTGTTATATAAAGTAAAACAATGTCCACGTTTTTTTTTTTTTTTTTTTGTAAACCGCGGACTTCGGACAGTGGTTAAAAGATGGAAAAATAATAAAAAGGTGAACTTATTTTTTAAACACATCTCGACTCGTTTTTAACAAACAACTTCCCAAATAATTCTGCCAAAAGCTTTATTCAAAAATAATCTTAGAAGTTGGCAATATCCATTAGCAAATGTAAGGGATTTCTACACCTCTAATTCACCCAGCATTTTACCTAAAATTATTAGCGCTCGATTGCCTACTTAGGGAATAGTTTTCTAATCGAATTTTTTACAAACTTATGCAGTATCAGATAACCGTAGAAGACCTTCAAAATTTTATAAGGAAGGTTGTAGCTTTGTAGATCTAAATTCAATGTTCATTTCGACGTGTTTTTAGCTATCGATAGAAATATATAAGGTAGCTACACTTACCTACGCGATGGTACTTATACCTCTCGTTAGTACATATCATAATTTAACTGCCACGAAAAAATTCTTTGCTCATACCTGCTTTTTGTAGAGTAAAATCTATTTTAGTTAAAGAATATGAAGAAGGTTGACTGTAATCTTGGAGATACTGAACAGTGACTGCGACATTCACCCTAATAAATGTGACTTATATAGCAGACAAACAGAGGAATTAGCTATATACATGTACCTCTGGTACTACTTATCGACAAATGTGAACCGAATCCTCTTTCATAGAAAGCAATTGCTATACTTTCCGAAGAGGCCCAAGAAAACTGGAATATAGAATATAAGTAATACAGGACCCCACGACATTAGGAAAACATCCCACCTAGCCACAAACCAAGCCTTTTTTTAATATTATGAAGATATCCTCGGATCCTTATATAAGTTTAATAGACTTGAACCTGAAGTTAAGAGCCTTCCGCTAAGTGATACAGGAGAAGATAAGTTGAAATGAGTGCAACTGTAAACTTTAAATAATATTTAGTGTATAGTGAACTTTAGTTTATTGGTTTTGTTAAATTTTGTATTTAGTTAAAAAAATAAGGTTAAATTATTTTGAAATATATATATATTAATATATATATATATATATATATATATATATATATATATATATGAAATAAAAATATTTTAAGAATAAAATGAGTAAGATTTTCGTGTGAAAGAGAAAAAAAACAGTTTAGTTTAGGACAAAATCGCGCAATCTACGGAGTTTTTTCCGGAATTACTAAGCTTTTGAACCACTGTGCGGCGGACAAAGGCATTTTTTTATTCGTTATTCGGTTTCTATGAAACGTGAGCCCTCAAATTTCAAAAAGGAGTTGTTTTTTTTTTGTATTGATTTATTTCTACTACTGCCTCCAGCTGTAAATTTTCTTATTTTATATTCTTATTTATATTATTTTTCCCATAAATAATTCTCAATAAACCAAATGATACATATAAAATTATAAATGCAGAATAGTAAGTGAGTGAAGATTTCTGAGAAGTCCGGTCAGACCTCCACATTGCAAGAAGAGAGGGCTAGAGCAACTTGTTGATCCAGAACAAGCGGACTACAACTGGGTCAAGTGGATTAGCGCGAAGGTTGAATCGATAAGTTACTAGCAACATTTCTCTGTTTTATGGCCACTCTTCTCAGCAATGCTCACTATTGATTCTTTTTACTATTCAACGAGAAATTTTTCTCTAAAAAAATATGCTATAATTTTACCTTTAGAAATAATATAATCCGCTTATCTAATATATAAAATTCTCGTGTCACAGTTTTAGTTACTCCACCGAAACGGCTTGATCGATTTTCATGGAATTTAATATGCATATTCAATAGGTCTGAGAATCGGCTACTATCTATTTTTCACACCCCTAAGTGATTACGGTTGTCCACAGCTATCATATAAAAAAAAAATTATATAGTGGCATTAAAAATACATACAACCCTAAATTTTCATCCTTCCGTCACCAACCCCCTATTTTTTAATAATCATTTTAGTATTTTAATAATTTTTCATCCCACTCCATAACTGATCAATTGTGACGTTGATTTCCAAAAGGTACTATATCCATTTTAGGAAATTTTACAGGAAGCGCGAAAATCTCGCATTCATATATTATTAAATCAGCGAATTTGGGCCTTTTTGCATTACAATTTAGAATTATTATTTTACTATAATAATAACATCATATTAAAGTTATAAAATGATTTTTTTTAGAATGATTTCAAACGAAAATAAATGCGTAATTAATACATTAAGAAAATGACCGTATTTCTAAATCGTGTTTTTTAAGGACTTGAGAGTTAATTAGATAACATCAATTAGAATATTTAGATAAAACTAAATGATGGGAATACAAATATGTAAAAAAATCAATTTCGTAGAAAATGTCCTTTAGTACCTTTTGGAAATCAACGTCTCAATTATCAATTAGTCCAGAGGTCTGCCGGTGTCACTTCTCAGGCAGCAAACAGCACGGAGTAGGGATGGGACCGAAGCCGGTCTCCTCTTTCTCTCACACAATAAGTCTATTCTTCACAGATTTCGTCCATTATTATTGTTTATGCACCAAACCTTTACAATTATCATTTTACTATAATAAGTCTATTCTTCACAGATTTCGTCCATTATTATTGTTTATGCACCAAACCTTTACAATTATCATTTTACTATAATAAGTCTATTCTTCACAGATTTCGTCCATTATTATTGTTTATGCACCAAACCTTTACAATTATCATTTTACTATAATAAGTCTATTCTTCACAGATTTCGTCCATTATTATTGTTTATGCACCAAACCTTTACAATTATCATTTTACTATCTCAATGTCTGATTTTTTTCACCCGTACCATTATACGTGGCGTGCTCTCGAGTTTGTTTAAAAATATTATATTTTTGTTTAAAAATATTTTTAAAAGAAGATTAATTAAATAATTAATCTGATTGTAGCATATATGAGGTGAGGCCAATTGAGTTCTGCAGTGTAACTTTCACTTACCCATATATGAAATATATTGTAAGGACAAGTATTGTGATGGTAAAAAATTTCTATTTAGAATTTTCACGCAAGATACATCTTTTAGGGAATTACACCATACAATAATAAATATAAATATGCAAATAAAGGCACGAAAATAATGTTCTGCTCCTTTATTTGATGTTTCTGTTCAATCGAATGTTTGAAATCAACATGGTAATGATTTATTAGGTTGGTGGGTCTGAATTACTCCTTGCTACTGCAGTCGCATTGAAATCCAGTCAATCAGTGGCCTTCCTATCCCACTCAAATATCACTGAACTTTTTTATATCAGCTAGTTCATCATCCAGACTTCCATCTCAAACAGCAAAGTAGAAAAGACGTAACATCTCAACATTTTGACTGTAAGTTCCAAAGATAGATTTCTTTTAGAGAAATGTTTCCCATTTTTATACAGATCTATTTTGCGATTTGATTTCCTTTGACATATCTCCATTGCTATAAGTCCAAGTTCCAACGTATTTATAAGTGATAGCTGTACATTACCAATAGCGATTATTAGGTTGCTTGATAACTTGTCGGGCCTAACCCTAGTTATGAACATGAAATTGGTCTTCGCAATGTTCATCTTTAAAACATTATGGTGCATGCTTGTGACTAGGGATTGCAATCCGGTGTCATTTCCAATTCCGGACGGATTCGGCCGGATCCGGATGGTATAGCTTAATCAAGTTGATTTTAACTTTTCGGTCCAAGATGAACTGTTAGTATGTTATTCGAATATAATTGTACTCATAATAGGAAGTTTATAAAATAAAAGTTATGTTAGGATTAGATATGGAGCAAAAAAATTAAAGTTTAGTAGTTTAGGTAACTAGTAAAATTTTAATTGCTATTAAAACAGCCGGCTATTGATTACTATTTGCTGGAAATAAAGACTTTTCTACCACCCTTTTTCCAAAATCAAAATTGATTTTTGATAATATATACTAAAGTTATTAGTACTTAGGTACTATTTAAAAAACAAATATTGTCAGTAGAATAATTTAAAGATTTATACTCATAATACAAACTCATTATTGTGATAATTATGCCATTCATCAGTCATATTCATTAAAATATGATTGTGCCCATCATTAATATAAGAGTTTTTTGTGATTGTTAGCATTCTCAAATAATTTAAAATTATTGTTATCACAATTTCCATCTTAGTTGATTACGCAAGGATAATTATATAGGATTTTATAAAGTAACTTAATAAATTAATTGAGTTATCTGAGAAAGTGAAGTATAGGAAGTCGTGAGGAGTAACGTAGCTCAGTCTTCCTGGATTTCAATAGATTTGTAAGCAGTTTATTATATAATTCAGTACACTTGAGTGAGTCAGTACTTGAGTGAGCAATGTCTCTAAAAAAAAGTTAGATTTGTTTCAGAAGTTCCTCTACAGACAACTTATAAGATGCTATAGCTCGCGTATATCCAAGATAATAATATCTGTTAACTTACATTTAGGTGAAGCGCCGACAAAACAAAAGCTCATGTACTGTCTCGTGAAAGGCGAACGAATGATGCTGGACTGAACTGACGACGTGATGCAATTTGGCGTCGAACGACACCACCATACATGTACACCAAATGTAACGCATTTAAAGTACTTTTTTTATTAAAAAACATCATTTTTGGCCAAAAATTGCTATAATCGGATCCGGTTACCGGATCCGGTATATTATTGCCGGATCCGGTTAACGTATATCATTATTTTTATCCGGTTTTCCGGATTCCAATGCCTACTTGTGACACCTTTTTCATGGCTCTTTGTAGGTACTGCAATGTATCAGACAGTATACGATGTCGTCTGAGTACCTCAAAGAGTCAATAAATATATCTTGATAAACATATTGGCTTCTAGAACTGTTTCTTCGAAGATATCTAAAGAAGAAGGTCACTAGAAGAATTTAAAAAATAGTAAATATACAAAAAACCAATGGTTTTATAAAATTTTTAGTAAAGTCTTTAATTAATTATAAGAAAAAGCGTTTGCAACTTACAGTTAACGTTGAGTATTATCCTCTTGCTGACAGCCGGAGGGACGTCGTTGCTGGCAATACAAAGATATGCTCCCATCTGGCTTCGCTCAACCTTAAATAGCTCAAGGCTACTTCCGTTGTAGATGCTCACTGAAAATATAATGTATTTTTAATTATTATATATTTACATTACATTATTTAAATATTTAAAAAAGCCATATTAAATATTTAAGGAAATTGTGAAGAAAATCTAAAAATTAACTATTAACCTAGAACAAGCTGGATTGCAAACTCAATAAAGCAATTATTGGTTATTAATTATTATTAGTTAATTCCTTGGTCTGATTACAGAATGAAGTGATAAATAACTTTAACAACAGTAAGACAACTACTTTACTGTTTTCAGTTTCCATTCGCCCATAATAAGCCCTGATGATGGCCCATACTTGAGGGTCGAAACTTTGGCAGAAAATAAATGGTTGAAACTACTAGATTGTTTCATTCGCTGACCGCCATCCGGACTAATTCCTTCTAGGAATACAAGAACACTTCAGTATCAGCTTTTTCCGAAGATATTGCTCTCATGAGTAACAGCTAATACCAGCAAGGCTGTTAGGCTTCGGTAAATGCCAGCCAAAAGGCAGTAAACAGGTTAAAAAAGTTCAACATTGAAAAAGAAGTTGGAGTTGTTGAGTCTATCTGAAGTTCTAAATAAGTGATATAAGAGAAAAACAGATTATTGCTTAGAAAAAAAAAAATGTCGGTGCACTTATTACAATATAAACCTATAGTGAGTTATATGGGAGAAGTTGGTTCAGGGTGCAGTCAATAGAACATACAATTAAGTATAAACTAAATTTAATGGTGCCGAGGTTTCGGCCTAAATTATAGGCCTTCTTTAGGGCTATAAGAAAAAACAAAAATCAAAGATAACAACCAGTAGTGGAATACAATATATAAAGATAATAAGAAAAATAAATTATACTGATAATTATAAACAAAGTGAAATAGTATTTATGCCAACTGATAAATATAATAATAATTAAAAACAAAAGGGGGGAAAAGAAATTTTAATAAAAGGTGAAAAATTAGATAATAGATAATACAAATTTAAATTACCAATTAAAAAAAAATACATTATGAAAAAATGTGAAACATTATAAAGTTACAAAATACATTTAACAGTAAGAGAAAAATAGTTATAAATTTATGACGTACAATATGTCCATACTTTCATAAAGAATATAAAGTCCATACTTTATCAAAGTATGGACAATTAGTACGTCATAAATTTATAACTCTTTTTTCTCTTACTGTTAAAAATATTTTTTAGCTTTATAATGTTTCACATTTTTTCATACTGTAAAAATAATTTTTTTAAATTTTTTTTTTTAAATTGGTAATTTAAATTTGCATTACCTATTATCTAATTATTCACCTTTTACTACAATTTCGTTTCCCCCCTTTTGTTTTTAATTATTATTATATTTATCATTTGGCATAAATACTATTTCACTTTGTTTATAATTATCAGTATAATTTATTTTTATTATCATTTTTATACTTTGTATTCCACTACTGGTTGTTATCTTTGTTTTTTGTTTTTCATTATAGCCTTGAAGAAGGCCTATAATTTAGACTGAAACCTCGGCACTATTAAATTAAGTTTATACTGAATTGTGTGTTGTTTTATTTGGTAACAGATAATAGCTATGAATTTGAAGTAAGGAATTCTCCTAATGTATAAATGTATAGATTGTGCTAAATTTTCACCGAGTCCGGATAGTCTTTATTTAATCCTTTATTTATCTGGGGTTCAGAAAGACCAAAATGGAAGATAAGAGTATACCCTTGTAAACTCAACCCACTTATCAAGACTTAGGATTATTCTGGTCTTGAAAGCTGTTCCATCCTGATTAAATTGGGCTGACCCTAGTCAATATCTTGAATGTGGATAGAATATGGATAGGGATTTCCTGAATAAAATCTTAAAGTATGAGGCCTCAGATATTTCAACCAAATAAATAACTAAAAAATCACAAGAGAGAGTTTTCCATAGTTCCATAGTGATTAAAAAATAAATAAATTCCATACCACAGTTCTCTTGTCATTCGATCTTTCCTCTTTGGTAGATACTTCAATTCTTCCAGTTTTGACGGGTGTACCCCAAGGGTCAATACTGGCGCATTTACTTTACAGTACACACAAACTCATGATATACTATTTTACTATACTAAAGGAAAAAGAAATCTGTTAATCACACCTATATATCTGTTTATACCCTTCAAAATAAAATATAAAGAATGTACAAAATGTGCTTTGGAGTCTTAGAGTAAATTAAATACATATTAACCAGTTTATAATTACTGATATAGAATAGACATATTAAAATGAGAAGAAAACAGCAACAAAGAAAAAAAAAATTACAATTCTATTGAGCCTGGATATTCATTAAGTGATTAAATATGTGGGATTTGAAGGTAGGAGAGTTGGAGTGACGGATGGAAGGAGGGATAGAATTCCATAGGATTGAGGATCGAATGAGAAAGGATCTGTCGAAATGTGCAGTTCGGTGGACCGCACTATATAAATCTGAAGGCCTGAAGCGTGTACAACGAGGATGGATACATGATTTGAATTGTAGGAGGTCAAAAATGTATGATGGACGGCGGGATTAGGTAAAGTGGTAAAGGAATGACACAAGGAAATACTTGCGACGATTGGAAGGGTAAAGCTACTTCAACTCGCCACAAAATTGGGATATAGAGGTGTACCTAGGGACCCCGAAGATGAATCGGACAAAGCAATTAATTAGGCGTTTTATTTTTACCTCGAGATCCCCAGAAACACCATCGTATACCGTACAGCAGTGGTCGAAGTGGGGAAATATTAGAGAGGTAACGAGGAGCATTCGGGTTTCATGCGGGAATAAGTGACGGAGGGAATACAGTCGGTTTTAGGTTGAAAAAGTACGACGAGAGATTTCGGAAATATGTTTTTTAAAGGATAGAGTTTGGCCAAAGGTTACTTCCAGACTTCAGACAGTCGGGTGGAACTTTATATCATTACTATTTAGGTACAGGGTTTCAGTTTAAAACAGCCTGAAACAGTTTTTAGGAGGTGATGAGATCCTATTACAATTGCTTTTTTTTTCAGCATTTAGTTTTGACTTATTGACTACAGCCCAGTGACTTATTCGATTTAAGTCCTCTTGTAGTCTTTTTGTAGCTGGTAATAGGTCGGAGAGTGGGAAGGAAAGGTGTATTTGGAAATCGTCCGCATAGAAGTGGTATTTAGAGTGATGGATAAGGAAAGGGAGGTCATTAATGTATATAGTGAATAAGGTGGGGAATAGAGACGATCCCTGAGGGCCACCACAGGATAGAGGCAGGGTACTGGAAGAAGGTTGATCTGGCACTACTACATACTGAGAACGATCGGAGAGGAAAGATTGAAAACAACGCAAAGAACTGTTGGTTACTGGAAGATTTTGGAGTTTGGTAAGAAGAATACGATGGTCAATCGTGTCAAACGCCTTTGAAAAATCTAGGAGGATATGTATAGTTAATTATTGATGATCAATGGCATTTTGGAGGTCTTGCAATTTTAACGAGAGCGGATAGGGTTGAATATCTATGGTCGAAAACCGGACTGGAGAGAACTAAGGAGGGAATATTCTTTAAGTAAATTTGATAGCTGGGTTTGAACAAGACGTTCGAGCGGTTTTGATAGAAATAGGACGAAATTCTTGCGGTGATGTAGGATTCGGAACTTTATTTAGTGGTCGGACGTGAGCAGTTTTCCAGAAAGAAGGAAAAGTGGAATTTCGCTGAGAGAAATTATAAGTATGATAAAGTACCGATATGAGGGATGGGAGGATGGATTTTATTAGTATTACATAACATAGGAATATAGAAGAGAGTTGTTAGTTCTGGATTTCCAGATTGCAGTAAGTAGTTCGTCGTAGGACACACGAGAAAAGAAGAAACTGTCTGGATTAAAGTTTTGGTAAGTAATATCAGTTGTCGAAGAGTTAGGACCTGAGGATATAAAATAGTTATTGAGTTCGCCAGGCGTGACCTGGAAGGAACTAAGGTTATTGAGTTCAGGAAAGGACAATTTTCGAAGGATTTTCCAATTGGATTTAGTATCAGGAGCATCGGAGAGAACAGAATGGATATGGAGGGATTTAGCATGTCGTAATGCTCATTGGGTTTCATAACGGAGCTCCATAAAAGATACTTAGTCTTCTTGCAAAAGAGTGTCATGAAATTTACGTCTTGCTTCTTCCCTTCTCTTTATAATATAGTATATTTCGGGGATGAGCCATGGCGTAGTATGACGGCGTAAGGTTCTGGTTTTCAGGGGAGCATAGACGTCTAGAGACCATAAGATTAATGGAGTTGTCAGAGTGTATCGTGTCCCAGTGGATAGAGTCCAGATCAGGTTGAAGAGATTCATAGGAAAGAAGGTGCAAATTACGGTATGATATGACTCTTGGGTTGAAGGATTTGACAGGTAGATTATAAGTAATATGCATAAGGTCGTGTGATATTAAGAAAGGAAGGGGACGCTGAGATGAGAAAATAATTTTTATCGGGGAGTCAGAAATATGAAGGTCTAACCAGGTATCAGTATATTGAGAGCGATGAGGTTTGACCAGGTATCTAAGTATTGTGTGTGGTGGGGATAAGGAACGAGGTATATATTCAGGAAGTATATTAAATCAGTAAGGAAGGATTTGTCGCTGGACTCAGATAATATGTTAGTATTAAAATCACCAGAAATAATTATATTGTTATATGCTGAGACCAGTTGGATAAGGGAGCATTGGAAGAGGTCATCTAGTAGTACACGTTGAGGTCGGTAGACTTCGGCGTATAGCAAGAGATGGTTGAAATTTCAACAAACATATATTCTATGTGAGGAAATGGATTCTTTGGAGACTCTAATAAGATTTTGGCTTTGAGGCTATCATTGTACGTAGGATTAATGAGGAGATGGAGAAAGTGCTAGATGCGAGATCTCCTTAATGATTAATTAATTATTAGACGATCCGGTCACACAATGCCCTCTGTACTGATCCTTCCTAATCCCACACGTGTCAGCATTTCCTACTGCTTCCTCATATTTGCCGATTGCCTCTATATTAATGCAGGTGCAAGTGTATATTTTAGTAGGAAAGATCTGGTGCGACTTTCACTTACCTCTGTTATTAAAATCAATTTAAGAATTTTTATATACATTTAAAGATACATATAAATTTTTAAAGAATTAATTATTTTGAATTTCAATAGAAACATGTGTTTTATTAAATAATCTATTATATTCTTATCTACAACAATCAGTTATTTTTATCGGTTTTTCATCACTCTCCATTTATTGGGTTGATGCAAAATTAATGCAGGTTTTTAGTAGGTATTGTAAATACGCCATATCTTTACTTTAACCATATATATTTAATCAAAATAATTTCCATCTGAATCAATGCACTTTTGCCAACGTTCAACAAGCTTTCTTATTCCACCAGAAAAAAAATCCGAATCCCTGGACTCAATGAAATCACGAAAAGAATTTTCAATGTCGTCCTGGTTTTGAAAATTTTTCTCCCTCAAAAAGTTGTCCAGATGCCTGAAAAAGTGGAAGTCTGTAGGAGAGAGGTCAGGTGAATAAGGCGGATGTTGGAGAACTTCGTAGCCCAACTCGTGCAGTCGTCGAAGCGTTAGTTGTGCAACGTGTGGTCTGGCGTTATCGTGGAGCAGGATCGGCCCCTTCCGATTCATCAATGCTGGGCAAAGACGTTGCAATTTTTGAGTTCCGAGTTCCGCCGCCATTTCTCGTGTGGTTTTGGTTGGGTCTTCTTCAACTTTTGACCTCAGCTGGTCGTTGTCCAGAGCAAGATGACGGCCCCGACCTTCCTTGTCTTCGAGGTCGAAATCTCCTCTGCGAAACTTCTGGAACCAACGCTGCACCGTCCACTCATTAATAGCCCCCTGACCCCACACTTCATTAATATTACGAGCCGTTTGCGCAGCGCTGCGCCCTAATTTAAATTCGTAAAAATAAATTTGACGAAAATCGCACTTTGACATTTTCGATTCAAGACCTTTGAACACACTGAACAAAACGATTTTACTAAACAAATTCATGGTGAAAGAGAGGGTATTAGATAAGGTTTGTTTTGGTATAATAATGATCAATGTTAGGATTAGCTTTGTTTACACAATTGGAATTAAGATATTGCAATAGAGGAAACCTGCATTAATTTTGCATCAACCCAATACGTTTAATATTCAGTATATTAGATAATATTTTTTTCTCAAATCTTTAGCTATCCAACGGTATATTATACATCTATATTACTATTCCTGTGTTCAAAAACACAAAAATTGCATAAAAAAATATGTTTTCACTTTTCTCCTTTAGTTGTTCATCAAATTCGCTCAACTTGCATATTTACCCGTTATTTATCAATTCTAATAATATGATGTTCCAATTTTTTTTTTAAATCTATAAAATTAAGGGTACTTTAGAGGGAGAAAATATCGGCATTTAAGACCTGTCAGACTATTTCAATCAGAATGAAACCTACATAATATTAAAGCCCATTCAATTTTACATCGATATATGGAGTTTAATCAAAATCGTTAGAGAATCAATTTCGTGTTTTTGAGGAAATCGTAAAAAGTTGCAAAATGCATGGTATAAAGTTCATCTTCCGGTCAGCTGATTTTGATGAAAAAGATTCTGCAACATCTCGGGCGTATAGTTGTCTTAAATATGAAATTTCAGTTTCATAGGACTTGTTGTTTTCGCCCGGGAGTTACCACACACACAGACTTTTTTTTCGGGACTTGGTGATTTGGACTTGGAGGACCCTAAAACTTGTATTTCCGTTGAAAACTGGAATTAGAAAATTTTCACCATCGCAATACTTTCCCTTACTATATATTTCATATATAGGTAAGTGAAAGTAAAAAAAAAATACCCTATTCTTCATCAATGGTACACACGTAAGTTTAATAATAATATATAATAATAATAGGCTTAGCGAACCCGAAGGTTCGATGCCGATACCACCAAATTCCGCCTACACAGACTCGTCCAATGCTCACCATTCAAGCCCAAGCTCCCGAGATCAGCCTTAACGCAATCCTCCCATCTCCGCTTCGGCCTACCTTTCGGACGCCTACCAGTCGGATCAGCAAATACCAACTTTCTTGGAATCCGTTCGTCATCGAGCCCAACAACTTTACTCGCCCATTTGAGTCTCCGCGATGTAATCAGCTCAATTATATTCACAGGATGCAAGTTCCGCAATTCCGCGTTATGCAACCTTCTAAACTCCCCAGTGGCCTCATCTCTCTTTGGACCAAATATTTTACGCAATACTTTATTTTCGAAAACCTTAAGCCGCTGTTCATCCTTTAAAGTAAGCGGCCACGTTTCACATCCGTAAAGAACCGTTGGAAGAATAATAGTTTTATAAATTCTAATCTTTAAGTTTTTAGATAGAAGCCGCGAACTAAGTAACTTAGCAACTGAATAATAACACGCATTTCCCACCTTTAACCGGGACTTTATTTCTTCCTGGATTTCATTTTTTCTAGTTATAATTGAACCTAAATACTTGAATTTCTCTACGTGTTCAAAAGTATGACCTGATACATCAATATCTCCAAGATCGACACCGTTTCTGCTACTAATCATATACTTCGTTTTATCGGTATTTAATTCGAGTCCTATTTCTTTACCGGTTTTTATTAACACACTTGTATTTAGTTGTATGGTTTCCGTGTCTTCACCTAGCAGTACCAGATCATCGGCATACCCCAAAACCGGAATCTTGTCACCCATATTTAAGCCTTTCTCGGTACACATCACCTTTTCTATAACATATTCTAGAGCTATATTAAATAACACAGGTGAAAGGGAGTCACCCTGTTTTAAACCCGATCGCACCTCAAATCTCTCGGAGTAATTATGACCGATTCTAACTTTATGGAATGTTTCCGACAAACACATCTCTACTAGGTTTACTAACTTTCTAGGTATTCCCTGTTCAATCATGATGTTATATAGCTTCTGACGGTCTATTGAATCATAAGCCTTTTTAAAATCGATATAAAGTTGATGGACTACACCGTTGTATTCCAATTTTTTCTCTAATATTTGACGTAGGGAAAATATTTGGTCAATAGTCGAGCGATTCCGCCTAAAACCACATTGGTAATCTCCGATAATTTCCTCAGCGTATTCCGTGATTCGACTAGTTAGAATTGACGAGAATATTTTATAGCATACTGGGAGAAGAGAGATCCCACGATAGTTGTTACAATCCGACCTCGGTCCTTTTTTGTGAATCGGAATAAGTATTGATTCTTTCCATTCCTCGGGCATTTTTTCAGTTTCCCAGATTTTTATAACTAAAAAATGTATTTTGGAAACGCCCGCTTCTCCACACGCCTTGATTAATTCACTCGTGATATTATCATTTCCTGCGGCCTTATAACGTTTTAATTTTCCTATCGCCATTTCGACTTCCTCTTTACTCGGTGCGTCTATCCATGGTTCAGCGCTCTGATATTCAGAGAGAGGAGATTGATTATTATTTTCCGTATTTAAGATGCCGTCAAAGTGTTGTTTAAATTTATTTAATATCTCAGAAGGATCCGCAATTATATTGTTATTTGCATCATTAATCGCATTCAATAGAGGTTCAAATCTTTTACGCGATTTGTTTATACCTTTGTACATCTCTCTTACGTCATTTTCGTTTCTGTGTTTTTCTATTTCTATTATTTTGCCTTTAAGATACTCTCTTTTCTTATTTTTTAAGAGTTTTGAAGTTTCATTCTTTACTAACCGAAAATAAGCCACATTATTATCGCTTGGATTATTTAAGGAATTCAGTTTAGCGGTTTTTCTTTTTTCGCACATATTTTGACAATCCCTGTCGAACCAAGGTTTGTTCTTTTTATTTTCAATTTTTCCAAGACATAAATTACCGACCTCTTTAATATTATCCCTGATCCCTTCCCATAGTTTGTTTACATCTTTGTGTTCCTCGTCTGAAGATTCCAAAGCTTCGAACCGATTTTTTACTTCTATCGCGAATTGTTTTCTAATTTCGAGGTTGTTCAATTTAACTAAATCAAAATTCTCGGGACGAATATAGTTCGGTGTTCTCTTTTTTGTATTTAGTTTTTGTCGAAGTTTCGCGATTACTAATTCATGATCAGAACCGCATTCTGCACCCCGATACGATCTCACGTTAATTATACTACTTTGCCATCTGTTTTGTATTAAAACATGATCGATTTGATTCCGTGTTTGTCCATCCGGCGATGTCCACGTATACTTATGAATATCCTTATGTTTAAATGTAGTACTTTTGATTACTAGGTTTTTCGAAATGGCAAAGTTTATTAGTCGGGTCCCATTATCATTACTAAATTCGTGCAAACTTTCTTTACCGATTGTAGGACGATATACTTCTTCCCTTCCAACCTTTGCGTTCGCGTCGCCTAGTATTATCTTAATGTAATTTCGTGGTAACTTATCGTAAACCGACTCTAGTTTATCATAAAATTCGCATTTTACTTCATCATCACTGTCTTCGGTGGGAGAATGAATGTTTATAAACGCGATTTTAAACCAACGCCCTTGAATTATAGCAACCGATATTCTTTCACTAAAGAACTGTACGTCCCGTAAAGCGGAAAGAAATCTATTCCTAATCAGAAAACCGGTACCTAGACAATAATTAACGCTCCCCCCGTACCAAATAGTATACTTTCCTTCTGTTAACGAACCCTCCCCTGGCCAGCGAACCTCTTGTAATGCAACGATATCTAAATGGTACCCCTTAACTTCATTCGCGACCGACTTTAACCCACCTGCCGTATTTAAACTTCTAACGTTCCACGTCCCTATTGTTAGATCTCTAATTTTCATCTTGCGCCATGATTCCCCTGAAGCAGTCCCCACCCGGAGACCCGAACGGGGGACTAGTTTACCTCCGGATAATGAGCGTTTTACCTCAGAGGAATCCATGACTTTTGGTGATATTTTGTGAACTAAAATATGTGAGTAGGGCGTTCGAACCTACGTCACACCCTCCAGCAAGCCTGGGGGGCCGCTCTCATTGTTGGTCAGCGAGTCCATCGGACTTAGCCGGGAGGAGCTTCCGAGGAAATTCCACCGACCATCCCCACATCCGCCACCCGTGGGACGCTCCCCATACGCGGTAATGAGATCCGCGCGAGGACACACGTAAGTTTAGCTACAATTAATTTACTAGTACTTTTTCTTTAATTGGATAGTGCATAGTTCATCTGGAAAACATAATAATGTATTAAGTAAATACAAGACCAAAAATAAGATGAGATAAAGCTAATTCAGAAAGTTAAAAGGGAGAGTGGGAAGACAAGAGGTGAAGTGAGGTTAAAGGTCTGAAGGTGGGTCTCAAGTTACAACCCTCTCAGCAAGATTAGTAGATCAACCCTTCCTCAGCTCTAGCCAATATTTCCACGGGGCAGCAAGTCCCTACAAGGGCGGAATTTTTCGGCATCTACTCTTCCTTGCAACTCTTTTGAACAATATCAAGATTTTAAAAATCTGGTGCGGGCAACAAACTACTTTCACTTACCTCCGTTTTAAAAATCGATTAAAGAATTTGCAAGTACAGAAAGAGATAAAAATATGTGAATAATTATTATACCAAACAGTTATAGGACTCTCAGCACAACTAAATGCAAGTGCATCTACCGTTTCCAGATATTTAAAGTGTATTGGAAAAGTAAAAAAAGCTCGATACATGGGTACCTCATGATCTTACTGAGCGGCAGCAAGACCCCATGTTTCAAAACATACCGTGCAAAAATTGAAAGAACTGGGCTACGAAGTTCTTCCGCACCCACCATATTCTCCCGACTTGTCTCCAACAGATTACCACCTGTTCAGGAATTTAGACAAATTCGCCAAAGGGAAACTTTTTGAAAATAATGATCAAGTGAAAAGTGCGTTTTCAGATTTCGTTTCACTTCAAAGATCAGAGTTTTTCAGTTCGGGGATAAAAAAGTTGGTGTCACGTTGGGAAAAATGTGTAGAAAAAGAAGGTAAATTCTTCGAATAAAATTATCTTGTTTTCATATCGTATTTTTAATAAAGATCCTTTACCTTGAAAACGGACATTTCATGTGACACAACTGAATATTTTTGTGGCGAATTACAAAAAAAAAAAATGGTCCAGTAGTTTCGGAGAAATGGTGCGGACGGCGGACAAAGGGATATTTTTTTTTTATTCGTTATTCGGATTCTACGGAAACGCAAGCTCTCAAGTTTTGAGCAGGGTAATTTTTTTTTTTTTTTTGGTCGATTACAAAAGTTGATTATTGAAAATAATATACCAAAATGATCAGTTAATTTGCTTCTATCAATTTTTAACTTCCCTATCTTTAAGCGGTATTTTGCTTACTCAAAATGGAAGAGAAAAAAGATGGTTGGCAAAATTTTCAGTGTTTTTATAGATAATGGAGCATTGTCCGTAAGTACAAGGCATGTTTTTTAAATAAGTACCGTTTGGGAATTAGAAAAAGACGTGCAAAGATATCGCAATAATTTTATTTTTACATGAAAACCTGTACCTTAATCTACTTTGCTACATGATTTCCATCAGATTATTCATTTTATACGTCGTTTACTGAGTGTTTAAGATGCCTCCGACAATCGTGAGTCCCGCTGATAGTGAAGTACGGGCTGTTATACTATTTCTTAGTGCTAAAGGCGTAAAACCGATCGATATTCATCGTGAGATCATTGAAGTTTACGGACAAAACATTATGAGTGATGGAATGGTAAGGAAATGCTTGAGAGCATTTAAATATGGCCGCACAAATGTGCATGATGAAGAACGGAGTGGGCGTCCTTTGGTCGTTAATGAAGATTTCAGTATTGTCCGACTGCTTGCCTCAATATTATCGTAGTGTTTTGTATCGCATTGTGACCGAGAACTTGAATTACCGGAAATTGCCTTCACGTTGGGTTCTAAAAATGTTGACGGATTAGCACAAAACCCAACGTTTAGGCAGTGCATTGACTTTCCTTGAGCGGTACCACAATGAAGGTGAAGATTTTTTAGACCAAATTGTTACTAGTGACGAAACATGGGTGGCCTACGTCACACCAGAATCAAAACAACGATCCATGGAATGGCGACATTCATCATCACCCAAAAGAGTGAAGTTTAAGCAAACAATTTCTGTAGGAAAAACATGTGCACAGTTTTTTGGGAAAAAAAAAGGAGTATTCAAGGAGCGGTCGGCGTCTTCAAGACGATAACGAAGTCAAAACATTTGTGATGCAGTGGTTAACAAATCAGGCTGCAGAATTTTTGAGGAGGATATTCATAAACTGGTGTCGCGTTATGACAAGCGCCTCAAAATTCATGGAAATTATGTAGAAAAGTAAATTAAGGTACAGGCTTTCATGTAAAAATAAGATCATTGCGATATCTTTGCACGTCTTTTTTTAATTGCAAAACGGTACTTACTTATAACACATGCCTCGTAGTTTGCTCCGTTCAGAACCGAAAAATTTGACTTTAAAGATGTAAAGAGCTAGGTCGTCCTTCAATCGTTTATAAAAAGTCGAAAAATCACCTGAAAGATAGCAGACATGTTGTTAAGGTAACACGGCCCTTAACCCATTTCAAGATATAGTATCTTGCATGCAGCAACACAATCAAGCGCACACAGGGCCATCTGGCGGCATAGGGAGGTACTCGCACTGAGACCGGAAGGCTGTGCAAGCAAGAGAGAAAGAAAAGCACATGCATCTACAGACGCAAACTTCTTCATCATATTTCACAAGTATCATCCTCATCCTAATGGAGGAGTAAAAGAATAGGCGCCGGCCGGCCCAGGAACGAAGGAATGCATCAAGAGAAGAGACCGCTCCACCCTTGCATCAGGCAGATATGTAATAATAGAAATAATTTAACCTAAATCAAATTTTAATTTCCTTGTAATTCTTAATAGATTGTAATCTTATATCATATTAAGTTCCATAATATATTCCATTTAAAATACAGTCCACTACATTGTTTTATCCTTCAGCCTCATAAACAATATTTAATATTAAGAGCACCCTGGAACGCCTCAGGTCTCGAAATATTAACACATGTAATAGATCAAAATCATATATGATTGATAAAAAATATTTACTAGTATATTTAATCTGAAAGTTTTATTGAAATCGCAAATAAAAAACGCAACGAACTTATTTTACAACCCAATATTTATCTTAATTTCTTTGAATATACTTTTCTTATTTAGTCATTAGGAGTAATAAAAATTTTATTTAAATAAAATAAATAATAATTTTTTTATTCAAGAGTCTGACATACTAATAACCCAATTTTAATGTTTTCAGGTTGATTTCAGTAACTGCTTTAAAAAACCGAAAATAGCATGGACAATTGGTAAGTGCTTTTTATATTGTATTTAAGGTATATTCAATTGAATAATGAAGTCGTTCAGGTCATATTGCATGGTAGCTCTTTGTTTTTCTTTATTTACAGATCGGCTGTGTGAGACATACATGGGTTACCGGCTT
Organism: Piezodorus guildinii; assembly: GCA_023052935.1. Taxonomy (NCBI): domain Eukaryota; kingdom Metazoa; phylum Arthropoda; class Insecta; order Hemiptera; family Pentatomidae; genus Piezodorus; species Piezodorus guildinii. Next base: position 83,438,883 of record CM041298.1, on the reverse strand, counting down.
TAATTACTTCATAACCGTATTTTGTATATTTCTTAAGTATTAAATGTCACTAACTCTTAATTCTTAGATCTTAATCAGTGATTGTTAATATTAAACGTTTCGTGATTCTCTGGGTCCTTTTCGAGGAATTAATAATTTATTATTAAAAAATTAATATATTTAAATACATAAATAAATCAAAAACAAATTTATCAAAAGTTAAAATTTGATACTATATTTGAAACGCATATCTGAAAAGCTATTACATATGTACATATATTAAAATGCTATAAATAATAGAATACAGAATACATGTTGTAATGAGGTTATGCAGTACATACATAATTGAACCTTTGATCTGCCCCTTCAATACCGATATTACGATACTGCACTACTTTACGTAATTGCAGGTCGATTTGCACTATAAATGAAGGCGTAAAAATACATCCATCACAAAAATTAAAATTAAAAAAAAATCTGATGTGGAAAACACACGACATTCACTTCCCTCAGCAGTTAAAATCAATTTGAGAACTATTAAATAAACTCCAAGTTGAAAAAAAAAATTAAAAGTTAGTTTAAATAAAACGTGTATTTAGTTTCGTTGTGAAAATATGACTTAGATTAAATAATATAACTATAATATATTGTTAAGTATAATAATCAGTAATTAGTTTATGCCTTATTCCTCACTTTACATTAACATTTACAATTTTGTGTTTAAAATAATATTTTTTTCTATCATATTTAGGATGTATAGTCGACTGTAGAAACTATTTTAGGTGGAATAATCAGGATTCAGTCATTCTTTGAAGTTTTTTAATTTTGCCAACGTTTCGGCTCAAGCTTGTGAGCCATCATCAAGGCTATAAACAATCTCTCCCTCGTATGCCAACATCTTCCGTCTCCTTAAGTTATAACTTTCTCACTTTATTGTATAATTTATATTTTATTTACTGTATATTTTTCTTTTCGTTTATAACACTTCTGTTTTTTGTTATTTTTTTATTTTATTTTATTTGTTTATAGACCTCATGAATCTTTTACATACCTCAGATTCCAGTGTTTATAATTTTCTGTTAAAGATGTTGAGCCTTATTGAACATATATTGTTTTGTTTTTCCATTGTATAATTTTGTAAAACTTTTTAAAAACAAAGATAAGCTGTAGTATTTATATTTAGAGGGGAAAACCTTCAGAGTTTTTACATGAACCCCTCCCCGTACTACCTATGTTTATGGTTTTCCTCAGTTTATGCTTAGACATGGCTCAGTAATGGTACGTTCATATATAATTTTTTACTTCTATATTAAACTCTAATTTTTATTGTTTTTACGCTTACCATCATTATATCATATTATCATTATTTGTATCTATAATATTTATGTATGTTGGTATATTTTCTGTTTTATTTCAAATGTTGTCATTGTCACTACAACTTAGGATCGATAATACGGTCGCTTCCAGAATGGTAAAACCATACCTGAAATCTCTGGATAACTACATATTAAGTGATGTGCACTTTCATTTCCCTTTTCGCAGAACGTACAAGTCGGCGAGACCATCAACCCAAAATTATTTGTTTATTTTTTTTAATGTCACTTAATGCTACTATGGCTAATCGGACGATGGTACAGTGAGATTCCTAAATTTTGCCTATCCAGGTTTTATTAGGATAGAGATCTTTAACGAGTACCTGACATCGCACAGGCTCGGGACCACCTTTTAACGTCCCCTCCGAAGGACGGCATAACTAAGGATTTTTTGCTACCATTAAAAAATCCTGGGAACACCTGCGGGTGCGAACCCGTGATCTTTGGCATAGGTTACGCTAGCCAACCTACTACCGGTGATCCCTGTTTTAAATGTAAATGATATAATAAATTAGTTTTTATTACAATTGAAAGTTGTTTGAATGAATTAATGTATTGTTAGGTTCTTTTAATTAAAGTGATCCATCTTCATTCAACTTATTTTATTTCTTATTTCCTTCTCCCTACGTTTCGGCTTTTTGCCATTTTCAAGGGATCTTTTAATATTCCATCGTTATGCACTTATATAAATATATATTTTGTCACATTAAAAAAAAAAAAAAAAAAAAAAAAAATCACCCACTGGGTGATAATAAGCATGACAGGGCTGGTCAACCTATAATAGTTTTTTTTTTTTTTTTATTATATATAAAAAATCATAAATATTATAGATACAAATAATGATAATATGATATAATGATGGTAAGCGTAAAAACAATAAAAATTAGAGTTTAATATAGAAGTAAAAAATTATATATGAACGTACCATTACTGAGCCATGTCTAAGCATAAACTGAGGAAAACCATAAACATAGGTAGTATGGGGAGGGGTTCATGTAAAAACTCTGAAGGTTTTCCCCTCTAAATATAAATACTACAGCTTATCTTTGTTTTTAAAAAGTTTTACAAAATTATACAATGGAAAAACAAAACAATATATGTACAATAAGGCTCAACATCTTTAACAGAAAATTATAAACACTGGAATCAGTAAATAAAATATAAATTATACAATAAAGTAAGAAAGTTATAACTTAAGGAGACGGAAGATGTTGGCATACGAGGGAGAGATTGTTTATAGCCTTGATGATGGCTCACAAGCTTGAGCCGAAACGTTGGCAAAATTAAAAAACTTCAAAGAATGACTGAATCCTGATTATTCCACCTAAAATAGTTTCTACACTCGACTATACATCCTAAATATGATAGAAAAAAATATTATTTTAAACACAACTATTATAGGTTGACCAGCCCTGTCATGCTTGTTATCACCCAGTGGGTGATTTTTTTTTTTTTTTTTTTTTTTTTTTTTTAATGTGACAAAATATATATTTATATAAGTGCATAACGATGGAATATTATAAGATCCCTTGAAAATGGCAAAAAGCCAAACATAGGGAAAAGGAAATAAGAAATAAAATAAGTTGAATGAAGATGGATCACTTTAATTAAAAGAACCTTACAATTATAAATTAGGTTAGTGAATTCCTTATCACTCTTTTCTCTGTTAATAAGATATCGTATTCGTTCAACGTGTATATTTAGCCGTTCTTAATCTATCCTAATAAGATGATACGTTGGCATGTACAAAATTAAAGTTACTTTAGAGAAATAAAATTCGAAATTTAAGCCCTTTCAGACTATTGCAACCATAATGAAAACTGCGTAATATTAAATTTCATTATATTGTTCATCGATATAGTGAGTTTAATCAAAATCGTTAGAGCTATTTTTGAGTAAATTGTAAAAAGGTGCAAAATGCATGGGACAAAGTAGCACTTCCCGTAAGCCGATTTTAGTGGAAAAAGTATAGTTTTCTTAGATATGAAATTTTAGTTTCGTACGTAGGCTTTCGTGCATCTTTTCAAAGTAAAGATTAAGCCATTTCAGAGTGTTCAATTTACTACTGAATTAACCTAAAATTTTCAAATTGTTTTTTTCATTTAACACCCAATATGACGGAATCTTCTACTGAAGTGAGTGGAATATTACTTTGCTAACAATAGCTATTATAATTTTTAAAATCTTCCAATTTTATCTTGACTGCTTTTGTGTTTTAAATAAAAGTCGGTATTCCGGAATTCTTTTTATTTTCACTTTATTGAAAGCTGCTAAAGGAGTGAAGCGTAGAGGTGAAGAGTTGTAGCAGAGGAATAATTTTTATCATTTAACAAAACTTTCAGCAGGTAGCATTATTCGAAATAGAATAATTTAAAATGTGATAAATGATATTCTGTATTATGAAAAAATACCGTTGATACAATAGGTTCCATTTTTCCAGTTCCTAAACACTCTTTAAGAGAAAAAGAAAAAAGGAAATTCAATAAAGACTGCCACTGGACATCATTTATCTCTGACCCAATGTGTTCTTAGGATTTGTATAGAATAGCCTTTAAAAAAAAAAAAAAAAAAAAAAAAACTGACCCTCCTTTCATTAGGACACAATAAAAAGTTATTGTTTTGTCCTAAATAATTCAAAAAATGGATCAAAATAATATTCTTATAATATATAATTCTAATTTAAAAGAAAATATGAATTATAATCGTGACCTATTTCATAGAATTCGGCATTTTATTTGCGCTTATATCTATATAATAAAATCTGTTGCGGGTAACAAACTAATTCCACTTACCTCGATTGATAAAATTAATTTATGAACTATGCAATAAACTTAGAGTTGATTTTTTTTTTCATTAAATCCATTTATTAAGATTTCAACTGTATTAGTTAATACATCAAGTAAATTAGCTGTCAGATAATAAACATGAAAAATGCATGAATAGAAAATGCCCATTGGCATCACTCCACTAGGCATTTCAAATTACAAGGTCTCGAGGTCATCTCGTTTTCATGCGCCTCGGAGGATTGTCAGGAATGGAACAGGAATTGGCCTAGTTCAGGCCAAATCAGCAACATATGGTATGTAAAGCTCTTTATGAATGGGTTTATTCGTGACAAAGTAGGGAGCATTGAGGATTTTTCGAAGGATTTTGGATTGTAAGGATTGAATACAGGAAGAATTTGATGGTTTAGTAGATCCCCTAAGATCAGCTCCGTAAGTCCAGATAGTTCTTATGATGGTGATATAGATGAGCCTTTTGTAGATAAGTGGAAGGTTATAGAGTCTGTCCAGTAAGTGTTGTAGTAAGTGAAAGCGACGGGCAGTTTATTGTCGTTTCAGTCTTGGGCGCGGATTCCATGTTAGACGTACGAGTATGTCAACTAGAAGTCCTAGGTAGCGGATCTGTTCACCCAGAACAAGTGGAGTATTATTAAAGGATACTGTAGTACAGGATGTCATAGGTTTACGACGAAAGTTAAAGGTTATTTGGTGGGATTTGTTGGAATTTATTTATTTATTTTTTTCAACAACAATTTTTATTGAGTAAAATTACAATCTGTCCCGATTTGGACATCAATAGTAGTGCTGAATGATATCATACATACTACATTCATACAATATTTACACGGCATAAAATTACAATAAGATATATACACAATAATGAATCAATACAATAAAGTCAAGAATTCACTTATACCTGTATACACATACACACACTCATACATACATCACATTGAGTGGAGAATCTAGCCAGTGCTAGAACTCCAATATATTTACAAAAGGTCGCGGGGCCACTGCCGTTTCAACCTTCTAGGTGGGTTGTATGGATGAGTGGAGCTGGATAGGGATTGAGCTAGAGGATTAGGATGATGAATGAGGTTCTGGTGGAATTTGGAAAATTTGGATGGAATTAGGTCTAAAATAAATGGAACATTAAGGTCGTGGTACAAGGTATAGTTGGAGACATAATAAGGAGCATTTACTATTGTACGGAGGACTTTGGATTGAAAGGATTGAATGCGTTTGATATTAGTACGTTTAGCTGTCCTCACAGTTCAAGTCCGTAGGTCCAGATGGGCTTCAGTATTGTCTTGTAGATTAATAATTTGTTGTCAACTGTAAGTTCAGATTTCCTGTTGAGTAGGCGGTATAACTGTCCGAATCGTCGGTTGGGTTCTTGTCTTTTAAGTCTTGTATGTGGGTTCCAAGTCAATCTTTTGTCTAGCAGTAAGCTAAGATACCGGACTGTATCTGAGAGAGGAATTGGGAATTTATTTTAATTCTCCAATTCTGACACCATACCTCGGATGTAGTATTGAAGAGTTTGAGAGGCAACAGTAGGATCGTTAATAACTGATAACACACAAGTTTCATCAGCATAGGTAGAAAGGAAATTTTTTGGATGGGTAGTAATATCAGCTGCATAGACTGTATAAAAAGGATGGGTCCTAGAATACTGCCGAAAAAATAAAAAAATATATATTCAATTTCATTTTATGTTCCCTCAACAATTTTAAATTTTATGTACTGAATAACAAGGATTTTTTATTCCCTTGTTATGTATTGAGATAACGGGCAGAGGGGAAAGGCTGGCGGGGGGAGGGGAGATAAATCGCGGTCCAGTAGCACTACAAATGAAATCGCAAAATTGTATTCGTACACAAATATAAAAAAAAAAAAATCTGGTGCGGGCAACACACGACTTTAACTTAACTCCGTTTTAAAAATCGATTAAAGAATTTTAAAATACAGTTAGAAATAAATATAAGTGAAACCATTAAATAATTAATTAAATTGAATTTATATAGGAAACATGTGTTTTATTAAAAACTCTATTATATTGTTATCTTAAATAATCACTTAGTTTTATCGGATTTTTATCAATCTTTATTAACTTTTACAAGCTTGTGTATAAGGTAATATTTTTTATAAAATTGTTATCTTTCCAACGGTATATTATACGTCTATATTACTGTTCTTATGTTAAAAAAAAAAAAAATTGCATTAAAAAATATTTTTTCAGTTTTCTCCTTTAGTTGTTTATCAAATTCACTCAAATTGCATGTTTAGCTTTTAATTATCAATGGTTACAACACAATATAGTTATTTTTATAGAATCTACTAAATTAAAGGTACTTAAAGGATAAGAAAATTTAAAATATCGGCATTTAAGTCCTGTCAGACCATTTTAATCAGAATGAAACCTACATGACGTTTAAGACTATTAAATTTTACATCAATATAGCGAGTTTATTCAAAATCGTTAGAGCCGTTTTCGAGGAAACGTAAAAAGGTGCTAATAAATGCATGGTATAATGTAGATCTTCCGGTCAGCTGAATTTGATGAAAACGATTCTGTAACATCTCGGGCGTATAGTTGTCTTAAATATGAAATTTCAGTTTCATAGGACTTTTCGTTTTCTCCCGGGATATACCACACACTCACACACGAGGAGACCTTTTTGCGGGACTTGGTCATTTGGACTCAGGAGACCCTAAAACGTGTATTTCCGTCGAAAACTGGAACTCGATTTCTGGAATTTTCACGATCGCAATACTTTCCCTTACTAGTTATTGTAAGTGAAAGTTAAAAAATGATTTCCTTTTTTCTAATAGTAATTTGGGCTGATCACAATTGAAGAAAAAAATGGACGTGACAGTGACTGGAAACTTATACTATTTCGAGACAAAGATTTCTATATATTCTAAAGTAGAAAATTTCACAGGGATCGAATAAATCATTCATTAAATTATTATTGCGTTCCTTTACTTGATTTATCTATTATATACAAATATTTTTAATTGTTTATATTGATTTATTGATATTCACAACTCTGTACGCTGAGCTATCGTGAAAGAACAGTACTTTCAAGTGATAACTCAAAATTGAGGGTGGTTCGAATAAAAAAAATTAGTGGACTGTATATATTTAAAATATAGAAATAATGAAAGAAACGACGAATAACAATACCTTTATTAAACTAAAATACATATAAACGGAACAAGAAACAAAATTAACCTAATAAATTGATATGAGAAAAGATAAGAAACCAATTAACCTAATTATATACTTAAACAGCTGTAAGAAAATGTAGGAAACAAAATAAACCTAATAAAAATATTAAAGAAATTTGAGAAACATACTTAACTTAATTAAATACTTAAAGATATAAAAAATATATATGAATCAAAATTAACCAGTTTTAAGAATGAAAATTAAATGTTCCAATAATGGATATAAATAGGTTATATTCACTTAAAGATGTCCAGTTGAGTGTTGAAGAAACGACCGCAGGGCGGCTTGAACGAAGTCGTCTTGAGTATTTAAGAAAATGACCGCAGGGCGGGTCTTCTGTGTTCCAAGGGAAACGATGAGAAGATGAAGAAATACGTTACGTTTGCAAACGTTTAAACATTGAGAGGAGACTTGGGTTATGTACGGCAATCTACGTTCAACTACATTAGACGCTCGCACGAGGCAGTCATAAATCAATTGAAGTAAACACTTTCTTGGCAATAACTTTTAATTTTATTTACAAAGACTGTTTTTAAACCAAATAAAAAATAAAGATTTATAAAATAAAATGATCTTATGATAAATATCATAAATTTAGGAAGTTTTTTATTTTCAATTTAAAAGCGATGGAAAACCTTATCAGGCCATAACATATGGCGTGAACAAAACTGTATAAGCAAGATCCCTCTAAGTAATAGAGATGATCACGATGATATTCAGCATTCCTTACGGTATATTATACGTTTATATTACTACTCATATTTCAGGAATTTGATCCAACTATTGCCTCTCAAACTCTCTAACCCTATATCAGAGACCTAGATCTATATAGTGTTAGAATTGGAGAATTAAAATAAATTACCACAAATCTCACCAAATAACCTTTCCCCTCGTCGTAAACCTATGACATCCTGTCCTACTGTCTCCTTTAATTATATACCGCTTGTCCCAGATGAACAGATTCGCTACCTAGGAAAAACATGAATCCCGCACACAGTTTGAAACGAAAAGAAACTGTTCGCCGCTTTCGGTTACTTCAACACTTACTTGACAAACGCTCTAACCTTCCACTTAACTAACTAAGACTCATCTACATGACCATCATAAGGCCTATCTGGACTTAAAGAGTTGAGCATTGGTGCTCTACTAAACCATTAAATATTTTCCGTCTTCAATACTAACAATCCAAAATCTTTCGAAGAATCCTCAATGCTCCTTACTATTTCACTACTAAACTCATCAACAAAGACCTCAATGTTCCATATGTTGCTGATTTGGACGAACTAGGTTTCAATTCTTCGATGAAAAACTCCATTCCCACTCTAACCAACTAGTTTCTATCCTTGTTTCCTCTCCCATTCCAATCATCCTAAGTGTATGAAAAGAAGATGACCTCGATATCTTCTGGTAATATTAAATATTAATAATCAAGTTATAATAATAAAATATATTTCAAGAATAATTTTTTGATGAATTGGTTAGAGAAAATTTCATTTTTCCCTCCTGAAGAAAAGCTAAATTATAATGTATTTTACTTATAAACCTTTAGGAAAGAATTCTAAATGAATCATAAAAGCCGTATCAAAATCCATCCAGTGAAACGAACGGAGGATTTGAATTTAAGGAGATCTGAGTGGATTGGATAACTTGGTAGAGGATCCTTTCTTGCTAGGAAGTACTTACGGCGCACAGTGGGCAAAGAGATTTAGGTGGACAAAATTCTAAAACTTGTCTATATTTAACTTTTGAGGTCCCAGATTACAGAAAAAAATATTTAAAAAAAATTATAAAAACTAATTAATTTGTTGACATGATTGGGGAGCGCACAGTGGTCAAACAACAAATTTATTAGCTAAAACTTTCCTATATTTTAAGTTTGAAGCCCAGAATACGGGAAAAATAATAGAAAAATCTAATTATGGCTCGGAGTTGCTAAAACCTGCAATAGATTTATTTTATATCATTTAGGAAACTATTCAAATTATAGACTGTAAAACGTTTGATTCGGAGTGCTGTGTCTGGAAAAAAATTAGTATCATCCAAAACGCAAAAAATCGCAAAAATTCTTTGTAATATCTAAAGACTAGAAGGATTGGTAAAACAAATCCTTGGGGTAACTTGGGGATTATATAGTTTTTCGTTATTGAATAGGGGCATACATTTACAGATTGCTAAATTAACTATACAGGTGGACTGCAATGAATATTCAATAACGAGTTGGAAATATAATGTCTTACTTGTCTCAGCAATGTCCATTGTTAAATAAAAGTAAGAAGGCTTTGCTCTAAATACACCTTGAACAGAATAAATGACCATCAAATAAAGATATCCCCTCTGCCGGTTATTAGGCACTTGTGTGAACAGGAATGATTCATTCATTTACTATTTATTTGTAAACACGGTATGACGGGAAATATTAGTATTAAGGGTCTTGCCAACTACTAATAAAAAGGTGAAGCACTGGAAAATTCCAAATTTTTGACTTGACTTTTGTCCACCTAAATTGGTGATATTGCCCACTGTGCGGCGGTAGGAAGGGTAAAGCCACTGCTACTCTTCGTAGAATCGAGTTATAGAGGTGTCTCTGAATATCCCAAAGAGGAAATGTATATTAATATATGCAGTTTTAAAACAATCACTCGCTTTGAAGCAGCAGCCCAAAACATAGCACCCTTCAAAACCATTTTATGCCTCTAGAAAAGGACGGCATAACCAAGGTTATTTTACTCCATTTAAAAAACCCTAGGACCATCAGCTGAGTTAGAACCCGTTGAAGTGGAAGACTGCTATAGTAGCCACTACTCCGCAAGTTGCCCCTCCCTAATATTATTAAGACATTCATAGATGATTTCTTGATATTTTTAAATATGATGTTGATAAAACACGGAGATATATATCTTACTCCCTCTTAAGTTAAAAGAACTTATTTGAAAGCGGTTATTTATATCAGGTCTTTTATTTATTTTCCGCTATTTACCGGAGGAAGGTAAGTTATAACTTTTAAGAGTTACTGCCTGCTAATAGAGGCCTTGGAAATGTAAGGCTCAGACATTCCATACTAAATTTTTAGAGGTAATGTAATTCTTTCACGGCTGCTGTCGAGGGCCGAGTAAAAATTTATGAGGCGTGAATGGGATCCTTTTCAGGGGCAACTCTTATATCAGGAATTTCTCTTTAGCTTCTTTTATCATTACCTCAGGAGCTGCACCTCCCAGAATGCGTTTCTATTAACTGAAATAATTTATTATTAAGTACCTACTGACAAATGAATAAATTATAATACATTGTACTCATGTGCAACACACGACTTTCACTTACCACCCTTATTAAAATCAATTTAAGAATTTTTATATACCGTTAGAGATGAAATTAGTTTAAAGGATTAATTAAATTGATTTTCGATAGAAACATGTGTTTTATTAAATAATCTATTATGTTATTATCTAAAAAAATCTGGTGCGAGCAACACACGACTTTCATTTACCTCCATTTTTAAAATCAATAAAAGATTTTTCAAATACAGTTAGAGATAAAAATACGTGAAACTATTAAAGAATTAATTAAAATAAATTTCTATAGAAACATGCGTTTTATTAAAAAATCTATTTTATTATTATCTAAAAGAAGAAGAAGTTAGTTTTATCGGCTTTTTATCACTCTCTATTAACTTTTAGAAGCTTGTGTATGAGATAATATTTTTTCTAAAATCTTTAGCTTTCCAACGGTATATCATGCATGTATTGTATATTACTGCTCTTATGTTCAAAAACGAAAAATTGCATTAAAAAAATATTTTTTCTGTTGGGTATCGAAAAGGACTAATTTACTATTTCAAAGGATATGCCCGATTTTCGTATTTTAAGGACTATTTTAATTTTTGTTTTTTTCATTCTAAGTTAAAGTCAAAATTCTCCTTGAAAGGATTCTTAACAATTGACATTTATTTAACCAGGATACAGTGGTTCAAAATGGAAGAGAATCACCATTTTTGCCTCGATTTTCCTTTAGGAAAGGATACGAATCGAAATAATTCACTGGTAACTAGGATTACCACACTAGAAAGGACACTTTTTAATATCGAAACTCTCTTCCTGATGTTAGAATCTGTCCGATATAACTTAAGTCTGTCTATATTAGGGTGGGTGAGGTGGGTTACGCCCGAAAAGGACTAATTTACTATTTCAAAGGATTAACAACATGAAATGGTTATTTTTTTACTAATATACAAAATTGAAGATACTTTAGAGTAAGAAAATTTAAACTATCGCCATTTAGGCCCTGTCAGACTATTTCAATCAGAATGAAACCTACAAGTCATTAAAGCTCATTAAATTTTACATTGATATAGCGAGTTTAAACAAAATCTTTAGAGTCCTTTTTGAGAAAATCGTAAAAATGTGATAAATGAATAGTATAAAGTGGCTCTTCTGGTTTGCTGATTTTGATGAAAAAGTTGCTGTAACATCTCGGGAGTATAGTTCTCTTAAATATGAAATTTCAGTTTCGTACAACTTATGGTTATTGCGCTAGACTTACCACACACACACACACACACACACACTATAACGTAAAGCTTCTCTTATAAACTTTACTAGGACAGTCCAATTAGAACCATTTAAAAGATTAATGACTTCACTATCTGTTAACGTTGCACTATTCAAGAATTTGATTCTATATGGTCTTACTATAAGGCAGATGGCAATTAGGTGCTTAACATTTTCAACTTCTGGCACTAATGACGGAGATGTTTTGTGACTATAAAAATCTGGTGCGCGCAACACACGACTTTCACTTACCTCCGTCATTTATATCAATATGAGTTTTTTTTTTTTTTTTTTTTTTTTTTTTAATTTAGAAAGAAAATATAAATTGTTAAAGAATTATTTACATTGGATTTTAATAGAAACATGTGTTTTATTAAATAATCTATTATACTATTATCTAGGACAATCAATTTGTTTTATCGGCTTTTCATCACTTACCATTAACCTTTAAAATTCTTTAGCTATCCAACGGTATACTATACATCTATATTACTATTCATGTGTTAAAAAACAGTAATATTGCTTTAAAAAATATGTTTGCACTTTTCTCCTTTAGTTGTTTATCAAATTCGCTCAACTTGCATATTTACCCGTTATTATATCAATGCTAATAAGATAATGTACAAAGTTTTTTTAAATCTACAAAATGAAAGGTACTTTAGAAGAAGAAAATTTAAAATATCGTCATTTAAGCCTTGTCGTATTATTTAAATCAGAATGAAACCTACATGATATTAAAGCCCATTAAATTTTACATCGATATAGTGAGATTAATCAAATCGTTAGAGCCGTTTTTGAGGAAACGTAAAAAGGTGCTAATAAATGCATGGTATAATGTAGATCTTCCGGTCAGCTGAATTTGATGAAAACGATTCTGTAACATCTCGGGCGTATAGTTGTCTTAAATATGAAATTTCAGTTTCATAGGACTTTTCGTTTTCTCCCGGGATATACCACACACTCACACACGCGGAGACCTTTTTGCGGGACTTGGTCATTTGGACTCAGGAGACCCTAAAACGTGTATTTCCGTCGAAAACTGGAACTCGATTTCTGGAATTTTCACGATCGCAATACTTTCCCTTACTATATATTTCATATATAGAACAGAATAGAATAGAATAGAAAACAAAACTTTATTCTGGGGCAATGTCCCTTAAGAATAACAATTATGAACTAAATAATAAATTTTAACTGGCCAAAAACAATATATAAATACAATTAGATAACACAAGAGTGAAAAAATAAAATAAAATAATAATAAAAAAATAAAGGGTCATAGTGTCATCTCTATTTACAAATTCTAGAAATAAATAAATAAGAATAAACATTTTTTTTTTTTTTATTGAAATTTACAACTGTACAAAAAATACATCAAGTAAATATGCTGTAATGTTATAACACATGGAATGAACATGAAGAGAAACTGCCCATTGACAGCACTCTTTGGTAGTGAGTCTACACTAGAAGGTCTCGAGGCCATCTTCTTTTCAGACGCCTCGGAGGATTATCAGGAATGGAAGAGGAAGCAAGGATTGAAACTAATGGATTAGAGTGGGAGTGGAGTTTTTCATGGAAGGTGTGATACCTGGTACGGGCCAAATCAGGAACATATGGAACATTAAGATCATTGTGGATGATTTTATTCGTGACAAAGTAAGGAGCGTTAAGGATTTTGCGAAGGATTTTGGATTGTAAGGATTGGATACGGGAAGAGTTTGATGGTTTAGTAGAGCCCCAAAGCTCTACTCCGTAGGTCCAGATAGGCCTTATGATGTAAATGAGTCTTTTGTAGTTAAGTGAAAGGTTAGAGCGTCTGTCTAGTAAGTGTTGGAGTAGCCGAAAATGTCGAACAGTTTCTTGTCTCTTCAGTCTTGTATGCGGATTCCATGTAAGTCGTTTGTCAAGCAGGAGTCCTAAATATCGGATCTGTTCAACCGGGACAAGCGGAATATCATTAAAGGACACTGTAGGGCAGGATGTCATAGGTTTCCGACGAAGGGTAAAGGTAATTTGTTGGGATTTATTGGAATTGATTTTAATTCTCCAATTCTGACACCATACCTCAAGGTCTCTGATGTGGGATTGGAGAGTTTGAGAGGCTATTGTAGGATCGTTATTAACCGATAACACGCAAGTATCATCGGCATAGGTAGAAAGGAATGTGTTAGGATGGGTTAGGATATCAGCTGTATATACTGTGTGAAATGGGTCCTAGGATACTGCCTTGAGGAACCCCAGCAGACTGGGTGAAGAGAGATGAATAGGAACTATTGTGGTTTATTTTGAAGGATCTTTCAGAGAGGTAGGACTGGATGATTAGGAAGTATGTAGGAGGAAGGAAATTACGGAGTTTGTACAACAGTCCCGGATGCCAGACTGGGTCAAAGGCCTGTTCAACGTCGAGAAAGGCTCCAGTGCAGTACAATCCGCGCTCCAATGCAGAAGAGACAACATCCACCACACGGTGACATTGCTGGATGGTGGAGTGGGAAGTTCGGAATCCGAACTGGTGGTCTGGGATTATATGATATGATTCTAGGACAGGGTATAGTCGTTTAAGGAGGAGCCGTTCTAGGATTTTACCCATGATGGGTAGAAGAGATATAGGACGGTAGGAAGAAGGGAACTCCAGTGCTTTTTTGGGTTTGGGGATCATTTTAACAATAGCTAATTTCCAGGATAGGGGAAAATATGTAGTGCGGAGTATGGAATTGTAAATATAGGTGGGAAATAGGATGGCTTTTCTAGGAAGTTGCTTAAGGATTTGGGCTGTGATTAGGTCGTGTCCGGGAGCTTTCCGGGAAGGTAGTTTATGGATTAAGTTCAAAATTTCTGAAGGATGAAATGCTTTAGGAGGAAGGGCCAACTGGAGTGGAATACTCAGTTCTGCTTCAATGAATTCAAGGTGCTGCGGATTAAGGATCTCAGGATGCGGATTGTAAGTTTTAAAAAGATGCTGAGCGAATGTTTGGGATTTCTCTTCATCTGATCTGGTCCAGGATTGAGATTAATTAATGAGAGGATGATTAAAATCTTTGAAGTTCAGTAGTTTCTTAGTGGTAGTCCATAGGGATTTGTCAGTAGTTGTGAATTTTTCAGTCATACTCAGTAAGTGTTGTGTTTTGAGTTTCTTGATTTCTGATTTTAGTTGGTTTGTCAGTTTTATATAATATGTTTTGTCTACTGGATATCTAGTCCTGTGCCACTTAGATCTTGCTTTTCTTTTTTCCCTTAATAAGTTACGAATATGCTGTGGCAGGTTAGTTTGTTGAGGGTTGTTGGTGTTAGTGTTTCTACTGTTATCGATTATACTGGTACGTATTGAGTCTGTAAGTATTTCTACGGCACTGTCAACATCTATTTTAGTCTTTAGTGGAACAGTTAAGTTCAATTTGGTTTCCAAGTCTGTCCGAAATCCGTTCCAGTTCACTCGTCCAAAGATCAGTTTAGGAGGGGTTGGGAAAGGAATAAAGCTCGAATGCAAGGAAAGCAGAACTGGACTGTGAGAGGTCATTCAAGGTTTCGACTGTTGTTTGTAAGGTGGAAATTTGAGAGGTGATAAATATATCCAGGATATCAGGTTTTTTTTTGAGGGAAGTAGGCCAATAGGTGGGGTTCATGGGTGAAAGGACAGTGAAGCTATTGGAAGTCAAGACACTAGAAAGGATATTACCACGGGAGTTGGAAGTTCGACAACCCCACCGTTGGTGTTTAGCATTATAGTCTCCTCCTGCAATGAAGCGCGGTCCGAGGGATCGAAACAGGGTTTCAAGCTGGTTGCAGGAAAGGGAATTACCAGGAGGACAGTATACAGCTGAGAGAGTGAGATGGAAAGGACGAGTTGAAATGATCACTGAGGTTGATTGTATGGCGTCAGTTGGAGTAGTAGGAATAAGGGAATGAGGTAGGGATTTATGAATAAGGATGCATGACCCGGCATGGGCAGTGTTATCAGGGTGGTCTGTTCTGTAAGTGATGTAGTCACGTATGTAAGAATGTGATCTTTGTGTGAAGTGGGTTTCTGTCAGTAGTGCAATATCTATGTGTTTGTCATGCAGAAGTATGTCCAGTTCGTCACGATGGTTATGCAGGCCATTAGCATTCCACAAGATAATCGCTTGGGGCTTTACACTCATCGTGGGAGAGAAAATGGAACTTGAGAAAGGACTCTGGTGAGAAGGGTGATTAGCGGTTGGATGGTATCTCTAAGATCTGAGAGAAAGAAATTTAGAATGGAGTATATGTTGGTTAGATCTGGGTTAGGAGACTGATGTGGATAAGAGTCGTGAGGAGGATAACTTATTTGATCAGGAATGTAGGCTGGATGCTGAACCCGCCGCTGGGTAGGAGGGGGTTCAGTCCTCTGGGTCACTGGAGGTTGAGGCTTTGGTTGATTAGGAGGAAGAGGAGCACGTTGTGGAATTTTATTAGGGTGTTCTGGGGGAAGTTTGACCCGTAAGTGTGGGTTATGGGGAAGGATCGGTTGACGGGAAGCTTGTGGTTTAGGTTGGGAGGCCGGTGGCTTGATTTGGGATTTCGGAGGCGCCTGACTAGTTGTCTATTTCTGCTTCATTGAGGTGATGTCGGTGAAAGGATTTCTGTTTTCCGCAATAGAATCCCTGACTGCAGAAGTGGTAGGCTGCTGTTGAGCGAAGGTAGTTGTAAGCTTCGGGAGTTGAGGAATGGTAGACAAATTGTCCAACTCCGGTCCCCGGGTCCGTTTCTCCTGGTCCACTCTTTTTGAAATATAATTCTGTGTTCTTTGTCGAAGGTGGGTTTTGTAGACTATACAACCCCGGTAGCTGGCGGGGTGACCTTCACCGCAAAGAGCACACTGGGCTGGTTCATCTCGAGGTTTCGGGCAAGTTACGGATTCATGTGGTCCGGCGCACTTAACACACCTAGGCGGGTGATAAAAGTACGACTTAGTGTGTCCCAATGTTTGGCATTTGGTGCACTGTACAATTGTTGTCTTTAGCCTAGGCTCTTCGAATCGTACGGATGAATACACCAGTCTTCTGACTTCAAATATTTCTGGATTGTTTCTGGCTGGTTCGAGGTCTACGAAGAATAAAGGCAAGGCGTATTTTTCGGTATGATGGATCACTGAAGAAATGTTCCTCACGTGATGACCAATTTCCTCCAGGCCTTCTTTAATGGCTTCAGTGGGAGTGGACGAGTGAAGTCCACGTAAAACCACTCGGTATGATTTATCTTGTTTGAGCTGGTAACAATGGAAATTATAGTTTTTAGAGCTCAAATAACTCACGAGTTTCTTGTAGGTTTCCTTCGTGTATGTATTTATTTTTATGTCGTTTAATCTGGAGAAACATTGAAAGTTTGTTTGTCCGATTAGATTGGCAATCTCTTTACCGAACGACATAAAATTATTAATATTTGTTACAAATACAGGAGGTGGCTCGGGATCAGAAAATCCTTGAGGTCCTGGAACTTGGTTTGAAGTGCTGACTGTAGCGGCATGGCTAGCGATAGATGAAGGCGGTAGATTAGTAGGTGACGGGGCGGCCGAAGTAGATGTCGCCGTTGGTTCAAGTTGGTTGGCTGCAGTGGTACTGCGAGTTTTTGGTGGTGATGCCATTGTTTTTGGCTGTTGTTTAGACTTGGCCGACTTGTTTTGTTTTTTATTCGGCGAATTTCCTCCGGACCCAGTATTGTTCCTGTGGCGTTTTTGGCGTCGCGTTAAATACTGCGAGTCTGACTCGCTTATTTCGGAGAAAGTCGTCTCTTCCCCTGATTCATCGCAAGACAATGTTCTATCGAGATCCATTGCTTAGTAGAATAAGAAAAAATAAACATATATAGAGATCTATAGATAGATATTCTAGATAAATTATATAGTGACCTACACTAGAAAAAAAAAATCAAGAAAATAAATATATATACTTATAGAGACTTATATAAACTAATTAATAGAAAATTAACCTAAAAGAACTTAAAACTAGACTATTTACAATATATACATAGACAACATACAACAAAACAAACATTTCTAATTAATAAAAATAAAGTCTTAGCGAAAAAAAAAATAACTAAATAAAGTCTTAGAGAAAAAAAAAAAAGTCTTAGAGGAAGAAAACTAAAAATTATAAAAAGAATGTCTTGGTTACGAAGTCAGAAATGACAACACTTCCGACCGAGACCTTGTAAATAAAGAGAAGAGGATTAGCCTAGCCGTTATCTCCAGCTTGGGACGGCCACCAGTTTATAGTTGCCTATTTAACTAAACTGAACTCACCTCTCTATTGTGTTCACCAAAGTACGTTTTAGTGCTACCACTCACGATTTACAAAGTTTGATGGATATTCATGCAGTATCACACAGATGAAAAGGTAACTAACACAGAGCGATACGTATATAGAACTGAGCTAGCGGCCATTTTTTCTGACCTAAGAATAAACATGTAACTTTTACATCTCATCAAAGTAAAATTCACCTTACATAAGTTGGCATGATAAAAATTAGCTTACATCTGATTGAAGAGAAAGGAGGTATTGAAAGAGGAGGGATTTAAACGATGAGAGGGAAGGAGCATGACGGATGCTTGAAGGGAGAGTATTCCATAAGGAAGAGGACCGGGCTAAAAAGGAGCAGTCATATTTTTTGGTTCTATGGAAAGGAGTGTGGAGGTCGGACAGACGGGATCTTGTTTCCTGGTGATGGGTTGAGGATTTAAACACCAAAAGGCTGTAGACATAAAATGGATGGTGGGAGTTTATGATTTGATAAAGGAATGATCCAAGGAAATATTGTCTTCAAAAGTTTGGAGTTAAACACTTTAACTCGTCATAGAGGTGGGATACGTGCGACCGTCTCGAGGTACCGAACACAAATCTTAAAAAGCAGTTCATAATCCTTCTCAATCTGTCCTCGAGTATCTTCGAGAGGCCGCCATATGCCACACAACCATATTCAAAGTGGGGGAAAATGAGTGATGGAACTAGGAGTTTACGGGCAGATTGTGGTAGGAGGTGGCGGGATCGGTGGAATAATTTCAAGGTACAAATCGATCGACGGGAAATTTGGGCAGTTTGAGGTTTCCAGGATAGGTTTTGGTCGATGATAATGCCAAGATTTTTAACAGTGGAATTAAAAACAATAGGATGGTCATTAAGCAAAAGCGGAGGAAGGGTGGTGATCGATCGGAGGAGGGATTTGGAACCAATAAGGATGGCCTGAGTTTTTGTAGGTTTAAGCCTCTAGTTATTCAGGTTTGCCCAGGCACTGATTCCATCTAGGTCTTCCTGAATACGGGCAAATGCAACAGATAACTCGGAGAGAGGGAAAGATAAATAGATTTTGATGTCGTCAGCATATAGGTGGTAAGAACAACGGTGGATTGAATTAGGAAAGTCATTGATGTAGGTATTGAACAGAAGGGGTTGATTAGGAATGACAACCGCTTGAGTGCGGTTGGAAAGAAAGGATTGAAACCATCGAACTGAACTGTTGGAAAAGGATAATGATTTTAATTTAAAGAAAAAGATCGAATGGTTGAGGAAATCCAAATGTATGGAACCTAACCTAACCTAGGGGTTGATTAGGAATGACAACCGCTTGAGTGCGGTTGGAAAGAAAGGATTGAAACCAACGAATTGAACTGTGGGAAAAGGATAAAGATTTTAATTTAGAGAAAAGGATCGAATGGTTGAGGAAATCAAAGGCTTTGGTAAAATCTAAAAGTATTAGGACAGTTAATCTTTTTTCATCTATAGCGGTATTAATATCGTTAGTGATTTGGGTCAGAGCGGATTGCGTGGAGTAGCCAGGTCGGAAGCCGGATTGGTAAGGGTTAAGTTTGTTGGTTTCTTCTAGAAAATTAGATACCTGGGATTGTACTATTCGTTCAAGGGGTTTGGAAAGGTTCGAAAGGATGGATATAGGTCGGTAGTCATTAGGAGCTGACGGGTTAAGGATTTTGTTTATAGGATGGACAAAGGCTTGTTTCCAAGAAGAAGGAAAAACTGAGTTTTGGAGGGAAAAATTATAGTTGAAAAGAAGGACTGGCAGGATTTCTGGAAGGCATAATTTTAACAATTTTACTGGAATCCCATCGAAACCTAAGGAAGTAGTACGGGATTTCATTATGGAAGATATGAGGTCTGTTGGTGAAATCTAGGAGAAATAAAAATTGTCAGAATCGAATGATGATGAAAGGGAAAAATTAGGAGAAAAGGTTGGTGGAATGGTGGAGGAGTCGGTTAAGAAGTATGAATTTAGTTCGTTGGGTGATACAGGGAAGACTGAACAGGTAAAGGATTTACGGAGAGAGAGCTTACGAAGAAGTTGCCATCTGGATTTAGGATCAGGAGCGGAGGACAGGGCTTCTTGAAAATAGTTGGATTTCGCTCGCCTTACTGTTGTTTGTGTCAAGTTTCGAAGGGCCCGGAACGCTTCATAGTCATCTGCTTGCCTTGTACGTCTGAAGCGCCTACGGGCAGCCTCACGTTTTCTTTGTAGTTCTCTTATTTCTTGACACATCCAAGGAGCAGGTCTGCGACGAAATGTACGGGTTTTTAGGGGAGCGTGTTTGTCAAGGATGGAGATCAGGTTGGAAGTGAGGATGTCGACCATGTCGTCAATGGAGGAACAGGAATAGATATTGTCCCATTTCAGGGTTTCAAGATCGGGTAGGATGTCTTCACGAGTGAGGGAATTCATGTTACGGAAAGTTATGATTTTTGGAAGGATTTCTGGAGTAGGGATATTATATGATATCTGGATTAAATCATGGGAGGATAGAAATGGGACTGGCAATTGAGATTGGGAGAGAAGGTTCTGTGCTGAATCAATAATATGAACATCTAACCAAGTGTCAGAACATCGTGTATGATGTGTCGGGGAAAAAGGAACAAAATAGAGGTTGAGGGAAAAGAGAAGATTTTCTAGGTACTGTTTGTCATTGGAATCGGAAAGGATATTGGTATTAAGGTCGCCGGAAATTATGATGTTATTGTAAAGAGGAATATAATTGTAGAGAGTTGTTTCAAATGGAGCGTCAAAAGGAACGAGAGGAGGGCGGTACACAACTGCGATTAGGAGAGGATGGGTGTCGCATGTGATTTCCAAGAAAAGGAATTCAATATGTGGTTGGTCGGATGGGGTTGAGACTTCTAATATGCAGGATTTTAGGCTATTATGGATGTAAAGACCGACGCCTCCGCCTGTACGGCCTATTCGGTCATGACGTATAAAGGAATATTCAGGTAGGGAGACAGCAGAGGAGGGGATATAGGGTTTTAACCAGGTTTCGGAGACTGCGATGATATGATAAAAATTTCTGGTAAAGTAATGGAGGAATTCATCATAATGAGCGGGCAAGGGTTGGGAATTCACATGACAGACGTTTAGGATACTAGACATAGGGATGGAAGAGGAAAGAATACAAACAGTAGGAAAACGATGTAGCTAAGAACAATAATGAATTTAAAAATATATGAAAGATAAATGCCAACGAAACTATATATACATACATACACACATAAATATACACATACACATATACACATAAATAATAGTACTTAGATAAAATAAAGTGAATATGATATATACAATGTAAATTTCCACAAAGAATAAGAATAACTATAACAAAAATTAAGATAACTATAATAAAAGTTGTATAAGAAACTATGTTCATAAGAATGAAAAGAACTTTGATGGCATTATAAATATCTCTGATAGAAATAAAATAAACTTTGTTAAAAATAAAACAAAATAGTTTTTGATAGAAGTAAAAATAAAATATGGCAAAATATACAAATATCATATTCAAAAATAACATTAAGTTTCGTAGGAATAGAATAAGAAGAACTTTGATCAAAAATATATTAGCTTTGATTATAGAATAACTATCTGTAATAAAAATAAAATAGGTTTTAATTAATGTAATATATACTTTGAAAGAGAAAACAAAACAAAAGAGCTTTGATGATAGTAAAATAACCTTTGATAGAAATAAGATATACTTTGGTAAAAAATAAAACACCTTAAATAGAAATAAAAGTAACTTTGGTAATAATAGAATAAAAAGAACTTTGATAAAAGTATAAATATCCTTGATAAAAATTAAATGAACTTTTGACTTTGTGATTGAAATGAAAATTACGAAATAATAAGATAATGAAATCGAGAGAGAACATTGAAGAGAAGAATCGTAGGCGAGATAGGGAATGAAGCTAGACAGTAGACGAGAGCACAGGTGTCAGCCAAAAACATCGAGGTCCCGAGCATGGTCAATATAAATGACAGGTTGACCGTCGGCCTTACGGCAGCGAACCCTACCGCCCGCGAACCACACATACTTCAGCTTGCCAGCTGACTTCTTCTGACGAGCGAGCCAATAGAGGTGCCTGTTGGTCTGGGTCATCTCCTCGCTGAGATTGATCCGGTGGCAGTCATTCTCCTGCCAGCCTATATCCCTCGTAGAGAAGTCCCTCTTCGTCTTCCTGCTCTTAATCAACTCACCTCGTGTGGTCTGTCTGACGAATCGAGTGATGACGGGAGGCGGTCGCGGATCATCCTTTCTCTGCCTCCGCCGTTCAATCATGTCCAGGTCCTCTATTTTGATTTTAATTCCAAGGACCGCCGCTACATTGGTTACCAGAGCCGCAGGGGTTTCGCCCGCACGGACCGGTACGCCCCTAATTTCTAGTGACCTGCACAGTAGGCCCTGTTCTGCCTTATTTAAGCGGACCTCTAACTCGGCTACTTTAGATTTTAATGTTTTGTTTTCAGAAGATAATTCTTCTAAATACTTGGCCTGGCCCTCTAAGTGATTTTCAATTTTGGTGAGCCTTTCATTTAGCTCAAAGCTCAGCTCCCCATATTTTTCAAGAGATGATTTAAGATCTTTCATCTCTTCATTGACGAGGTCGCCGTGTTTATTCACCGCTAAGCGTATGTCGGACGTCGTTGGCTCCTTTACGTGCTTTAGGCCGCTCACTGTAGGTGATGACGATTTTTCGGTGGTTGTCCCAGGCTTCTTTCCTAGGTCACATTTTGAACATAGCCACGGTTTTTTGTTTGACTTAATCGCCTCAATTTCTTTATCGGGTAAATTGCAGCATTTACCGTGAAAAATCACGCGGCATTTACTGCAACTCACGCTGCTCTTCTCGTTCCTGGCAATCACTGCGTCACAAATAGAGCACTGAGCCATTTTAATTTTGAATAATAAATAATATTAATAGTACTCACGAGAGAAAGGTGTTTATCAATAAAGGCCTGTGTCAACGTCCTTAATACTCTACGGCTTAGGGATTAACCTGAGTACAGCCAGCCTATTCAGAATAAAACACTGAACTATTTCACCGATTCTTTCTTGAAGTGGTGATTTAAATAATGTAATTATGAGGTATACAGATATATGTGACTATATTTACCACAACTCTGAAAGAATAGGAGAATAACGATAAAAAAAGCGACTGATGTAGAGAGAGACACAGGTACGATGTTAACGGTTTGCCGTCTATGGCCAGACTCTGATATATAGGTAACTGAAAGTAAAAATAACAACCATTCCACTTTGAACCATGCACTTTGCACTTTCTTACTATTTTATCAAAAATGGCTCTAAAGATTATGATAAAACTCGCTAAAAAAGTCCTTCTGTTACTGAGATTCGAACTCACAAACCTTTAGCAGTGGTAGGCTAGCATGCTATCCACACAGCCACCTATATATCCACACGGTTCTCTAGCATAGAATATAAATTGTTTTATCAATTAGAGTAGAGTATCAATAATATTAATACTACTTATTCAAATAGCTGAACTCCATTCGATTGGCTTTGAGGAGATGGAACGCGTGGGCCTCGGTCCATAGAAGGCTTCGCTGACCAACTCCATTTGAGTGCTTAACTTGATTGTCCTCTTAATCATCTAACAAGGCGTACCTAAATTAATTGGTATTTATGTTAATGACTTCCCAGAGCATCATGTGAAATTTAATTTCCTAGTTATGAAATTAATCAATCCTCAAAATTAAAAAAAAAAAAATTCATTTCCTTCTAAAATGCCGCTCCCATTCTTTATTCCCCCACTTCATTTCCAACAATTTTAACCACTTCAATGTTAACAAAAATTTCTCTCAAAACTTGAAACCATCTAATTCCGCCTTAAAAAATCACTCCTTAACCTACATATCAAAGAAACGATTTTCCTCATTCAATCAGTAAAAAAGAAAACTAGTTATTTATTTAACTCCTTCCATTCCCTTCTCTCTAGTGACGATATTTCCTTACTAAACTCGTGCATTAATAATATCTATCTATTTCATAAATCAAAGAAAAAATGTATATTAGCAAATAAATTTAAACAGCTTCAAGAAAACTTTAACGCGAATAAGATATATCCTTCCGGGGACCCTGATTGGGTTCATAACATCTCCTCCGTTAAAATCTCCCAACATGTCAATAATATTCTCAGTTTAGGTCTAAATTTCAATATCCCATTTACCAATTTAAAAAAAACTGATACCATCTCTTATAAACCGACCTTGAATTCATCCATCAGGACACTCTTTTGATTCCTGACGAAGAAAAGCGAATGATTTCCCGTACCCGGACCTCTAATATTATTACCAATTACCTACAAAACCCTCCTTCCGACCCTTCTCCATTTTCACCTCAATTTACTAATCACCTATCCTCTACCCGATCCTTTCTCAAGACCAATAACCATATAATAGTCACCCGTGCTGATAAAGGAAACAAAACCGTTATCATGGACCGTGCAGAATACGATGAAAAACTAAATTCCCTTCTTTCTGACCAAACCACATACCTTCCAACCAAACGCGATCCTACATCCTCTCTCACCACTAAATTTAACCAGCATTTAAAATATCTCCACGAATCCAAACAGATCACTCTCTCTACCTACAAAAACATCATCTCCTATAATTCAGTTGCTCCCCGATGTTACGGCTTACCTAAAATCCATAAACCAGGAAACCCATTACGTCCCATCATTTCAAATATTAACTCACCATCCTCTAAACTCAGTTCATTCCTTCTCCCTCCCTTACAAAATCTCAGCCAAAAAGAACCCATATAACATCCAAAATTCACAGCAACTCCTTGAAGAACTGAAATCCCTACATATTCCTCAAAATTTCATTTTAGCCTCCCTCGATGCTGTAAACCTTTTTACCAACATCCCTACATACCGTGCTCTCAAAATAATCGATGAAAATTGGCTGACCTTAGAACCGCATACCTCCCTCAACCAATCCTCATACCTTGAATCCCTCTCTCTGTGCTGTAACTCTGGCTACCTATGTTTCCAAGAGAATTTTATAAACAAATTTCGGGTCTAGCCATCGGAAATTGTCTTGTTCCTGATCTTTGCAACATCGTCCTCAATCACCTTCTTGACACCGTTATACCTAACTTTTCCTCAGATATTTTTTTCATTAAAAAATATGTTGATGACCTTTTCCTGATCCTCAACCCCAATGCCATCCCTAATATCTTGACTTTCAACTCTTACCATCCTCGACTCCAATTTACCATTGAAATAGAAAACAATAACTCACTTCCGTTCCTCGACCTTCTTATCATAACAAATTCCGATAATTCACTATCCACCAACTGGTACACCAAACCTACTTATTCTGGCCGTCTCCTTAATTATTATTCATTACACCCACATCACCAGAAAATCAGTGTAGCCAAAAACCTCATACACCGTTCCTTAACACTTTCCGATACAAAATTTCACCAAGATAATTTAACCCGACTAGAAAAAATCCTAAAATCTAATAATTTTCTTGACCAATTAATCAAAAACCTCATTAAAACTTCTTCAAACCCTCACTCCACCCCCGCACACTCTCCACAACCCGTCATAGTTCCCCAGTACAGATCCATTCCATACATCCCATCTCTATCTCAAAAAATTAAAAAAGTCTTATCCTCTAGCTTTCCCCATCTCCGCTAAGTTTTAAAACATGGTAACAAATTAAAGAATCTATATTCAAAACTAAAAGATCCCATCCCTTTCCTACAAAAATCAAATTTAGTTTATCGTATTCCCTGCTCTTCCCCAAATTGCAATTCATGTTACATAGGCGAGACCAAAAACTATCTCAAAAAAAGAATTTATCAGCACCAATACACAATATCTACCCGTAACCCATTTTCCTCAAAATTATCCGAACACGCTATATCCCTTGACCATCATTTTGATTTTTATAATCCTGAAATCCTAGCCACCGTACCTAACTACAAAAAGCGACTCCTCTCCGAAGCTATACATATCCATATGGAAAAAGATCGAGTACCCGTCAATCATAAAACAGACAAAGAGATAATCTCTCCCTCGTATGCTAACATCTTCCGTCTCCTTAAATTATAACTTTATTGTACAAATTGCTGGTGTAATTTATATTTTATTTACTGTATATTTATCTTTTCATTTATAACACCTCTGGTTTTTGTTATATATTTATTTATTTTATTTTATTTTTTATCATATACCTCATGGATCTTTTACATACCTCAGATTCTAATGTTTATAATTTTCTGTTAAAAATGTTGAGCCTTATTGTACATACGGATATATTGTTTTGTTTTTTCCATTATATAATTTTGTAAAACTTTTAAAAACAAAGATAAGCTGTAGTATTTACACTTAGAGGGGAAAACCTTCAGGGTTTTTACACGAACCCCTCCCCATACTACCTATGTTTATGGTTTTCCTCAGTTTATGCTTGGACATGGCTCAGTAATGGTACGTTTATATATTTTTTTTTTTACTTCTATATTAAAGTCTAAAGTTTTGTAAAAAAAATTTTATGCTTATCATCATCAGATTATGTGTCATATTATCATTATTTGTATCTATTATATTTAAGTATGTTGGTATATTTTCTGATTTATTTCAAATGTTATCATTGTCACTACATTCAAAAGGAAATTTTAATTATCATATTAATATGTATCTCTTTTGTTCTGATATTTGTAGCCCTGATGATGGCTTACAAGCTTGATCCGAAACGTAGGCAAAATTAAATATTATAAAATAATGACTGATTCCTGATTATTCCACCTCTAATAGTTTCTACAGTCGACTATACATCCTCAATATAAAAAAAAAACTGACAAGCTACGGACCACCATTTAACGTTCCCTCCCATGATGAACGGCACAATCAAGGATTTTTTATTCCATTTAAAAAATCTAGAGCCAGTTAGCCTAACCAATACACCATAGGTGGCCCCTAAAGAAAATGTGTTTCTATAAATAGAAATGTAGTTCATGTAGAAGTATAGAATAGTTTAGAGTAGAATAGTATAGAATGAATAGTATATACGAGTTAAAACCAGTAGGTAATTGCTATGGACTTCATAGAATAAAATGTAATTAAAATAAAGGGACATATTGCTGCATCACAGATTAACGTGTTCTTAAAATAAAGTGTAATATTGCAGTATCAATAACAGTTTTTTATATTGAATTCAAATTAAATGAAAATCGATTATACCTGGTTTCCGATTTATTTACATACCAACAATATGAATACGATTCAGTGAAGTGAAGCAATAAACAAGTCGAATAAAATCATAGTTGTGTTTTCTTGGGTGACTGGAATTATCCAAAAATAAACTTTAAAATTTAACAGTAATCATATTTTAAAGGGAAAAAATGCTTACGAGTCGGATGACTGTTAATGTTTACATGATTTTTACTTTCATTTACTATATATAGTAAGGGAAAGTATTGCGATCGTGAAAATTTTCGAATTCCAGTTTTCAACGGAAATACACATTTTAGGGTCCCCTGAGTCCAAATAACCAAGTCACAAATAACCAAAAAATCTAATTATGTAATTTATTATAGCTGAAATCGAAGTGCTGACCATTCTAAATTGTATGGGAATCTCTCCCTTTTTGCTGTTCCAATTTTTCGGGCTCGGCCAGAAAGTAAGCGCCTGTTTAGACGTTACAATTTCTCTAGGGTTCTTTCCCCAGCGATGAGCTAGGCCACGCCCCTTTATCAAGGGTACTACTGCAATTTATCAAGCTCCCTTCCCAATTTTTCTGGGGTGATAGGCTCGTCCAAACAGCCCTTTATACAAACGTAATCTTAAACTCTAACCCTTATTTGACCCAATAATATTATACAAGGACCAAGATAATATGGTGCTCCGAGACGGATAACATACCTGGAACGAGGTCGCCATTGGGCTCCCTCAGCGTGATGAGATCGCCATCCTCTCTACGCCAGACTATCCTTGGCCTAGGGTGTCCTGTGGCGCGGCATTCCAGGGTGGCGTTGTCACCTTCAATCAAGGATATGTCGGGAGATGTTTGGTTGTACATGATGTCTGGGGGAACTGCAACAATGATAGAATGTACAATATTATAATTTTTCCTTACATGTAATAAAAAACAAGACAGATAATAAAAAAAAAGTAAATGGAAGGTAAAGAAAAATTATGACAAATCATGATTTCAAGTTGAATCGCTAGGCTCAGAGGAATAATCACTATAATTATAAAATATATATAATATATTTTTGAACATTAGAATGAAAAAACAATTAGGACTAAAATTTGAAAGTATTCTGTGAAAACATTAAATTAATATTGAAACATAAATCGATATCAAATAACGATATGCACACATATTAAATAACTCAAAATGTATTCAACTTTTGACTACGTCCGGTCATTACTAGAATTAGCTTTTATGTTTGAAGAAGTATAATCATAAACGAATGCTCCAATGGAATCCATTAACTTGTTTTTAATTCACGAAAAAAAAAAAAATAAGAACCTGTTTATCTCTCGGAACATTTAAAATGCTCTTTTAATGGGTAATTTAAAAAAAAAATCCGTTCTAGGAATTTAATTAGTTTTGAATAATTATAAATATGTTTGAGCTCACATCCCTATTTTCAGTGATACTTTTTTTTTTATTTGTTTATATATATATTTTTTTTTATTTATTTTTTTTTTTTTACTTCATCCTGTTGTTTCACTAAATGTGTTTTATGTGTAGGCTTCAATCATGGTTTATCAAAATTAACGTATTACTTTCACATGCCTATATATGAAATATATAGTAAGGGAAAGTATTGCGATCGTGAAAATTTTCGAGTTCCAGTTATCGACGGAAATACACGTTTTAGGGTCTCCTGAGTCCAAATGACCAAGTCCCGCAAAAAGGTCTGTGTGTGTGTGTGTGCATGTGTGTGTGGTAACTCCCGAAAAATCGTACGGAACTGGAATTACATATTTAAGACTAATACGCCCGAGATGTTACAGCAACTTTTTTAATAATTTCGACTGACCGGAAGGGCTACTTTATACCATGCATTTTGCACCTTTTCGTAATTTTCTCAGTAACATAAATATGCACGTTGAGCGAATTCGATAAACAACTAAAGGAGAAAACTGAACAATTATTTTTTAATGAATTTTTTTTGTATTTTTAAACATAACAATAGTAATATACTGTTGGATAGCTCTAGATTTTAGAAAAAATATTATCTGATTCACGGAATTGTAGAAGGTAATGGAGAGTGATGAAAAGCCAATGAAACTGTTTGGATTCCCGAAAATGAAAATTCATGTTGACCGTGCTACAACCTGGCGGCTTGGCAATGAAGCACAGCGCGCCAATTTTGTTTTTTAACATAAGAACAGTAACATAGACGTATAATATACCGTTTGAAAGAGAAAGACTTTAGAAAATATGCACTGCCGGACAAAATTAAAGGATCACTTACAAATATTTATATTATTATTACATAAGACATAAAAATAGGAATTCCTTGTCCCAGACTGGACTTTGTGTTGTATCTTATCAAGTTAATCCTCTACCTGTTTATATTCCCCCCCGTTTATGGAGAAAAGGGTAGTTAATCCTCTTCTTTTCTTTCTTCCTATCAGTAAATGGTTATTGTTAGCAAAGATTCATTTATTGAAATTTTCTAACATTTAAGAGACTTTAGCTTTTACTTGTGAGTTTAGTAAGAACGTTGTGATGGCCAACAGAAGAGCATTGAACGAAGAGGAATCAATTCGTGCTGTTGCTTTGAGTGAAGAAGGGTTTTTCAAAGGCATATTGCGCAACGGCTCCAGCGGTCACAATCCGTAGTGTCCAGGGTGCTTAATAGGCACCGTCAAACTGGAAAGAGTATACAAGAAGAGTCGACAAGGCCGTCCGAGGTCAACTTCCCACCGTGACGAGAGATTTTTGCAACTGCATGCTCTTCGGGATCACCGATCAACTGGTAACAGTCTGCGTGGTCTCCTCCAGAGGTTCAGGAATGTGCAATCTAGAGCGAACCGTGAGAAGATGACTCAACGATTGTAGATTGATTGACCTCCCATCATTCAGCTACTGGACCTCTTCTCTCCGGGGAACACCGGGTTGAGCGCTTGAGGTTTGCTCGGGAGCACCTAAACTGGAATCAGGAAGATTGGAGCCTCGTATTATTCAACGATGAGTCAAGATTCTGTCTCCGATCTCCAGATGGACGGGAAAAGGTATGGAGAAGGCGGGGAGAGAGGTATGCACTCCATGCACTTTTTCTCCAAGGGTTGCGTTTGATGATGGGTCAGTGATGGTGTGGGGGGCATAAATTTAAACTCCCGTACAGAGTTGGTTCTTGTGAACCGTGGCTCTAAAACTGCTGACAGGTACATTAGGGAGGTATTTGAGCCACATGTAATACCTTTCGCCAGAAATATCGCTGGTAACTTTATTTTTATGGACGATCATGCCCGACCTCACGTTGCTCGATCAGTGCAAAATTTCCTCAGACAAGAAGAAATCGACGTTATGGTTTGGCCACCCAGACGTTCAGATATGAACCCAATAGAGCATGTATGGGACATTTGGCCAAAGACAGAAAAATAAATTTTAAAGTTGTGAAGAATAATAGGGTGCTTACGTTTTCCTAAAATATAATTATTAGAGCAAATTTACATTTATAATTATTATCACGAGAAAGCTAATAACTAAAATATTATGTTGGAGAGAACTCTGTGATGAGGTTTGTGGTTTGCCTGATGGTCATGTTAGGTATCTCGTATCAGCTTTTGAGTAATTAACCACGTGTAATAGTCTAACCACTACTTCCACATGGAACATTAGTAAGGCAAATAGGAAACCACAAGGTCATGCAAATTAAGGTGTTGTGGATGCTCGAATAAGCACTGTCTATGCATCTCCTCTGAGGTCTGGAAGCTCCAACACGTTAAAAATAGCAAAACGTGTGCTGAGGGAGTTTTCTAGATTTGAATCAACTTGGCGAAAATTAAATTTATTGAGAACTATAGTAGACATTTTAAAAGATAAAGAAAACATAACAGTGAAACGGTTCAATTACCTTTAAAAAAACATGGTGCGGGCCACACACGACTTTCCTTACCCCTGTTTTTAGAATCGATTAAATAGTTTTCAAATACAGTAAGAGATAAAAAGGAGTGAAACCTCTAAAGAATTAATTTGTTGGAATTTCTTTAGAACCATGTGTTTTATTAAAAAATCGATTATATAATTATCTAAAATAATCACTTAGTTTTAAAATTGCGTGTATTATTTTTTTTTCTAAAATCTTTAGCTATCCACAGTATATTATACTTCTATATTACTATTGTGGTGTTAAAAAACACAAAAATTGCATAGAAAAATATGTTTGCACTTTTCTCCTTTACTTGGTTATCAAATTTCCTCTACTTGCATATTTACCCATTATTTATTATTGCTAATAAGATGATGTTCCATTTTTTTTTTTAAATCTATAAAATTAAAGGTACTTTAGAGGAAGAAAAGTTTAAAATATCGCATTTAAGCCATGTCAGACTATTTTAATCAGAATGAAACCTACATCATATGAAAGCCATCAAATTCTACATCGATATATAGAGTTTAATCAAAATCGTTTGAGACATTTTTGAGAAAATCGTAAAAAAGCATAAAATTCACAGTATAAAGTGGATATTACGGTCAGCTGATTTTATTGAAAATGTTTCTGTAATATCTCGGGCGTATAGTTGCCTTAAATATGAAATTTCAGTTTCGTACACCTTTTTGATTTCGTACTGGACTTAACACAAACACACGGACACACACACACAGACATTTTTGCGGGACTTGGTTATTTGGACTCAGGGGACCCTAAAACGAGTATTTCCGTTGAAAACTGGAACTTGAAAATTTTCACGACCGCAGTACTTTCCCTCACTATATATAGTAAGTGAAAGTAAAAAACGACATTATAATACAGTGTAATCATATCATGCCAATGACCTTCTGGAGCAGAGGCAAAAGTAACAAGAAAAGAAATATCACAAATATGAAAAAAAAAATTATGTCCAATATTGTTGTTAATAATATTGTTCCATTTTCCCACCAATCGCCTCAATGACACGTTTTATAAACAGTTTATTGACTGAACGGATGCTGATTAGATTTCAGACTTCAAAGCAGAAATGAATGATACTAAGCCTTTACTATACTTTTTTTTTTATCCAATAAGATCGAAATGGTGAATATATAAATTTAAAACAAGACTGTAAAAGCTTATTTTATCTTTATCTTCTATATTTTTTTTTCTTACACTTAAGTTTATTGCATTTTTTTTATTTGAATAAAAAGGAGTTTTGACACGTCAGATTCTCAACTCAAGCTTTGATCTCTTGGATTCCGCTTTTCCCTTTAAAAGTGGAGGGAAAGGTCCAGTCTGAGGTTCCTTTAGCGGATTGTAAATATTGTGTATAGTTATGATTGTGTGTATGATGTTAATTTATTTCTAACTTTGTATTTATCTCAATTTTAGATTGTAGTTTTTTTGTTTATAAATATATATAGAATAGAATAGAATAGAAAAAAAAATTTTATTCTGGGACTAGGTCCCCTAAGAATAACAGTATGTACAATTTGGATATATACAATGTCTGGCAACATACAAAAAAAAAAAAAAAAAACATGATTAATTATTATTTACAATGATTATAATAAAATTACAATTATTTACAATGAGGAAAAATACTATGCATAAGAAATAAAAAAATAAAGTAAAAAAAAAGAAACTAATAAAAATATATATATATATCTTCTATACTTTATCTTCTGAGAAAATAAAATTCTAGTTAAACATAAGCAAATTAAAATTTGAGCGGTAAACAGTAATCTTCATTCATTCAATGTAGGTTTCTAGATAGAATTGACATATCACGTTTGCTGATCGTCTATTTGGGATGACAGAAGGTATAGGAAAAGTTGGTATTTGAATGAGGATAAAGAGGCAGCATGGCGGATATGGACTGGTAGTGAATTCCAGAGTGTGGTAGAGCGAACAATGAAGGAACGATCAAAAGTTTTGGTTCTGTGGGTAGGAAGGTAAAGGTCAGAATGTCGCGATCTAGTTTCAAGACAGTGGATTGAGGATTTAAATTGAAGGAGACTGTGGATGTAGGAAGGATGCTGGGAGTTAATAGTTTGGTAGAGGTATGATCCAAGGAAATATTGTCTGCGGGTTGAGGGGAGGAGCCACTTTAATTCACTGTATAAATGGGTCACCTGAGATCTCTTCGGTGTGCCAAGGACAAATGGGTAACATGGGACCCCCTGAAGTACCAAAGACAAATCTTAAGGAAATGTTCATAATGCGCTTTAGTCTGTCCTCAAGCACAGCAGGGAGGCCGTCATACACCGCACAACAACAGTCAAAGTGGAGGAAAATGAGTGAGGAAACGAGGAGCTTACGAGTGGATAGGGGAAGGAGATGACGGGAGCGATGGAAAAATTTAAGAGTACTTATTGTTTTTCGGGAGATTTGGGCAATATGGGGTTTCCAGGAGAGGGATTGGTCGATGGTGATACCTAGGTTTTTTACACTGGAACTGAACGTAATTGGGTAATTATTAAGGATTAGATTTGGAAATTTGGAATTAGATTTGATAAGGGAATTGGAACCTATTACTATTGCTTGCGTCTTCATGGCATTTAGCTTGAGTTTATTCAGATTTCCCCAGGCACTGATTCTATCCAGGTCCTCCTGAATCTTCGAAAATGCTACTTGTGTCTCAGAGGGGGAGAAGGATAGGTAGATCTGGAAATCATCAGCGTACAAATGGTGGGAGCAATGGTGGATAGAGTTGGGAAGGTCATTGATATAGGAGTTAAAAAGGAGAGGAGATATACTTGTATATATATATTGGAGTCTGGCCAGAGACGGCAACCAGTCAACATCGTTCCCTTGTGCATTTTTTATTTACAACTTTTAGGTTTCGTTATTTTCAATTTTTTTTCTCTCTATTTGTGTATCACATTATAAACAATAGTTTTTGTGTATTTACTCTTTATTTAATCAAGCACACTGCTTCAAGAACTGGTGCGAGGGCTGAGAGTTTACTGAGATACAGCGGTTAGTTCGTCCTATAATCCCTAATCTCAAAGGTATTACGGACGTCAACACTGTGACTATTAACCTTAATTCTCTACTGTGAGTACTGTTTATTTTTTATTTTTTTTATAACTGTATTTTTTCAATTTCATCTTAAAAATGGTTCAGTGTTCCTTGTGCGAATGTGCCATCACTCGTGATGACAAAAACAATTTAAATTGCAGTAAATGCCGTGTTGTTTATCATGGTAAATGCTGTAATTTGAAAAAAAAAGAAATTGAAACTCTGAAATTTAATAAAAAATCATGGTTGTGCCCTAAATGTGACCTAGAAAAAAAAACAATTGATAAACCCTCATCACCTTCCAAGACCAGTGAGCTGAACTCAGGTATGCCAACCTTGGCCGATGTAATGGCTGCAGTGACAAGTCAAGGATCCCAGGTCAATGAGGAAATAAAAAATATGCGCGGTTCCCTCGAAAAATATGGTGAACTTAGTTTTGAATTAAATGAGAGGCTCTCCAAAATTGAAAGTCATCTAGAAGGCCAGGCAAAATATATCGAAGAGCTCTCTCTAGAAAACAAAACTTTAAAAAATAAAGTAGGTGAGCTTGAGGTTCGGCTTAATAAGGCCGAGCAGGGCCTACTTCGTAGGTCCCTGGAAATTCGAGGTGTCCCGGTCCGCCCGGGCGAAACTCCTGCGGCTCTAGTGACCAGTGTAGCGGCGGGCCTAGGTATGAGGATTTCTCCCGAGGACCTGGACACGGTGGTACGACGCAGATCGAGGCCGGGTGACGAGAGAACACCTCCTGTTGTTGTCCGATTCGTCAGGCAAATCACGAGGGACGAGCTGGTGAAGCAAAGAAAGGTAAAAAGGGATTTCACCACGCTGGATATCGGGTGGGAATCTAATGATTGCCACCGTATTTATCTGAGTGAGGAAATGTCTCCTGGAAACAGACACCTTTACTGGCTCGCCCGACAGAAGAGATCGCCTGGAAAGCTAAAATACGTCTGGTTTTCCGCCGGCAGAGTTCGCTGTCGTAAGGACGACGGACATCCGGTGGTCTTCATCAACCGAGCGCAGGACCTAGAGGTCTTCGGCTGACGTCCCGGCTACCGTCTGCTCTCTGGCTACCAACGAGTTCACACCACGGATTCTATATGCAATTTACTGACTTTTATGTTTAATGTCGCGGTTTATTTTTATTTTTATACAGCTTTTATTTTCTTCAATAATCATCATTTATTTTATTTATCAAGTATTCTTTACTCAACACTTTTGATTGTATATTATTGTATCTATCTTCTTCTAATTTTTAAATTTAACCAAAATCTAGCTACATCGTCTTCCTACCATCAGAGTTTTTCCCCATCCCGTCCCTATGACTAGTATCCTAACCATCTGCCATGTCAACTCCCAATCCTTACCCGCTCATTATGATGAATTCCTTCAATACTTTACCCAGAACTTTTACCATATCATTGCAGTATCAGAAACTTGGCTAAAACCCTACATTCCT
Organism: Piezodorus guildinii; assembly: GCA_023052935.1. Lineage (NCBI taxonomy): Eukaryota > Metazoa > Arthropoda > Insecta > Hemiptera > Pentatomidae > Piezodorus > Piezodorus guildinii. The sequence goes on along the minus strand of CM041298.1, from coordinate 83,403,063 downwards.
TCCTCTTCTATTTCCTTACCTGACCACTCCTTCTTACGTCATGACCGATTAGGCCGCACCGGCGGAGGCGTAGGCTCTATGTTCATAATAGCCTAAAATCCCGTATCCTAGATGTCTCAACCCCATCCGATCATCCTCATATTGAATTTATTATCCTTGAAATTATTTGTAACAATCATCCTCTCCTATTTGCAGTAGTGTATCGCCCTCCTCTAGTTCCGTTCGATGCTCCTTTTGAAACTACCCTCTACAGTTACGTTCCTCTCTATAACAATATTATAATCTCCGGCGACCTCAACACCAATTTCCTTTCCAACTCCATTGACAAACTGTACCTCGAAAATCTCTTCTTTTCTCTTAATCTTTTCATTGTACCTTTCTCTCCCACCCATCATACTCGTTGTTCAAATACCTGGCTCGACCTTCATGTAATTGATTCAGCACATAGCCTTCTCTCTTCATCTCAATTACCAGTCCCATTCTTATCATGTCACGACCTAATTCACATATCATACAATATCCAAACTCCAGTAATCCTTCCTAAAACAACAACTTTCCGTAATATCAATTCCCTTACTCGTAAAATTATCCAATCCGATCTTGAAGTCCTAAAGTGGGACGATATATATTCTTGTACCTCTATAGATTCAATGGTCGATATCCTCACCTCTAACCTAATCAGTATCCTCGATAAACATGCTCCCCTCAAAACCCGCACCTTCCGTCGCCGCCCCGCTCCTTGGATGAGTCCAGAAATAAAAGACTTACAAAAGAGGCGTGAGGCAGCCCGTAGACGCTTTAGACGTACTAGACTAACGGAAGACTATCAAGCGTTCAGGGCACTCCGCAATCTGACTCAGACAACTATCAGACAAGCAAGATCTAACTACTTTCACGAAACTCTCTCCTCTGCTCCCGATTCAAAGTCAAAATGGCAACTCCTTCGCCAACTGTCTCTTTGCAAATCCTCTTCCTCACCATCCTATCAATCCTCACCAGATGAATTAAATATATACTTTTCATCTTCCTCCACTGATAACCATTCTCCGCATTCTTCTTACTTTTCTTCAGTTACATCATTTAATCCAGATAATTTTTATTTCTCCGATATTTCACCAACTGACCTTATCTCCTCTCTAATGAAATCCCATACCAACTCCATAGGATTTGATGGAATACCCGTCAAATTATTAAAACTATGCCTTCCCGAAATCCTACCAGTCCTTCTATTCATATATAATTTTTCCCTCAAAAATTCTATATTTCCAACTACTTGGAAAAAAGCAATAATCCATCCTATTAATAAAACCTCTAATCCTATATCCCCTAAAGACTACCGCCCAATTTCCATCCTATCTAACCTATCCAAGCCTTTAGAAAGAATAGTCCAATCCCAATTATCTAATTACCTTGAAAAGTCTAAACTTCTTGATCCTCTCCAATCCGGTTTCCGGCCTGGTTTTTCCACACAATCTGCTCTCCTCAAAATCACCAGCGACATACATACTGCTATGGATGAAAAGAAACTGACCGTACTAATACTTCTAGACTTTTCAAAAGCTTTCGACTCCATGGACCTCTCCATCCTTTACTCCAAACTTCAATCCCTATCCTTTTCCAACAGCACTATCCGTTGGTTTCACTCATTTCTTTCTGATAGAACCCAAGCCGTCAATATTCCTAATCAACCTCTATCTTCCTTTCTTACCCTTTCGGCAGGTGTGGCCCAGGGTTCAAGTATATCTCCTCTCCTTTTTAATTCCTACATCAATGACCTTCCCAACTCTATCCATCATTGCTCCCACCATTTGTACGCTGATGATTTCCAGATCTACCTATCCTTCTCCCCCTCCGAGACATTAGCAGCATTTCTGAAGATTCAGGAGGACCTGGATAGAATCAGCCCCTGGGGAAATCTGAATAAACTTAAGCTAAATACTATGAAGACGCAAGCAATAGTAATAGGTTCCAAATCCCTTATCAAATCTAATACCAACTTCGCAAGTCTAATCCTCAGTAATTACCCAATTACCTTCAGTTCCTCTGTAAAAAACCTAGGTATCACAATCGACCAATCCCTCTCCTGGAAACCACATATTGCCCCAATCTCCCAAAGAACAATAAGTATCCTTAAATTTTTCCATCGCTCCCGTCATCTTCTCCCACTATCCACTCGTAAGCTCCTCGTTTCCTCACTCATTTTCCCCCACTTTGACTATTGTTGTGTGGCATATGACGGCCTCCCGACTGTGCTTGAAGACATATTAAAGCGCATTATGAACATTTTCTTAAGATTTGTCTTCGGCACTTCAAGGAGATCTCATGTTACCCACTTATACGGTGAGTTAAAGTGGCTCCTTCCCTCCACCCGCAGAAAATATTTCCTTGGATCATACCTTTATCAAACTATCAACTCCCAGCGTCCATCCTACATCCATAGTCTCCTTCAATTTAAATCCTCAGTCCACTTACTCGAAACTAGATCCCGACATTCTGACCTTTATGCTCCTACCCACAGAACCAAAACTTTTGATCGTTCCTTTATTGTTCGCTCTTCTGCACTCTGGAATTCTCTACCGAACCATATCCGCCATGCCACTTCTTTATCCTCATTCAAATCCAACTTTTCCTTTACCTACTGTCATCCCAAATAGACGATCAGCAAATATGATATGTCAATCTATTAAATCTATTAAATCTAGAAGTCTACATTGAATGAAAGACGATTTTTGTGTTTACCGCCCAAATTTTAATTTGATTTTGTTAAAATTAGATTTTATTTTCTCAGAAGACAATATTTAGAAGATATTATATATGTATATATATTTTTTTTTTATTTTTGTCTTTTATTTTTATTTTATTTTTTTTGAACTAATTTGTTTGTTTTTTTATGTATAGCTTTTCTCCTCATTGTTAATAATTGTATTTTTAAATAATCGTTGTAATTAATAAGTACTCATGTTTATTTTGTCTGTTGGCCAGACATATTATATTTTTCTATTGTACATAACTATTATTTTTAGGGGACCTAGTCCCAGAATAAAATTTTTTTTCTATTCTATTCTATTCTATTCTATATATATATATATATATATATATATATATATATATATATATATATATGTATCTTATATTTTACGTAATTTGACTTTATCATTATTTTTTGTATATATTGTGTGAATGTGGTCTCATATCACTATTACTACTGTTCATTTAGAAACTAATTGTAATATATCTTAATAAATATTAAAAAGAAAAAATCCTCCTTAGCCTACACTACAAAAGACTAAAACAGACATACTGCACTCTACCTTGGAACTCCCGACAGTGACTGACTACATCACTAGTTGACATATTAAATTCTTTGACAGCCTAAAATTGTGTACAAACCCTTTATTTCAGACTCTTTCCCAACAGATAGGCCACAAAGATGGCAACAACATGTAGGGAACCTCAGCCTTCACTGAGGATTAATCAATGAATCAAAACTCCGGTGAGCCCCGTCACAGGAAACAGATTAATGACAACCTATGAAGACGCCATCCTTTCCCGCCTCCTCATCCCTCTCTTAAAATGTACCGTGTACACTTGAAGAGATAGCCAACAAACAAACAGGTTCGAGAATTCCAACCCAAACTACAAGAAGCTTTGAAAAAAAAAAAAATGACTGTTAAAAAATTAATTTTAAGAGTAGTGGTAAGTGAAAGTCTGTGTTACCCGCGCCAGATTTTTTTTTTGATTTAACAGAATGAAAGATCGATTACATTATACCTTTCATGTTTCTGGATCTTTTTTTCTTTAAAAATAATGGATTAATTTTGGTCAAAAGACAAAAATATTAGTTTCACACACTAATATTTTTTTAGTACTTATGCTATGGATATATTATATATATATATATTTTTTTTTCTTAACATTCCAATCGAACTAAAAATTACAAATAATAAAACTCGAAGAATATTTAAGAAATTTCCCCAAATTAATTAATTAATGCTCGAAAATAGATCATCAAAACTTTTGATTAATTTAACTTTATTCAATAAGATTTTATCAAACTGTATCACGTTATGCTATATTAGGGGTACTCACTACGTTTGCTATAGCATGCTATTTGTGTTATTCTGCTAAACCCGTCGAGTTTCTACAGTTATTTCCTGTATAAAATTGAAACGTAGTGAGAACCCCTATTATACACAAACTCTAACACTGTGTGTATTACATCGGTATTGATATTTTAATTAAAATCGTTAAAGCCGTTTTTGAGTAAATCATAAATAAATTAACATTCCAATTGAACTAAAAATTACGAATAATAAAACTTGAAGAATATTTAAGAAATTTCCCCAAATTAATTAATTAATGCTCGAAAAAAGATCTTTTGATTAATTTAACTGTATTCGATCAGATTTTATCAAACTGTATCACGTTATTCTATATTATACACAAACTCAAACACTCTGTGTATTATATCGGTATTGATACTTTAATCAAAATCGTTAAAGCCGTTTTTGAGTAAATCATAAATAAGTGTGAAATAAACGGTATAAAGTAGCTCCTCTGGTTCGCCAATTTTAGTTTAAAAAACAGGTCAGATAGTGTTATTAAATAACTGTACTTAAAATATGTGGGGGGAAAAACTTGAAAGTTTAATGTTTTCGAGAGATGAATACACAGTAGGGTTTGTTGGAGCTTTTCTATAGGAATCAGTTTTCAACATGACATTCATTGGAATATTCTCGAATCGGAGTCTTTTAAAAGGCTGTCTTTTTTTCTGTCACTCAGTGGCAAATATTTCCTTAATTCAGGACAAAAAACTTCCGCTGGTCGAGATCTATTCTTTTCCTTATCATTGTCATCGCTCTTTCTTTTCTATATTTTTTTTTTTAGCCATTATTTTTCCTCAATATTATTTATTTATTTTTGAAGTGCCTCTAACCGCAAGGGTCATTTATTCAGTTAATTGTTTTTTCAAACTCTGTTGTAGATTTTGGTTTAATATGTTCAACAATGAACCTACGTAATTAACGAAAAAAAAATAACGAATTATATTAAACTCTCTATATTGATGTAAATTTAATGGACTTAAATGTCATGTCGGTTCCATTATGATTGAAATATTTTTACAGACATTCTATAAGAACCACCGTATCATCTTTGTAGCATTGTAGCAAACAGGACAAAAATATAAGTTAAACAAATTCGATATCCAACTGAAGGAGAAATAATAGAAATATTTTTGGTTTATTATTTTCAATAATGAACCTTTGTAATCGACCAAAAAAAACAAAACAAACCAAATTACCCCTCTTCAAAATTTGAGGGCTTACAGTTCAAGAGGTGTAGAACCCGAATAACGAATAAAAAAGCGGAACCACATCTGCCAAAAAAATTGTTTGTAACGGTGTACCCCAAGGTTCTGTATTGAGTACTACCTTGTTCTCTACCGCAATCCGAACAATCACTGACTGTTTAACTCTTAACGTCACTGGCTACATATTTGCTGATGATTTTGTTGTTCTTTGTAAATCACGTGATCTTCAAAACATCAAGAAGAGTCTTCAAAATACAGTCGATAAATTAGCTTCGTGGTCACAAAGAACAGCGTTTAACTTCTCAACAAGTAAAACGTGTTTCGTTCACTTTAATCGCCAAAGAAATCCATGGTGGTATTCCACCACAAGTCAATTTAAATAATATTCCTCTGGTCTACTCCTCTTATCGTGTTCGATTTTTAGGTCTATATCTTGATAGTAAGCTAACCTGGTCCGTCTATATAGATCAACTTCATTTTAAGACCGTGAGTAGATTAAAAATCCTGAATAAATTGGGAAACACCAGATGGGGTTCAGACAGGAATACAATGCTCCGCATCTATGAAGCATTGATACTCACCAAAATAGATCACGGTTGCTTCATATTTTCCTCCTCTTATCAAAATAAGATCAAGAAATTAGATGCAGTCCACCATGCCGGCATACGCCTATCAACCGGAGCTTTTAGAACTAGCCCAGTGAACAGTCTTTGTGTTGATGCAGGAGTTCTACCTCTCTCGTATCGACGCCAAAAGCTCGCTGCTAAATATATCACTAAAATGTACACACAACCAGGACAACCCTGCTTACAGTTCCTCATTTCAACAGGAAAATGCTGGAAAATATGAACGATTGAAAAATTCCTCTTTTCTTCTCTGGTATCGAATGAGATGGGTTATTTCTGAATTAGTGCAGCATCACTTCACAAAACAAGAGAAAAAGCTACCATCATGGACAATGTCACCTCCTCACACCAACTGTGAAATGTTAAAAGTTTCTGAGGAAAAAAAAGTGTTCCCCACAAGAAATATCTCAAACTTTCCTTACAGAACTTAATAAATATCAGTATAATATAATCATTTATACCGATGGTTCTAAAACAATTGAATCGACGTCATGCGTTGTATTAGACGGCGACCAAATTCACAAGTACAAACTTGATAGTAATCTACTTGTAGTGTTTTTACTGCCGAATTGACAGCTATTCTAAAAGCAGTTAATCTAGCTAGAACAACATTAGAAAAGTCAGTAATCATTTGTTCTGACTCGCTCAGTGCTCTCAGAGCCATTTTCAATCCATTCTCAGCAAACCCTATTGTACAGGAAGTCCACTTCGTAATCAAACAGTTGGAGGACTTCTCAAAAAATGTATTTTGAATTCCCAGTCATTCCGGAATATCAGGGAATAAGGAAGTCGACATAGCAGCAACAGAGGCACATTCAATAGAAGAAATAACGCCCTCTTTTGTTTCATCATCTGAGCTGTTTCAGCCAATAAACGCGAAGATCATAGACGAATGGCAACAGTCTTGGACCGCTCTTGAAAAGAAAGTGCAGGCGTGAGGAGGTAGTTATCGCCCGCCTGAGCATAGGACACTGCCGCCTCACTCATGAGCACCTCATGGCACGAAGGGATCCACCTCGATGTCAACTGTGTAACGTGACTCTCACAGTAAGTCGTTATAGTAGGGAATTTGTAAAATGTTGCGTACCACGTAAAGTCTCGGAGGCATTGAGCGATAGTGATCGGGCCGTCGACGGTGTCATTCAATTGATGAAGAACATTCGTTTATATCACCTCATTTAACACATTCAGGCTATTTTTCGCACTTTTTGATATTTTACTCACAATTATTTTATTTATTATTATTTTTTTATTATAATTTTTTTTTTGCATTTTGTTGCTAATCATCGTGTTTGCAGTTCCGATTAAATCATAATGTTTATTGTCCCTATTGTTCTGTTTTATACTTATTGATTTCGTCCTACTTTATACGTTATACTTATTTTTTTTACTTTTTTTTTCCTCCTCTTCATATGTAAGTTAATCGTCTTCTGAAGTTGTTTTGGGTAATAACAACCACTCGCAGTTTTTTGCCCTTAAAACCAAAACAACAACAACGAATAAAAAAAAAATCCCTAAGTCAGTTTCGTCTTTTCTTCGAAACTAGATAACCAAAATTCTGCACAAAAATAATAAGGCATCTAACGATGATCCTATCTTAAATACTTTGATATCAGCCTATATTAAAAAAAATCATAATAATAATTTAATAACTCTGTAAGTTTTGAAGATAGAGAAAAAATTGATTGCACTCTTTTCATGTGAATAATTATAAAAAAGAAAAGAAAAAAAAATGAAATTTTACCGACAACTACGCCTATAACCTATTTTTTTTTTGTTTTTTTTTCGATAGAGAAGAATTGTATTGTTTTAGGATCAGAAAACCGCGAAACTGCGACAATTAAAAAAAAAAAAAAGAAAAAGATAAGAGAAAAACACTGTGTGTCCGTGTGTGTGTGTGTTAAATCTAGCGCAAAAAAGAAAAGTCATCAAGAATTTGTAAAATGTAGCGTACCATGTAAAGTATCGGAGGCTGTTCGCGATTACGCGAATTAAAAATAATAATATTTATTTTGATTTAAATTTAATTAGATTGAGCCTTGGATACGGCACAGATGTTTTATTCGACAGTCTTTTGTTTTTTGCTATAGCGTCAGTGTGAATTGAGATTCTGTCCCGATTGCATGTTTTTGTAGTCCGTGACGATATTAGTGGTGATATGAGATTCCCGGTCACGATAAAGGGACTCGATTTAAGAATTTAGGTTCTCCTAAGTTTTACAAATAAATTTAAGATAGACAGCAGCTTACCTAATCGCCTTCTTCGTGTCTTCTCGCTCCGGCTCGGCAGTCTCTTCCAGCTGCTCCTAGATTTATCTTGTAAAACTTAGGAGAACCTAAATTCTTAAAATTGAGTCCCTTATCGTGACCGGGAATCGAATATCACCACAAATATCGTCACGGACTACAAAAACATACAATCGGGACAGAATCTCAATTCACAGTGACACTATAGCAAAAAACAAAAAGACAGTCGAATAAAACATCTGTGCCGTATCCAAGGCTCAATCTAATTAAATTTAAATCAAAATAAATATTATGCGAACAGAGGCATTGAGCGATAGTGATCGGGCCGTCGACGGTGTCATTCAATTGGTGAAGAACATTCGTTTATATCACCTCATTTAACACATTCAGGCTACTTTACGCACTTTTTGAAATTTTACTCACAATTTTTATTTTTTTATTCTTTTTTTTATTGTTTATTTTTTTATTTATTTATTATATATATATATTTTTTTTTCCTCCTCATCATAGGTTTCGTTAATCGTCTTCTAAAGATGTTTTGGGCAATAATAACCACTCGCATTTTTTTGCCCTTAAAACCAAAACAACAACAACTCACTTGATGGCAAGTCAAATATTGCTTTATTGATTCATATAATCCTCTATATGTACTTATCAAGGTGTTTACATCAGGTGAGTTGGAATTATGGCTGATAGTCTACCTTATCAGACCTTAACTTATATATATATATATATATATATATATATATATATATATATATATATATATATATAATTTTGTTTTAAATAATTCGGGTTTTGGGCCATTAAACTTAGTTTAATGGCCCAAAACCCGAATTATTTAAAACAAAATTATAATATAAAAAAAGGGTCGATGAATTAATTTCTTGTATATATATATATATATATATATATATATATATATATATATATATATATATATATACACACACACTCTTTTAATTCAGTTAATTTTGAAGATACATAAATAAATACCAAATTTATTATGTTTATTGCTTTTCGATAGAGAGTTAAATTTTCTACGAAACGAAAAAAGAATCATTAAAATCAGTTTAGAGATAGCAGAGATATATCGTTTTGAAATTAGCAGTGGTTATTCACCATTTTCCTTTGCATTGATTTTCGTATAAATAGTCATACTCTCTTATAGTTATTTGGAAGTAATAAACACTAGTGTAATAATTTGCAGTGTTTTTAAACTAAATTTGGCGAACCAGAGGAGCTACTTTATACCGTTTATTTCGCACTTATTTATGATTTACTCAAAAACGGCTTTAAGGATTTTGATTAAAGTATCAATACCGATATAATACACAGAGTGTTTGAGTTTGTGTATAATATAGAATAACGTGATACAGTTTGATAAAATCTGATCGAATACAGTTAAATTAATCAAAAGATCATTTTTTGAGCATTAATTAATTAATTTGGGGAAATTTCTTAAATATTCTTCAAGTTTTATTATTCGTAATTTTTAGTTCAATTGGAATGTTGAGAAAAAATATATATATTCATAGCATAAGTACTAAAAAAATATTAGTTTATGAAACTAATATTTTTGTCTTTTGACCAAAATTAATCAATTTTTTTTAATTTAAAAAAGATCCATAAATATAAAAGGTATAATGTAATCGATCTGGTGCGGGCAACACACGACTTTTACTTACCACGACTGTTAACATTAATTTAAAACTATTAACTAAGTATACTTCAATTTGTCACGGGTTCAATGCCAAAGGTCACGGGTTCAAACCCGCAGGTGGTTCTAGGATTTTTTAATGGGAGTAAAAAATCCTTAGTTACGCCGTCCTTCGGAGGGGACGTTAAAAGGTGGTCCCGAGCCTGTGCGATGTCAGGTACTCGTTAAAGATCCCTATCCTAATAAAACCTGGATAGGCAAAATTTAGGACTCCCAGTGTAGCATCGTCCGATTAGCCATAGTTGCATAAAAGTGACGTTAAACGAATAAACAAACAATTTAAAAAGTATTTTAATTTGATTTTAATAAAACGTGTATTCATTTTCGTTGGAAACATATGATTTAGATTAAATAATGTAACTATATTAAATTGTTAATCAGTAATAAGTTTATTCCCTATTCGTCACTTTATATTACCTTTTACAACTTTGTGTATCAGATAATATTTTTTCTAAAATCTTTCTCTTTCCAAAGGTATATTATACGTCTATATTACTGTTTTTATTATCCAAAAAACAAAAATTACATCAAAAAATAGTTTTGCTTCTTTATCCATTCGTTGATCGTCAAATTCGTCCAACTTGTTTATTTAGCCGTCCTTCATCAATGTCCTTAAGATAATATGGGTAATCTTTTTGAATGTACAAAATTAAAGGTAGTTTAGTGGAAGAAAATTTAAAATATCTGCATTTAAGCCCCGTCAGACTATTTCAATTAGAACGAAACCTACATCATATTAAAACCCATTACATTTTAAATCGATATTTAGAGTTTAATTAAAATCGTTAGAGCCGTTTTTGAGAAAATCGTAAAAAGGTGAAAAATGCATTGTATAAAGTGGCCCTTCTAGTTAGCCGATTTTTATGAAAAAGTTGCTGTAACATCTACGGCGTATAGGTGTCACAAATATGAAATTTCAGTTGCATAGGACGTTACGTTTTCGCGCTAGACTTACAACACACACACACGTTTTGCGGGACTTGGTCATTTGGACTGAGGGGATCCTAAAACGTGTATTTCCGTTGAAAACTGGAATTCGAAAATTTTCACGATCGCAATACTTACCCTTACTATATATTTCATATATAGGTAAGTGAAAGTAAAAATGCTTTCATTTATCTTTAATTGATGAAGAGTTATACCATTTTGGAAAATAAATCTCTTCTTTTACCACTGGAATTCTATAAATCAAGAAACTTGAAACCGCGAATAGAATAAAGCACCTTAGTACTGTCGTGAGACGGAACAAATTATTCCGAGAATGTTTAAGAAGGCTGGTAGCAGCGCTTTGCTTAAATTGAAAGTACGAGGACTCGTATCGACTCCGTGAAAATCTTTCTTGGGATCTAACCTACAAATGGATTAAATGTCTAAATCCTGCCTTTGACGACTAATGGATCGTTATCACTGGAGACCGGATCTTTGTGCAGTAAAACGCCGAAAAAAACTTGAAGTAAATACTTCGAAACGTGCAAAATCGTGCAATAAAAATCCCGAAATATGCAAAATAGTGCAGCATATATATATATATATATATATATATATATATATATATATATATATATATATATATATATATATATGTATATCTTAAACGTCCGAAAAATAAATGAACCTTGATCTATATGAAAGAGGAACTTCACCTTTAGAAGTTGTTTTCTTGAGAAATTACTTCCCTATAGTTAACAAATCTGGTGCGCGCATTTATATTTAGCTATTAATCCGTTTTATATATATATATATATATATATATATATATATATATATATATATATATATATAAGGTAGGAAGAGAGTTGGAGTATATATATGTATATACTTCTATATATGTATATTTTTCTTGTGAGTGTTTGTGTGTGGGGAGGGAGGGGTAAGAGATGCGTTAAAACTAAGTGGAATAGAAAATTTATATTTAAGAAAACTTTAAGAAACTACATATCACAGCAACTTTATCACTGAAATCGGCTGACCGGAGGTGCTGCTTTATAACATGTATTTTGCACCCTTTTTATGATTTTCTCAAAAAACAGCTGTAAAGATTTTTTATTAAACTCGTTATATGGATGTAAAATTTAATGAGTTTTAATATGACGTAGGTTTTATTCTTATTTAAATAGTCTAACATCGCTTAAATTCCGATATTTTGAATTTTTATTCTTTTACAGTACCTTTAATTTTGTAGATTTAAAAAAAAAAAATAGGCACATCATATTATTTGCATTGATAAGTAATGGCTCTAAATATTCATGTTGAGCGAATTCGATAAACGACTAAAGGAGAAAAGTGCAAAATATTGTTTTATGCGAGTTTTGTGTTTTTGAACAGAAGAAATAATATAGACGTATAATATACCGTTAGATAGCTAAAAAGATTTTAGAAAAATATTATTTACTACACGGGATTGTAAAGGTTCCTAGAGTGTGGTAAAAAATCTGGTGCGGGCAACACACGACTTTCACTTACCTCCGTTTTTAAAATAGATTAAATTATTTTCAAATACAGTAAGAGATCAAAATGAGTGAAACCATTAAAGAATTAGTTAAATGAAATTGCTATAGAAACGTGTGTTTTATTAAAAAATCGATTATATTATTATCTAAAATAATCAGTTAGTTTTATGTTCATTTCATCACTCTCTATTAACTTTTAAAAGCTTGTGTATGAGATAATATTTTTTCTAAAATCTTTAGCTTTCCAACGGTATATCATGCATGTATATTACTGCTCTGAAGTTCAAAAACGAAAAATTGCATTAAAAAATTATTTTTTCTGTTTTCTCCTTTAGTTGGGTATCGAATTTATATATTTACCTCTTTTTTATCTGCGTCAACAATAAAAATATACTAAACAATTAAAAAGCTTAAGAAAAACGAAGTAGCTACACTGTCAATTAAACTTAAAGAAAAATACGGTGCAGGCAACACACGATACCTCCGTTTTTAAAATCGATTAAAGAACTTCCAAATACTCGTACTGTTAGAGTAATTTAGTTATTTTTATTAAATCTACAAAATTAAAGGTACTTTAGGGGAAGACAATTTAAAATATCGGCATTTAAGCCCTGTCAGACCATTTTAATCAGAATAAAACCTACATGATATTAAAGCCCATTAAATTTTACATCGATATAGCGAGTTTAATCAAAATCGTCGGAACCGTTTTCGAGAAAATCGAAAAAGGGTGCAAAATGCATGGTATAAAGTGCCTCTTCTGGTAGGCTCATTTTGATGAAAAAAGTTTTGTCACGTCTCGGGCGTATAGTTGTCTTAAATATGAAATTTCAGTTTCATAGAACTTACCGTTTCCGCCCGGGAGTTACCACACACACACACACACACACACACACACACACACACACACACACACAGACCTTTTTGCGGGACTTGGTTATTTGGACTCAGGGGACCCTAAAACGTGTATTTCCGTTGAAATCTGGAATTCGAAAATTTTCACGATCGCAATACTTCCCCTTACTATATATAGTAAGTGAAAGTAAAAAACCGATAAAACTAACAGATTGTTGTAGGTAAAAATATAATAAATTATTTAATAAAACACATGTTTCTATTGAAATTCAATTTAAATTATTCTTTAATGATTTTCTTTTATATCTAAATGTATTTTAAATTTTTAAATTGATTTTAACAATGGAGGTAAGTGAAAGTCGTGTGTTGCGCACTTAAGATTTTTTTTATATTTATTTAATTACTCTAACACTCTGAAGCCCATTTTTTGTTTTTTGTTAATTTTATTCTAAAAGGAATTGTCCCAGGATAATAATTTATATATATATGTATATGTATGTATATATATATATACATATATATATATATATATATATATATATATATATATATATATATATATATATATATATATGTATATAATAAATTCCTTACCTACTCATATTCGCCATGCTCCTTCCTTTCCCTCATTCAAATCTCATCTTTTCCAACATCTTTTGGCATCCCAAATAGATGCACAATAAATTTAAATCTGCAACTGACTTATTTTAATTTCAATACAAGTTATAATTATCTATTTTACCCAAACCCTTGCGGTGTGAAATAATTAGTTGTTTTTTTATAATTTCCTCGACCCTTTCAGTAGCCTTCAGGAGATTTCTCTTCTTTCTTTTATTTGTTTTTATCTTGTGTCTTTATTATCTATACTTTTTGTACATAAATGTATATAAGTCACAACCGAGACTTATTTGTGAATAAATATTAATTTTATTGTTTTCTTGACCAGACATAAATATTAATATCTACTGTTTATTTTTGTTATTCTTAAGGGAAATATTCCTAGTATAAAGTTTTTATTATTATATATATATATATATATATATATATATATATATATATAATATATATATATATATATATATATATATCGTTATAAATCTTTGCGGACTGTAATAATGATGTAACATAACCCTATTCCCACTCGACGAGAACCTCTCTCGAGCCTACGACCCCTTAGGCTGTTTACCTTACTCCCTTCCTTGAAACTTCGCAACATCATAAATAGGAGAGTTATGAAGCCTTGTAGATTCGAAGGCTCATAGAAGTATATAAATGGCTATTATTATATTATGATGTAGTACCCCATTTTGTAAAGTTTGTTTTAGGCCTTCCACTTCTTAGAGGACCTTATTAAGGAGTTTCGTTGAAGCCTCTTGATTTACTGTTATTATGCGTGCATCTGAACCTTGTAATATGCTGTAGTATAAACATTTTGGAAATTATTACGATGGATATAAGTATTTTTGGGAATTTTAGAAATAAGAATAGAATATATTTTATTTGTGAAAGACAAAGTCTTGCATAAATTTAGAATAAAATAATAATAATAACAGGCCTCATGTTATCAACTCAATTTTATTTACAGGGTACAAGCTCCGCAGGTCCGCATTGTGCAACCTTCTAAACTCCCCAGAGGTCTCATCTCTCTTCCGAACAAATATTTTACGCAGTACCTTATTTTCGAAAACCTTAAGCCGTTGTTCATTCTTCAAAGCAAGCGGCCACGTTTAACATCCGCAAAACGGTGTGATATTCTATTCTATTGGGAATACAATAGAAAAAAAAATATTCTGGGAATAGGTCCCCTAAGAACAACAGTTAAGCACAATTGAAATATATATAGTATTTTTAGCCAGTAGACAAAATAAACATGATTAATTATTATTTAAAATGGAAAAATAAGGAGAATTATTAATAAAAAAAAAATAAAAAAAACTGTACCACTACATCCCATGAAAAGTCTTGGGCTCAGTACATATAGAGATTCATACTGTTACTAGGTCAACGGCCGTGCAATGGGGTGATTAGGCCGAGATCACACTCAGCTGCTAGGTTTTTCCCCAATTTGGATATCCACTTTATAGAGGCTGGGTCTCCTCCAGGAGGGTCTCCATACCCTTGGGTCGCCCCCCGACCGGATCAAATTAAAACTTCCTATCGCTCTTCTTCGCTTATCCTTCTAAAGACTCAAGAGGTTTTCTGGGTCAAAAGTTCAATAATTTTACAATGTGGAACGCATCACAGTTTTGAGTGTCATTCTTGCGCAGGGGCCATGCTAATCTTCTCAGAATCGTTCCAATTTTAGTATATGTACAGCCGAAGCGAGTACAATAATTTTACAATATGGCAATATTTAAGGTAAAAATTTCAAAATCTAGTTATTGACACCACAATTATTGAAATCCCTGTCCTTAATTTTTTTTTTTTATGTTATAATAGGCCATTAGAAAGAAATAACATCACATACACATGCTAAACTTTAATGTAATATAAAAAGCAATTGAAATATTCAGCCTCTTTATTTAACATTATAAACGAAACTATTTTAAATAACACAAAAAATCAAATATTCCGGTAGGTATATGAAACATAAAATAAAATAATTGATTTACATTCCATAATATTCATTCATATCTCATCTTAATTTATATCTGCATCAGACTCCACGATGTAACATGCGGAAAAAACACAAGTTGATTTGACTTGTCACTCTCAGGAATAAGTTCATTTTCTTTTAAACATTTTCTGTAGTAGACCTTGCTGCAAAATGAACAATCAAAATAAATCCTCTGTAGAATATTGACAAATTTGTAACATAGAATTGTTTTTTTTTTTGTTCATTTTTCTTTTTTAGAATTTTATTTTACAAAACTATCGCTTGGCACAGGGAAGTTGGCAAGGAAACAAAAAGGCACATTTACAAGTCTGTGTACCTCCCAACCCACACATATGGAAGCGAAAGCTGGATTATGCTGGAGAAGCAAGTTAGCCGAGGGACAGCAGCCGAGATTAAGTTCCTTCGGAGAGCTGCTGGAAAGACCAGAAGAGACTGCGTCAGAAATGAATGTATTAGAGAACATCTAGAGGTGCCAGAACTCAAGACACTGTTGGAGAACCGACAATTGAAGTGGTTTGACCACGTTTGTCGGATGGAAGAGGAGAGAGATCTACATAAAGTTCTGGAAGCTCTACCCACTAGCAGGATGCCGAGGGCCTATCCCAGAATCAGGAGTACATTCAATGGATTGGAGAGAAGAGAGGCAAAACACTCCAAGAAATGAAGCGGCTTAGTAGGGACCGATAGGGCTTAGGCATGGCTGCATTGGATAGAGGCTCCTCGGGGCTAGTTATGGCACGAAGAGCAAGTCAAAGAAGCAGAAATCTATCGCTTATACTGAAGTGCAACGTTGTCCGAGGAACTACAAATCTTTTACATATTGTTTTAATGCAAGAGCCATCCCATCCATTATAGCCTTTAAGGAGTGCTCTAAATCCTGCTGGCTATAACTGGACTTCTTAGGCATACTAGCACCCGTACACACAGAAAAAAAATTTACTAGTAGGAACTGACAGTGTCAATAACTAGTCTTTGAGCCCAAAAACTAGTAATTGACACTCTATGTCAATAACTAGTTACGCTAGAATTAAAGTTAAAATAACATTACAGATTTATTAGGAAGATAAAACTATTAAAATTAAAACAGAGCCATCAAATTTAAAAAAGAAAATCAAAATTTAGTTGTTGACATGGGGTTTGAATAACAAAATAAATTGGGGAAAAATGACCAGTTATTGTCACCTCTGAATAATAACTTTTAAATTGGTTATTTTAATTTAAAATCACTCCAGACACTTCAATTATAGATTAACAAACCAAATAAACTACTTACTGTTATTGCAAAAAATGAAGTAAGTGAGTAAGAACGAAAAAATTGGGCGATCAACTGAAGTCGCGGAGGTATTAATTTTAAAACGTTTCTGGTGGTTAGTTTTCTTAACAATTAAATCATAGATGACTTAGAGGAACCTTTTTTTTGTTCACACCTACCTCGCATTTGAAGGCTATACAGGGGTTTCTCGGGCCGGGAGGGGGAAGGTGAGGGCGGAAGATAAATGCTGAGATAAAAACATCCCACGGCCCGAGATTCGAACTTGGGATTATTGTGTTCCAAGTTTCTGGTTCTTTGTTGCTAGGCAACGTGTGTTGAAAGCAACTCGCGCTAACCTACTCAGCTACCCCGCCCTCAGGGGGGAGGGTGTCAATAACTGTACTGGGTGTCGATAAATATCTGGTTTATCCTAAATATCAATAAGATCTGTCGCCCAGTAAAAAAGGCTTTTACCAACTTTCCTAAGGTTCCCGATCAGTCTAGTCCTTCCTGCGGCACAGGGAACTTCCTAGACCCCCGGTATCAACTTCGGGCACATCCTGATGAGTTTCCAAAAAACAGAATTATAAGAAAGGAGAGGAGGTAGAGGTGATGATGAGAAAAATTGAGAAAGAGAAAAGGTCAATCGTATTCCAGACACAGAAGAACGAGAGATCCGAGAAAGACCCGACGGGATCGGATAATCAGCCAGTCACTAACAGACTGTCATACAGGATCCGAAAGACAAGACTAAACTAAATATTCTGCCAACTAACAATGGGCTGGGCGTCTGAAAAGCCACTATCATTTCGTGCCAAATGTTCTCTTCATCCAACTAAAAACCTATCCTATAGGCTAAATGCTATGAAAACTCAGGCGATTGTTATAGCTTCCTATTCCCTCCTCACATCCTATACTACATTTCCAAGTCTAACCCTAAATGATCAGCCAATAACCTTCACTTTCAATGTCAAAAACCTGGGTATTACCATTGAAAAAACCCTTTCCTGGAAACCCCATATTGCCCGAATCTCCCGAAGAACAATAAGTACCCTCAAATTTTCCCATCGCTCCCGCCATCTTCTTCCACTGTCTACCCATAAGCTCCTTGTATCCTCATTTATTTTCCCCCACTTTGACTACTGCTGCAGGGTATATCGTGGCCTCTCGACTGTGCTCGAGGAAAGGCTAAAGCAAATCATGAATACATTTTTAAGATTTGTCCTTGGCACACCGAAGAGATCTCAGGTGACCCATTTATACAGTGAGTTAAAGTGGCTCCTTCCCTCAAACCGCAGACAATATTTCCTAGGATCATACCTTTACCAAACCATCAACTCCCAGCTACCTCCCTATCCACAGACATCTGCAATTTAAATCGTCAGTCCGCTCCCTCCAAACAAGATCGCGCCATTCTGACCTTTATATTCCTGCCCACAGAACAACAAGTTGTGATCGTACCTTTCTTGTTCACATTATTACTCTCTTGAATTCCCTACCTACTCATATCCGCCATGCTTCTTCCCTACCATCATTCAAGTCCCAGCTGTTCGAGTACCTATTGTCATCTCAAACAGACGCTCAATATGATATTTCAAATCAAATATCTATTCGAAAAGAAAATTGATTATTTATTGTTCATGATTCTGTATCGATCAATTATTATGAATCAGATGAGGAAGATGGTTGGGGGTGCGGTCATAAATTAAAACCACACAATTAAAAATAAGAGTTATTTTTATTATGTGCCGACGTTTCGGCCTACAATGTGGGCCTTCATCAGGGCTAAAAGAAACAAATATACAATTTCCTCTAAAAATTCTACCGCTTCAAAACTTTCAGAACATTCCTTAACCCTTAACCATTCCTTTGATTTTGATAAAACATCCATTCTTGCCACTGTTCCCAACCATGACAAACGACTCATTACAGAATGCATTTACATACAACTAGAACCCCTTCCTGTTAATCAAAAGACTGACAAACATAACTTGTCACTAGCTTATTCCCAAATATTAAATTTAATAAAGCATCCCTAGCTCATTTTTTAAACAACCACCTGATCATCTTTTCATAATTTTTATTTATTTATTATCATTTTTTTATTTATATATTTATTTAATTTTCGTACTCCCCTTTTTTTATTTATTTATTTGTTTACCTACTAGATTACTGTTTATTTATCATTTCCTTCGACAGCTCCTTATCGTCATTCGTTATTACCTTATCATCATTCATCATTTATTATCGTCATCCGTTATTACTTAAAATCTTTTAATCTTTACCTCGTCACTATTTCTTACAATTTTATCAAATACCCATAAGTAATAACTCAAGTACTCTCAAGTAATGACTTTTGGCTATTTTTTAACAATCGAATCAGTAAACATAACTTAGCTTCTTGGAATTTTCCTAACGGACATTCTAGTTCTCATATTTTCCGTTCCACGCAATGATCGTTTTTTAAACTGAGAAACATCACTTCGTAGGCAACGCTTGCACGTCATGTATGTATATTTTTTTCTTATTTATAAGGGTCTTTTTTCATCGCCCATTTCTTTCTCCCCCTTTCCATACTCATATATTTCTCCATTACATATCCTGACATATAATTATTAGTTTAATATTACATTATTTTAAAATTTAAATTATTATTTTTTATTCATACTG
Organism: Piezodorus guildinii; assembly: GCA_023052935.1. Lineage (NCBI taxonomy): Eukaryota > Metazoa > Arthropoda > Insecta > Hemiptera > Pentatomidae > Piezodorus > Piezodorus guildinii. The sequence continues at coordinate 83,383,316 of CM041298.1, read as the reverse complement.
TTTCTCTTTTGTAATGACTATATTTTTTTATATATTACCTATACTCTTAACTATGTTTTTAATATATTACCGTCATATATCAACTCATAATTGTTAATATTTAAAATTTTAATTGTTCACATATTTTTCCTTTATCATTTTTTTTCATTTACTGAGTCTCTATTTATATATTCTCATTACAATATTATCATCTCAATTATGTCTACTTCCATACTTTATAACTATCATCTTAATTTTGTTTATTTCCATACTTTATAACTGTCACCTTATTTCCATACTTTATAATTGTCATCTTATTATCATTTTACATTTAATATTATTTATGTTCCCATAATTTATTACTGTCATATTATTATTATATACCTAACGCATTATTAAGTCTAATTACACTGGTTGTTATCTTGTTTCTTTTAGCCCTGATGAAGGCCCACATTGTAGGCCGAAACGTCGGCACATAATAAAAATAACTCTTATTTTTAATTGTGTGGTTTTAATTTATGACCGCACCCCCAACCATCTTCCTCATCTAATTTCTCTACGGTCAACAAAACTCCATCATTATAATTATTATGAATCAGTTTCGATGTTAAGTTTTGTTCAACATTTCAGAAGTTGTTCATTTATTTTACTCTGTTAGTGATTTTACTCTTTTGTTTTATTGTATCCTACTTTTCTTCTTAAAGCTTTGTAAATAAGAATTAATTATTATCCTTTGGTCTTGTGGCCAGACACATTGTAAATATTAATTGTATATATCATATTGTTCTTAAGGGACCTAGTCCCTGAATAAAAATTATTTTTCTATTCTATTCTACCCCTATGTGTATAAAATATCGATATTCCAGGATATGGCGTTTTCATAACTGATTAATATGCATCTGTCACCCAAATTATGTTACATATTTAGTTTTCAATAGATATCAATGTTAAACTGGCGTTGTGGATATATTACTAATAAATATATAATTAATGCAAATATTTCAGATTTGATCATCATTATTTCAAACCAATAATAAATATGCTCATTGGAAATAGGAGAATATTAAATTATTCCGAAATAAAACTAATAATTAATCTGATTTTCTAATAACTGATTATTTATTGCATAAATAATTAGTACTTTCACAGCCTTCATATTAAATATATACTAATGTATTGTGTTTCGATATTACCTGACATATTACGCGGATGTAACAAAATAATATGGTTATTTTTATAGAATCTACAAAATTAGCGGTAGTTTAGAGAAAGAAAATTTAAAATATCGGCATTTATCCCCATCAGACTACTTTAATCAGAATGAAACCTACATGATATTAAAGCCCATTCAATTTTACATCTATATAGCGAGTTTAATCAAAATTAGTACTTTCATAGCCTTCATATTAAATATATATTAATGTATTGTATTTCGATATTACCTGACATATTACGCGGATGAAGGTAATAGAGATTGACGAAATAGACAGAGCATAGCGGACAGATTTTCAAATATTTTATCTCTAAAATACATATATTATGTTCATTTAAATTAATTAACTGTTCCGCATTATTGTTAGCTGTCAGAAATACTTATAATAAATTTGTAAGTTCATGGGAAATATATTTGTCTGAGCTTAAAACACATTTATAAAAATAAGAGTAATGGTATCGACGTATAATATTTATTTAGAAAGATTTAAAAAAAAAGTTATAAAAGAAATCAAGTCGTAAGATTTGTTACAAAATATGGAGTATATTTGTTTCCATGAAAAAAATACATAACAAAAAAAATCTAGTGCACCTGAAACACACTTTTTACATACCTCCGTTGTTGAAGTCGATTTTAAAACTTTTAAACATAATAATAAATGAAAAAAGTTGAAGAATTATATTTAATTTGATATTAATAATAATAATAATGATAATAAATCTTTATTTATTCTGGGACTAGTCCCTTTAGAATAGCATTACAAAAAAATTAAAATAAAAACTTTAAGGTGTTAGAGTATACAAAAAACAATAAAAAAATACAATAAGAATTACAAACAATGGTTTAAAAAACAGCCTAAATAATAATATTAAGAATGAAACTAGATAATAAACATAATAAGAAATATGTACATATGTAGAATTTTAATTAAAAAAATCATTACAGTGTTGTTGTTGTTTTTTAACAATATACTACTATGTTCGGTGGCATTAAGGGTAATAGAGTGATTATCTTAAGTTATACATTTATTTATATATCAAATAGTACACATAAAAACACATTATTATTACACATGAAACATAATACAGTAAGGCATTGTTATTATGGAGAATACTGAGGTTCTATTTCCCACATAATATAACATTAATGTACCTTAGGACATATCTGCATAATTTCTTTAATAGCTGGACCCCCGATCTCCTCCGTCCGCGGCTTGACTTCCGCTTCTCTTGCCGTCCGGGCTCAGACTCCTCAGGTAAAGGGCTATCTCCCCCAATCAGTGGAGGGGTGCAGTTTTTTGCATACGCCTTCTAAGAACCCTTCCTGCTTGTCGCCCGGAAACTGATCTATTTTGTACAGTTCAAAAATATTCCTTCACCTTCCAGTATTCTCGATACATAGCAATACTAATAATATAATATGTGCGAAATACAAGATAACATATATTGGGTTGTGTCACATGAAATGTCCGTTTTCAAGGTAAAGGATTTTTATTAAAAATACGATATGAAAACAAAATAATTTTATTCGAAGTATTTACCTTCTTTTTCTACACATATTTCCCAACGTGACACCAACTTTTTTATCCCTGTACGGAAAAACTCTGAGCTTTGAAGTGAAATAAAATCTGAAAACGCACTTTTCACTTGATCATCATTTTCAAAAAGTTTTCCTTTGACAAAGTTGTCTAAATTCCTGAACAGGTGGTAATCTGTTGGAGACAAGTCGGGAGAATATGGTGGGTGCGGAAGAACTTTGTAGCCAAGTTCTTTCAATTTTTGCACGGTATGTTTTGAAACATGGGGTCTTGTTGCCACTCAGTGAGATCATGAGGTACCCATGTATCGAGCTTTTTTACTTTCCCTATACACTTTAAATGTCTGGAAACGGTAGATGCACTTGCATTTAGTTGTCCTGAGAGTCCTTTAACTGTTTGGTAGGGGTTTCCTTCTACTGTATGTTTGAGGACATCGTTGTCTTTTACGGCCGGAGGCCTTCCTCGGGGTAAGTTTTCCAAGTCGGTATCTGGCTGAAAACTTCGCTAACCAACGGCGAATGGTCCGTTCATTAACACTCCCTTCCCCAAACGTCTTGCAATTATTTCTAGCGGCCTCAGCTGCTGAATGGCCGAGTTTAAACTCATACAAAAATATTACTCGAAAATCGCGTGTTTCCATGTTCATATTTGGAAGTATACTAAAAAGTGGGTAATTGATTGGGAAGCTAATGTTTATAATACAAAGGTAGAGGATTAGTAACAGTTTACTTTAAATACGTAAACATTCGGAAGAAAACAACAGAAACCTGCAAAATCCTTTATGTATTTCAGAACCTATAAAAACGGACACTTCATGTGAAACAACCCAATAATATAATAGGTAAATAAACGTTTCTATCTGTGTTGTTATTAATTTTAATTGAAATTAGGAAACGAATTAGGATTCTTCGGAAATTGGAGGGACAGGAGGTGATTGAACCGACGAGATTCGAATGTCGAAAGAGTATTGGAGTCACGGATATGAGAAGGAATAGAGTTCCCTGAGGATGAGGATCGAATTAGGAAAGATCTGTCGAAAGCTGTGGTTCGATTGGGCGTTATATTCATGTTCGAAGGCCGTGAGTGTGGCGGGAGTGGACTGAGGATTTGAAAAAAAAACATATCTGCTACGTAAGACGAACGGCATGCTTGGAGAACTTGGAAGAGAAAGGAAGCCAGAAAGTACTTCCAACGGTAGGAAGGGTAAAGCCACTTCAACTCTTCGTAGAATCGGGCGACAGAGGTGTCTCCGGATATCCCAAAGATTGAGCGGATAAAGCAGTTGAATAATCGTTTTAGTTTTGCCTTAAGATCTCCGCAGACACCCCCATATACCGCACAGCAATAGACAAAGTGTGGGAATATAAAGGAACTAACCAAAAGCCTACGGGTTTCAAATGGAAGAAGGTGACGAAGGTAATTTAGGTGTTTTAAGGTGGAAAATGTGCGACGAGAGATTTCAAAGACATGGTTTTTCCAGGATAAAGTTTGGGGGGGAAAACATGTTTTAGGGTCCACTGAGTCGGATTTATCAATCCCGCAAAAATGTCTGTATGTATGTTGTAAGGCCAGCACGAAAACGAAAAGTTGTACGAAGCTGAAATTTCATATTTGAGACACCCATCCTAACACATTTCTTTCTAGCTATGGCGATGACACTTGCATGCTATCAGTTAATAACAATCATACGATCGCCTCACAAACTCTCTGATCCCACACCAGAGACCTTGAGGTATGGTGTCACAATTGGAGAATTAAAATCAATTCCAATAAATCCCAACAAATTACCTTTACCCTTCTTCGAAAACCTATGACATCCTGCACTGCACTACATTGTCCTATAATGATATTCCGCTTGTACCGGTTGAACAGATCCGCTATTTAGCACTCCTGCTTGACAATATATTTGAGACAACTATAAGCCTGAGTTGTTACACCAACTTCTTCACTAAAATCGCTAATGTTCTTCTTTATATCATGCATCTTACATCTTTTTACGATTTATTCGAAAACGATTCTACTGATTGTGATTAAACTCTATATATAATTGTAAAATTCGATTGGCTTTAATACCATGTAGTTTCATTCTGATTGAAATAGTCTGAAAGGGCTTAAATGGCGAATTTTTGTATTGTCTTCCTCTCAAATACCTTTAATTCTGCAGTTCCAAAATATTAACCATATCATTTTTTTATATACGTAATATACACATTGGAAGAATTTGATGATCGACTGAAGGAGAAAAAAGTAAAAATATTTCTTTATGTATTTGTTTAGATAATAATCAGAGTAATATAGACGTATAATATACCATTGGAACGCGGAGGATATCAGAAAAAATATTATCTTATACTCAATGTTGTAAAAGGTAAAACGAAAAAACGGAATAAAAAATAATTCATTGATGCAGATTATAATATAATAGATTATTTAATGAAACACACGTTTCTATCGAAACTAGATGTAATTACTTTTTTTCATCTCGATATTTATATAGGAGTTCTTAAACATTTTAACAACGAAGGTACGTGAAAGTCATGTATTGCGCGCACCACATTTTTGGTTTATTATTTTCAATAATGAACCTTTGTAATGGACCAAATAAAATAAATAAATTACTCCACTTCCTTCTCCCTCAAAATTTGAGTAATTACGTTGCAAGATACTTAAAACCAAAATAAGGAATCTTAAAAAATCCGCTTTTCTGCTATCCTCCGCAGAGTTATGAATGGTAGAGGAAAAATGTAAGGTGTTCTTGAATCAGGAAATTTTATTTGAATTACTTAAATGAAAATCGAAAAAATTGTAAAGATGTCATGTATAATAGCTTTCGGTTTATTGTTTTCAATAATGAACCTTAATAATCGACATAAAAATAAAATACCACCTTCCAAAATTTGAGGGCTTACGTTTCAACATACGTAGAACCTTAATAGCGAATAAAAAAAATCCGTTTGGCCTAATAAATAAATAAATACCGAAATGTAAAAATAAAGGAAAAAAAATGTGTTCTGGAATCAGGAAATTTTATTTTGATGAAAATCGATAAAAGAAGAAAGAATAGAAAATAGTAACGGAATCTAGTTTTAAAGCTTTTAATTTATTATTTTCAATAATGAATCTTTGTAATAGACCAAACAATAAAAATAAAATTAATCTCTTTCAAAATTTGAGGGCTTTCGTTTTAAGTTGTGTAGAACCCGAATAACGAATAAATAAAAAATAGAAAAAGAATAATTGAAATTTATTAAGAACTAGCAAAGATATAGCATAGCGTCTTGAAATGAGCTAGTGGTGATATGCCATTTTCTTTTAAATTATTTATTGTTTTTCATATTATTTAATTGTCTATCTACAGCTTTATAAAGAGTTATACCCTAATATTGTTATTTAGAAATAATAAACCATTGTGTAATAATTTGCAGCTTTTTATGTTTGCTATGAATATAGCTTTTGTAATGTCATTTTAAAAAAACCAGCTCATTGGTACTTAGGTCAAACGAGAATGGTTTTACCTTTCGTAAGTGGCGAATACTTTCTCAAAGGAAAGGGGCTGGAAGATGAAAGGCAACTCGGCAAAGCTACTTACGAGGACCAATCTCTATCTGCCATATTTCTCAACCCCTTCTTCTATTTTCTGAATATTCTTGTTAAAATATAATGTTATTTGCAAAGGAGTTTTGTACACACACACACATATATATATATATATATATATATATATATATATATATATATATATATATATATAAAATTCTCGTGTCACAGTTTTAGTTACCATACTCCTCCGAAACGGCTTGACCGATTTTCATGAAATTTTATATGCATATTCAATAGGGCTGAGAATCGGCAACTATCTATTTTTCATTCCTCTTAGTGATTAGGGTTGTACACCCCTAATATTTTTTCTTATTAGGACAATTTTTTTTTTAATATTTTTTATAATGTGCCATTAAAAATAACCATACAACCCTAAATTTTCACCCTTCCGGCACCAACCCCTATTTTTTAATAGTAATTTTATTATTTTAATAATTTTTCATCCCGCTCGATAACTGATGAATTATGATTGTTATGTTATCCTAGCCAGGGTGGACCGGTTTCATTTCTCAGCCAGCAAACAGCACGTAGATTAGAACGAAGCCGGTTTCCCCTTTCTCTCACTCCCTCCACACTTTTCGGCCATTATTATTGTTTATGCACCAAGCCTAGTAGTAACCTTTACAATTATCATTTTACTATCTCAGTGTTTCATGTTTTTCAAACGGACAATTATACTCGTACGTGGCATGCTCTTGAGTGGGTAAATCATCCAGTTTGTTTGTGTTAGCTAAAGATGGGCTAACTATATATTAGCTAAAGCATATATATATATATATATATATATATATATATATATATATATATATATATATATATATGTGTGTGTGTGTGTATAATTTTAAGGAATAAATTATATTAAATTAAATAAATTAATCTGCCGGGGTGGCGGTCAGTTAATGAAACAATTAAGTAGTTTCAACCATTTATTTTCTGCCAACGTTTTGAACCCCATTGTTGTCGTGATGTGGGTGAATGATAACTTATCCATATATTCACTATGGAAAAAAAAATGTAACAAATTAATGCGCTCCATACCTCTTTCACTCATATACTATATCCTTACACACTTTAAATAAGTTAGTTATTTTTTTCTACACTATAACTTTTCTATAAATAATTTATATGTCGAAACAACGTTTGCCGGGTTAGCTAATATATATATATATATATATATATATATATATATATATTATATATATATATATATATATATATACTCATTGTAACTTTGTAAGGGATGTGGTATATGAGTAAAACAGGTATGCAGCGCTGTGAACGATTACATTTTTTTTAGTTTATTATAATTTATTCCTTAAAATTATATACATCATTAATTGATAACGACAGAAACACTAACAAACACTATCAATCTCTCAATGCTATACTGTGAAAAATATTTTTTGTTAGCCCATCTTTAGCTAACACAAACGAACTGGATGCTTTACCCACTCAAGAGCATGCCACGTATAATTGCCCGTGTTAAAAACATGAGAAACTGTGATAGTAAAATGATAATTGTAAAGATTACTACTGCGCTTGATGAATAAACAATAATAATGGCCGAAATCTGTGAAGGGAGTGAGAGAAGGCTTATAGTGTTGGAGAAAGAGGAGACCGGCTTCGGTCCCATCCCTACTCCGTGCTGTTTGCTGGCTGAGGTGTGACAAGTGGTACCTCTGGCGGGGATAACTTAACAAGTGATAATTCATCAGTAATCGAGTGGTAGGAAAATTATTAAATTACTAAAATGACTATTAAAAATAGGGGTTGGTGATAGAAGGGTAAAAATTTAGGGTTGTGGGTATTTTTAATGTAGGATGTAAAAAAATGGGGATTTACTCACAACCTCTCCCCCGCGTATGTGAGAAACGTCAGCCAAAGGGTGGCCACTCACAAAATTAGTCGTAGGGAGTGATGACCCTACACTAAAAATAGCATCGAGAAACGCGAGTGTAATCTTCCAGATCACATCACGAGGCCCAGGGCCTGCACAGCCTGTCGCGCCACTTAATGAATGAATGAATGGGTATTTTTAATGCAAAATTATAAACAAATGAAAAAAATAATAAAAAAATATACACAAAAAAGGAACTCTAAATAAAAAAAAACCAAAAATAAATAATAATAAGAAAGTAAAATAATTAAATGCACGAAAGTGAAAAAGAATAAGTAAATATATAAATATAGATGGTAATAAAATAATAATTATTAAAAGTATAATAATAAGAATTTATACTGATTGCAAATTTAGAAATTAACGTGCTAACAGTAAGGTAGTAAATAAAAACGAGTATACACATATAATAATAATAAATAAATCAATTCTCTATTATCCTGGGATAATAAAATATACAGAATATACAAAGTGTGCTTTGGAGTCTTAAAGTATATCAAATACTTGACAAAAAAACAAGTTAAGGATTACTCATATAAACTAGACAACAACCAAAACAAAATAAAAAAAACTTATTTACAATTCTATTGAGCCTGGATATTCGTTAAGTGATTGAAAATGCGGTATTTGAAGGTAGCAAGAGATTTGGAGTGACGGAGGGATAGAATTCCATAGGATTGAGGATCGAATGAGAAAAGATCTGTCGAAATATGCAGTTCGGTGGGCTGTACTTCATAAATCTGAAGACCTGGAGTGTGTACGAGGATGGACAGAGGATTTGAATTGTAGGAGGTCAATATATGCACATATATGAGTACTAGCTGTACCTCGCGGCTTCGCACGCAACTATTTCATTTTTTTTTTTTCAAATTGCTGCGAATTAAGAAAGTTTTTTATAATAACTGTGTTGAGTGAGGTTATACAATATAAATATACCTGAGATAGCCGTGAGTTAAACTTTTTACTATGTCTATGTACGACAAATAAATGATTATTGTTGATTGTCAGATATTAATTTTATTCAGTAGCAAGTAGCCATATCCGTGATTATAAAAAACTGACATTTTTGCTTAAAAACATTATCATTCTATACCATCGTAACTTCTATGTAACGCAAATGCGTATTTGCGTATTACTCGGGGGTGTACCCTTCCAACTGAATAAGCTCGCATTTTTTTTTTTTTTTAGGATTCAGAACTAAGTTATATTATTTTTTCAAAACTTAAACCTTTTTCAGCCTATTGATCATTTAAAAAAAACCAATAACAATGAAACATATGGACTGGATAGAAACCTACACACGAAACATGGCTATGAAACGAAATATACCTAAATATATTTGTTATAAGTATTTTAGTATCTATGCTATTATTGATCAGAATAAGACGATTTGCTTCCGGGTGGTTAGATATATGCTTGTCATTCAAATGAGTACTTATAGTTTTTGAGGATGCGTATAGTTTCTGAGTTATTCGAAAACCAATATTGTTTTACAAAACTATTTTTTTTTAACCACCTAAAGGAGGAATTTCCCGAAACCCAGCATTATTGCACATCTAGACGGTATGACGAATCTCTAGGAAAAATTTTAACTTCAAAACCAAAGTCGTTTTTGAGACAGTGCGATGACCAGAAAATCGAGTAAAATGGCACTTTCTTTTATAAATATATAGATAATATTGTTCAATTTAGATTTATTAATAATCTGATGAAAAGGTATAATACGCATTATGAATTTAACAATAAATCTTTTGTCCTATCATATTGTTTGTTTATTTATTTAACGTCCCTTTATGATGCTATGGCTAATCGGACGATTGTCCTTTTATATATATAGCGTTTAAGATAGTGTTTATTGTAATTATCTATTTACTTTATTATCGGGCCGAGAAAACTTGTGGTTTTTTTAAAAATAATTCTCGGTTTGCAATAAAACTAGATTTTAAATTGAGTTAAGTTTCAGGTCTGCAATTATAGCGGATATTTTAGTGTATCGAGGATAATTAATATTTATTCTCATGCAAAGATTCTGGATTCTTTCGAGTTAGAATGAATTCGATACCCAACTAAAGGAAAGAACTGAAATAATATTTTTTAAATGCAATTTTTGGTTTTTGAACATAAGAACATCAATATACATGTGTAATATAACGTTGGAATGCTAAAGATTTTAGAAAAAAATATTATCTCATACACAAGCTTTTAAAAAGTTAATGGATAGTGATGAAAAACCGATAAAGTAATTGATTTTTTTTTAGATAATAATATAATAGATTATTTAATGAAACATCTGTTTCTATTAAAATCAAATGCAAATAATTCTTTAACAATAAATCTATTCTAAATTTGTTTGAAAATTCTTAAATTGATATAAATATCGGAGGTAAGTGAAAGTCGTGTGTTGCGCGCACCAGATTTTTTTTTGTATTTCTCCGGCCAGACATATTATGTTGTATATTTCAATTGTACATAAATGTTATTCTTAAGTTACCCAGTCCAAAAATAAAATTATTTTCTACTCTATCTCGTACACTAACCTAACTGTGCTACAGTAACCAGTACACCATCTACAGACCGCATTAGCTATGCACTCAAGCGGATATACCCCCTCCGCCTACTGCTTGTGGTGTATTACCTACCTAATTGTGTATGTGTGTTAGCCTGTGTATATTTGTGTATAGTGGGAGAGACCCCTCAGATGGGCCGTAAAAGTTCAATATTCATAGTATAAAGTGGCTCTTCTAGTTCGCCTATGTTGATGAAAAAGTTTCGTTAAATTCCCAGGCTTAAGGCTTACTTACACGATCGTTCATGAACGACGTTTTGAAATGACGTCGATACGTCGTTCATGAACGATCGTGTTAGGGTCGAAACCGGCGCACAGTGGGCAAAATCACCAATGCAGGTGAACAAAAGTTAAGTCAAAAGTTTGAAATTTTCTAATTCTTCACCATTTTATTATTAGTTGGCAAGACCCTTAATACTAATATTTCCCGCCATACCGTGTTTACAAATAAATTGATTCCGACTCTGGGGACCCTAAAATGTGTATTTGAAAACTGGAATTCGAAAATTTTCACGATCGCAATACTTTCCCTTACTACATATTTCATACATAGGCAAGTGAAATTAAAAATAATATCAATGAATAAAAAGTCTGGACGAATGTCTTGGATGGATGAAAAAGAACGATAGTGTAAATGTACATTTATTCGTCGTTCCAAACTGACGGTTTTTTCCCCAACTATTTTCCTTCTTTGAACCGATGTACTAGAACGACAAAATGAACGAGCGTGCAAGTAAGCCAGCTTCTATACGCTTTTAAATTATGAAATTTCAGATTCGTAAGAATTTCGGTTTTTGTGCTAGACTTTTTGCGGGACTTCGTTAAATGGACTCAAAGAACTCTAAAACAAGAATTTCGGGTAAAAACTCATCATTCATAGATGATTTTGTATCTGATATGTAGAAAGTATTCTACGCGTAGAAAGTATTTTATGCGGAATCGCTCGACTATTGACCAAATATTTTCCTTAGTCAAATATTAGAGAAAAAATTGGAATACAACGGTGTAGTCCATCAACTTTATATCGATTTTAAAAAGGCTTATGATTCAATAGACCGTCAGAAGCTATATAACATCATGATTGAACAGGGAATACCTAGAAAGTTAGTAAACCTAATAGAGATGTGTTTGTCGTAAACATTCCATAAAGTTAGAATCGGTCATAATTACTCCGAGAGCTTTGAATTGCGATCGGGTTTGAAACAGGGTGACTCCCTTTCACCTGTGTTATTTAATATAGCTTTAGAATATGTCATAGAAAAGGTGATGTGTACCGAGAAAGGCTTAAATATGGGTGACAAGATTCCGGTTTTGGAGTATGCCGATGTTCTGATACTGCTAGGTGAAGACACAGAAACCATACAACTAAATACAAGTGTGTTGATAAAAACCGGTAAAGAAATAGGACTCGAATTAAATACCGATAAGACGAAATATATGATTAGTAGCAGAAACGGTGTCGATCTTGGTGATATTGGTATACCAGGGCATACTTTTGAACACGTATAGAAATTCAAGTATTTAGGTTCAATTATAACAAGAAAAAATGAAATCCAGAAAGAAATAAAGTCCCGGTTAAAGGTGGGAAATGCGTGTTATTATTCAGTTGCTAAGTTACTTAGTTCGCGGCTTCTATCTAAAAACTTAAAGGTTAGAATTTATAAAACTATTATTCTTCCGACGGTTCTCTACGGATGTGAAACGTGGCCGCTTACTTTGAAGGATGAACAACGGATTAAGGTTTTCGAAAATAAGATACTGCGTAAAATTTTTGGTCCGAAGAGAGATGAGGCCACTGGGGAGTTTAGAAGGTTGCACAACGCGGAATTGCGGAACTTTTATCCTGTGTATATAATTGAGTTGATAGGAGACTCAAATGGGCGAGTAAAGTTGTTGGGCTCTATGAGGAGCGGATTCCGAGAAAGTTGGTATTCGCTGATCCGACTTGTAGGTGTCCGAAAGGAAGACCGAAGCGTCGATGGGAGGATTGCGTTAAGGCTGATCTCGGGAGTTGGGGCTTGAACGGTGAACATTGGACGAGTCTGTGTAGGCGGAGTTTGGTGGTATCGGCATCGAACCTTCGGGTTCGCTAAGCCTATTATTATTATTATTATGTAGAAAGTATAATGGTGTTTCAGATGAGTACTTAAAATGACTTGTAGTTTTTAAGTTTTTCGAAGACAATTTGTTTTATGTTATAGTTTTTTTGTTACTACAACGTGATTGCTCATTTAGCACGTAAGGGAACCCACGATAAAAATTGGTATTTCCATATGTATCAGAATTTCTGAGATAATACGATAACCACATGAATGAGGAAATAGTAACTATCTTTTTAAATATATAGAAATCAACTTATCGGTGCGAAGTTTTTATTTGTTTTCATCAATCACAATATGATATTTTTAAAAATATTAACGTCTCAAAGATACTTAAACTTAAAATATTTTTGAAATAATCAATAGTCCATACAGAAAAGATAATTAATAAGTAAGCTATAAACCTATATCTCTACCGGACCTTATTCAAAAACTACTTAGCAAGATTAAAGAGAATGCTGAAAAGAAATCTTTTAGAAAGGGACAGAACTGATAACTCTTTGTAAACATCTATACATGAGATTAAGGGAAAATAATTTAATCTTCTTACAAGTGTAATATCCTGCTTTCTCTAAAAAAACACATTAAATTAGATTTTCAAAATGTTTCTTGAAATTTTAAACTTAAGATTTTTAATCTTAAAAGTTAATTTTTCTGATTTATTTTATAACTAATATAAAACCCTATTTATATATCTGAGTCCTATTTCAGATATGTGGATATATGCCTAGTATGATATATAAATTAATAGATACATTATGTACTGTTCTTTATGGTTTTTAGTCATTTGTATGAGAACTTTTTATTTTTATTTTAGTTAATCCTGTCTAAGATCAACAAGAATGACAGTTGCCCTCGAACACTTCTATTAATTGGATTTTAAAGGAATTTTTACTTATTCTAGAAAACTCTCATATATTTTATAAAGTGTAGAAAACCCCACTTATATATAAGTAATCGCGAATAATTGTAAAAAAGGGAAAACATTGAAATTTTACCCATAAATACGCCTATAGCACAGTTATTTATCAATATAGAAAAAAAATTGATTTAGAAATAAATAAAAAAGGAAATATTACCTAAACGTACGCCTGTTTATTTGTTTTCTACAAAATAATTGTTTAAATCGGTTAAGAAATAGCAGACATAGCGTTGTGATATAATGCTATGTTTTTTGACCGGCTGCTTTTCTAAGGCAGCGGTAGCTTCAAAAACTAGCTTACTTACTATATTTATTCAATATATAAACTATATTTAATGATACCATTGGATCTCTTTTCCAAAGATATTGTGTTTACCAATCCAATAGGTGGCATGCAGGGTAAGATTAAAGTAAACAAAATTCAATTAATACATTACTATAATTATTAATTTACACATATCCATTATATTAACAAGTTGCCTAGAACTCTGATTGAGAATACTGAGGGACCTTTTCACTACTAGCTTTGCCATACAATATTACATAACAGAGGAATAACTTTGATTACTTTGTCGGCTGGCGAAGGTGGAATCAATCTTAGTCACCCCTTCTAGGCTCTTAGATCTCCAGCTGTTCTCTCTGACCCCCAGACGGACATTTCTTCTAGACGGAACCCGACTCACATCTTCTTGAGGATAGCACTTGACTACCCTTTTCGAATCTTCTCCTCATCGTTGTCACCTCGGGCAGGGCTCATCTGAATTGCCTTTTAGTTATACGGAACATAGTTATTCGGAAACAATAAATCATTGTATAATGATTTGCAGATTTTTTACTTTCACTTACTATATATAGTAAGGGGAAGTATTGCGATCGTGAAAATTTTCGAATTCCAGTTTTCAACGGAAATACACGTTTTAGGGTCCCCTGAGTCCAAATAACCAAGTCCCGAAAAAAGGTCTGTGTGTGTGTGTGTGTGTGTGTGTGTGTGTCTGTGTGTGTGTGTGTGTGTGGTAACTCCCGGGCGGAAACGGTAAGTCCTATGAAACTGAAATTTCATATTTAAGACATCTATACGCCCGAGACGTGACAAAACTTTTTTCATCAAAATGAGCCTACCAGAAGAGGCACTTTATATTATGCATTTTGCACCTTTTTTCGATTTTCTCAAAAACGGTTCCGACGATTTTGATTAAACTCGCTATATCGATGTAAAATTTAATGGGCTTTTATATCATGTAGGTTTTATTTAGATAAAAATGGTCTGACAGGGCTTAAATGCCGATATTTTAAATTTGCTTTCCCTAAAGTACCTTTAATTTTGTAGATTCAATAATAATAACTAGATTATCTTGTTAACGCTGATGAAAAACTGGTAAATATATAAATTGAATTAATTCGATACCCAACTAAAGGAGAAAACAGAAAAAATATTTTTTTAATGCAATTTTTCGTTTTTGAACATAAGAGCAGTAATATACATGTATGATATACCGTTGGAAAGCTAAAGATTTTAGAAATATTATCATCTCATACACAAGCTTTTAAAAGTTAATAGAGAGTGATGAAATGAACATAACACTAACTGATTATTTTAGATAATAATATAATAGATTTTTTAATCAAACACATATTTCTATAGAAATTTAATTTAATTAATTCCTTAATAATTTCACGTATTTTTATCTCTAACTGTATATGAAAATTCTTTCATTGATTTTAAAAATGGAGGTAAGTGAAAGTCGTGTGTTGCCCGCACCAGATTTTTTATTTTATTTTTATTTTATTTTATCTTTTTATGTCTGAGCTTTATGTTTAACCTATTTTGACTGTACTATTGTATAAGAGTAAACTTACAAAAATTTCGTTCTTACAGTTTTATGTAAAACAATAAATATTAATGAAGTGTCAAAAAGTATATTATTTTAGTGATTTGTCTACCAGATTTTATCAAGTGTACAGACCCTCAAAAAATACCGTAACCTTAAAGAATGAACATAGAAACTAAACAAAAAAACTCAATAAGAGATCGTAAGAAGGAAACCTCGAAGAGAAATATTCACAGGCTATAGTTTATTTTACTTTTTTTTTTCTTGGAGATGGAGGTAAAGGGAAATTGTTTTCTTTCCTAACCGAGTGGGATGGACGCTGAAAACTAAACCAGACCACTAACGTCCCAGAACACGTTTCTATTGATACGGCAGAATCTATATGTAGGTGGGATACCACTCTCTGGGGTCTATCTCAGGGCCGGGGAACGTATCTTCCTGTCAATATCGTTTCACAACAGTAGAAGAAGAAAAATCTGGTGCGCGCAACACACGACATTCACTTACCTCCGTTGTTATAATCAATTAAAGAATTTTTAAATACATATATAGATACAAATAAATTGTAAAAGAATTAATTAAATTGAATTTCAATAGAAAAATCTGTTTTATTAAATTATCTATTATATTATTATCGACAACAATCAGTTATTTTTATCAGCTTTTTATCACTCTCCAATAACCTTTCGAATTCCGTGTATTAAATAATATTTTTTCTAAAATTGTTAGTTATCCAACGATATATTATACATCTATATCACTATTCTTGTATTCAAAAACATAAAAAAATATTCTTGCACTTTTCTCCTTTAGTTGTTTAACGAATTTGCTCAACTTGCATATTTAACCGTAATTTATGAATGATAATAAGATGATATGGTTAATCTTTTGGAATGTGCTAAATTAAAGTTTAGAGGAAGAAAATTTAAAATATCGGCATTTAAGCCCTGTCAGACTATTTCAATCAGAATTAAACTTACATGATATTAAAGCCTAACAAATTTTACATCGATATAGCGAGTTTAATTAAAATCGTTTGGGCCGTTTTTGAGAAAATCGTAAAAAGATTCTAAATGCATGGGATAAAGTAGGACTTCCAGTCAGCCGAAATTAATAAAAAATTTGCAGTAACATTTCGGGCGTACAGTTGTTTTAAATATGAAATTTCAGTTTCGTACGACTTATGGTTTTTGCGCTAGACTTACCACACACACACACACACACACACACACACACACACACACACACACACACACACACACACACATACACACACACACGGACTTACACACAGACCTTTTTTCGGGATTTGGTCATTTTGACTCAGGGGACCCTAAAACGTGTATTTCCGTCGAAAAGTGAATTTCGAAAATTGTCACGATCGCAATACTTTCCCTTACTATATGTACTTGTATGTCATATATAGGTAAGTGAAAGTAATTATTTACAGGCCCCATTATTTTTTGTCATTAGGGATCTGTTTTGGTTACATTCAATTGAACAACTAACAGTAGAACCATACCTTACTACCTTAATATGCTTCTTGAAATTTCACATTTAAGTCTTTAAAGTCAATTTTTCATTTAACAGTTAATATTTTGATTTTTTGGTTATAAAGCGTAAAACCCTAAGGTGATCAATGCCTAGATACTATATGTATATTTAATCTAGCCTTGCTACTTCCGTTCAAGAACCGAGGATCAATGAGAGCAGCGTTACAGAATTGGTTATTAAAACTGGAATCCTGGTCAGGACAATTGGGGTTACATTTCTCCGTCGATAAAACTAAATGCCTTCTTTTCTCAAGACTGAAAACAACTCTCCCAGACTTAATCTATAAGGGAACCAAACTATAGTTCCTAGGACTATATTTAAACGGAAGACTAGATTGGAAAGCTCATATTCAGTGGCTGAACGAGGAATCTACGAAAAGGTTAAACATACTTAAAGTCCTTGCAGGTTATTCCTTGGGAGCCAACAGAACCAGCATGTTAAAAGTCTACAAAACGTTAATCGAACCGAAATTGGATTATGGCAGTTTTATATTTGCATCAGCCTGCAAGACAGGGCTTTCCAAACTTCATTCAGTCCACCACGAGGGTATCCAAATTGCAACAGGTGCGTTTAGAACAAGCCCTTTAAGCAGTATTTGTGTAGAAGTCGGTTTAGTTCCACTAGCAGTCAAAAGACATCAACTAGCATGCGGATACATCGGTAGACTAAAATTTAATGATCAAAATCCAGCATGGAAAACAATTATTCAGCCATGAACAGGACCCTTCAGAGAAAATCGAAGATCTCCAGCTCAACTTGGAATAAAAGCGAGACGGTTCGTAGAAGAAATAAAAAACTTGCAACTTTCAATCACTGTATTTAACTATCCACCGTGGATATTAAAATTATCAACATTACACCTGACTCTGAGCAAATTAAAAAAAATGTGTTGCAGGCAACACACGACTTGCACTTACCGCCGTTGTTAAAATCGATTAAAGAATTTTCAAATACAGTTAGAGATAAAAATGAGTAAAACTAATTAATTTCATTGAATTTCTATTGAAACATGTGTTTTATTAAAAAATCTGGTGCGGGCAACACACGACATTCACTTACCTCTGTTTTAAAAATCGATTAAAGAATTTTCAAATACAGTTAGAAATAAAAAAATCTGGTGCGGGCAACACACGACTTTCACTTACCTAAATTTTTAAAATCAATGAAAGAATTTTCAAATACAGTTAAAAAAAAATACGCGAAATTATTAAGAAATTAATTAAATTAAATTTCTATAGAAACATGTGTTTGATTCAAAAATCTATTATATTATTATCTAAAATAATCAATTAGTTTTATGTTCATTTCATCACTCTCTATTAACTTTTAAAAGCTTGTGTATGAGATGATAATTTTTCTAAAATCTTTAGCTTTCCAACGGTATATCATACATGTATATTACTGCTCTTATGTTTAAAAACAAAAAATTGCATTAAAAAAATATTTTTTCTGTTTTCTCCGTTAGTTGGGTATCGAATTTATTCAATTTATATATTTACCAGTTTTTCATCAGCGTTAACAAGATAATCTAGTTATTATTATTGAATCTACAAAATTAAAGGTACTTTAGGGGAAGAAAATTTAAAATATCGGCATTTAAGCCCTGTCAGACCATTTTTATCTAAATAAAACCTACATGATATTAAAGCCCATTAAATTTTACACCGATATAGCGAGTTTAATCAAAATTCAGTTTCATAGGACTTACCGTTTCCGCCCGGGAGTTACCACAGACACACACACACACAGACCTTTTTGCGGGACTTGGTTATTTGGACTCAGGGGACCCTAAAACGTGTATTTCCGTTGAAAACTGGAATTCGAAAATGTTCACGATCGCAATACTTCCCCTTACTATATATAGTAAGTGAAAGTAAAATTAGTGAAACTATTAAAGAATTATTTAAATTTAATTTCTATAGAAACATGTTTTTTTATTTTAAATCAATTATATTATCATCAGTTAGTTTTATCGGCTTTTCATCACTCTTTATTAACTTTAAAAAGCTTGTGTATAAGACAATATTTTTTCTGAAATCGTTATCTTTCCAACGGTATATTACACATGTATATTACTGTTCTTATGTTCAAAAACAAAAAATTGCAATAAAAAATATTATTTCAGTTTTTTTCTTCAGTTGTTTATCGAATTCATTCAGTTTATATATTTACCTGTTTTTCATCAGTGGTAACAAAATAATATAGTTATTTTTATAGAATCAACAAAATTAAAGGTACTTTAGAAGAAGAAAAGTTAAAATATCGGTATTTAAACCCTGCAAGACTGGTTTAATCTGAATGAAACCTACAAAATATAAAAACCTATAAAATTTTACATCAATGTAACGAGTTTAATCATCGGAACCGTTTTTGAGAAAATCATAAAAAGGTACAAAATGCATAGAATAAAGTGGCTCTTCTGGTTAGCTAATTTTGATGAAAATGTTTTTGTAACATCTCGGGTGTATATTTGTCTTAAATATGAAATTTCAGTTTCATAAGACTTTTCGTTTTCGCCGGGAGTTACCACTCACGGACACGGACCTTTTTTCGGAACATGGTTATTTGGACTCAGGGGACCCTAAAACGTGTATTTCCCTTGAAAACTGGAATTCGAAAATTTTCACGTTCGCAATAATTTTCCTTACTATATATAGTAAGTGAAAGTAAAAAACACAACACTTCCGCATTCCAATACTTGACAGAATTCCAAAAAATTAAAGACAAATATACCGACAGTACCTGTATTTACACCGATGACTCCAAATAGAACAGTTCAGTAGGAAGTTCTTTTGTTACTGATTCTATAACCAACAAATGAGACGTTGATTTCCAAAAGGTACTATATCCACTTTAGAGAATTTTACAGGAAACGCAAAAATCTGTCATTTATTTATTATTGGCCTAATTTACGTGACTCTTTTTTTATTAAAATCAAAAGCTATTTATAAAGGTGTTACCAGCTCATTTTTCCAAATTATTGCACTTTTCCGATGACTTGTAAACAATATAATATGGATTTAGTACTTTTTGGAACGAAACATGGATATAGTACTTTTTGGAACGAATTAAAAGGGATATAGTACTTTTTGGAAGAATACAACGCGAGGTAAGTTGGTAACAGTCACTATAACCTTCCTGATCCAACATTACCGATAACTAACGTCTTTATATCGTTAATTACTAAGTTATGTATATTTCCTTATTCTCCCTCTGAGAAACATCTTTCTTTGTTAGTTAATTACATTGATTATCTATTATTCATAAAGAAAGTGAATATTCAAAGGACAATATATCTATTTATGGCACTATAATAAGAAAGTATGTAATTATGAAGTTTGTTTTGAACTTGTATTTACTATTTGTGTGAATTTAGCAAATTTAATTATATTATTAACGACGTGTATACAATATTTAACCATAGATACTGATAAATAATAACTTTTGAGCTTTTATTTTTCATAAAAAAATCGACTACTAAGTTAGATCATGCACGGATTTTCTTCACATATTTAGCAAGTTCGTGGAATGCTAATTCCAACTATTTGCTGCATAAAATACCATTATTCTATTAAAATGTGAGTTTCTGAAAAATTTTAAACCAAATTTATGTTGCTGCAAGAAGAAATACTATGAAAAAACTTAATTTAATTGACAACCTAAAAGAACCAAAGCGACGCAACTAAGTTGTTTCAAATAGCCTAAAAACTGATTATTAGGTTAAAATCAGTGATCAAAATAATAGCGGTGATTCAAGACGTGCTCAATGAACCAATAAAAATGCATAAAATGATTAAAACAATAAATTAATGGTGATATATTACGCGGTTAGGTGCTTCTGCCGTTTAGTAGGAAATATAGTACCTTTTGGAAGGAAATGAAATGAAAGGTTATATCTGTTTACAGAGGATATAGTACCTTTTGGAACGAAACATGGATATAGTACCTTTTGGAATGAAATAAAATGTGGATTTAGTACCTTTTGGAATGAAATGAAATTTTTAAAGACTTTTTTAAAGGATTTTTATGTTTCTTGGATAAAATTTGATGACGGATTTAGATAAAACCAAACCATTAGAATACAAATATGTGAAAATATCAACTTTGAAAAAAATGTCCTTTAGTATCTTTTGGAAATCAACGTCAC
The DNA here is from genome assembly GCA_023052935.1 of Piezodorus guildinii. Lineage (NCBI taxonomy): Eukaryota > Metazoa > Arthropoda > Insecta > Hemiptera > Pentatomidae > Piezodorus > Piezodorus guildinii. The sequence continues at coordinate 83,361,973 of CM041298.1, read as the reverse complement.
AAATATAAATTACCTAACACGGCAAGTAACTTTACTGCTTAGAGCTACGCTTTATCTAATCATGCAGCGTGATGACGAAAGTCTTGTAATTTTCCTGGATTCTCTTTCTGCTACAATGGCATTAGGTGATATCTATTTAGTCAAAAAATCCAATTCAACAATGATTAATAATCAAAATTAGAAAAATAGCAATAGTTTTCATCCTAACACACACTTGCATCAAAGGATATGAGGAAGCGGATAGAGCAGCGAAAGATGCAGCAATGTCCACATTGGATGATACCACTATTCATACCCTCTCCGTTCTTACTAATCATCTAAAATGTCTAGCTAGGAAGATGTGGAAGAGCTTTGGGAAACAGTTGAAGAGGATAACAAATTGTAACGTGTTAAAAAATAAATTAAAACATGGACAAGCTCTGTCCGAGATTCAAGGAGGTAAGGGCTTGTCATAACGCGGTTGAGGATAGGCCACTCACGCCTCACTCATGGTTACCTGATACAAAGGGAAGCACCTCCGAAATGTTCCAACTGTAATGTGCATTTGTTCATCGTTTACATTTTAGAGGACTGCCACCAGAACACCACCTGCTTCCAAAATGTAGGTATTTAGGCTCGACAAATTGCTAGGAGACAATACCTCAAACTTAACTAAACATTAATAGCTTAATAACTTTCTGGGATCACTTGTAGCTGGGTGGTTAGCATAACAGCCTCCTATGCCAAAGGTCACGGGTTCAAACCCACAGGTGGTCCTAGGATGTTTTAATGGGAGTAAAAAATCCTTAGTTATGCCGTCCTTCGGAGGGGGGTTAAAAGGTGGTCCCGAGCCTGTGTGATGTCAGGTACTCGTTAAAGATCCCTATCCTAATAAAACCATAAAGCCTGGATAGGCAAAATTTAGGACTCCCACTGTACCATCGTCCGATAGCCATAGTAGCATAAAGTGACGTAAAATAAATAAACAAACAATAACTTTCTTAAAAACTAACGGATTGTTCTACTAAATTTAATCATAAAAAAAACAACAAATAAATCAGGAATATATATAGAAATATACAGAGAATAAAGCAGAAAATCCTCCTTTGGAAAACGTCAGAAGGTCAAGATTTGAAAATTGTAACCTAATTGGACTAGGAATTACACACATTGTTCCAGGAATTAACTCAAGTCTACTTGATGAAACCTTGAACCACTAATAATATGTAACACACTTCTGACGCTAAAACTTATAATACTTAATATAATAAAAATAACATGCAGACTATACTCTGACTCCAAAACGAACATATTTTAACAACATGCAGACTACACTCCGATTCCAAATCTACTTTGTCGCGAGCAATCTCATTCATACTGACATTAAAGTTCCATATGTTACTGATTTAGCCCGAACCAGGTACCTCTCCTCCCATGACGAACTCCATTCCCACTCTAAGCCATTAGTTTCAATCCTTTCTTCCTCTAAAGTACCTAATAATCCTCCGAGACATCTGAAAAGAAGATTCTCGAGACCTTTTACTTTAGATTATTTTTAGAGTACTGCCGATGGGTTGTCTATTTCCTATTTATTTTTTTTTTTTTTACAATACGGTTGTATTTTTTTTTTTTTAACACTTTGGATTCTTGTCCATTTAAGCGCACTACACCCTTTGGCTCTTGGTATGTTGACTTTATAGCCCTCAGCAACTTTTGAGGAATGTTCTTTGCCCTCAAGACTTCCCAAATTTCTTTCCTAGGTACCGATTCGAATGCGGCCTTCAAGTCCAAGAACGCCAGATAGCAAGATAAATGGGCAAGAATCCAAAGTGTTAAGGATGGAAAAGGGAGTAAAACACGGCGATTCGCTAAGTCCCTTTTTGTTTATAGTATATATAGATGAGATTGCCTCAATTTGCAAAATACGCACAGCCAGAATGCACATGGGCCAATGGAACCTGTATCCTGTTGTTATACAGTTCCTCTTGTTTGCTGACGATATAATGCTTATAGCGGAATCCCCAGAGCAGCTTCAGCAGGCAGTGACGGAGTGGAATGAGGAACTGAAGAGAAAGGGAATGACAATAAATTCCAGAAAAAGCAAGATTCTTCAAGTTGGTAGAGCTCAAGAAGATGTACAGATCTCCTGTGGAGGAGAATTGATGGTGCTGGTGACAGATTTCACGTATTTAGGCACGGTGATCAGTAGATCTGGGAAATTCGATTTTGAAATCTCAAGTAGAATTTTCAAAGCTAAGTCTATTACCATATCTGCAACACGGTTATCGGAAAAAGAAAAGTAGCACGGAACGTGAAGTTACACCTGTTCAAGTCCATCTTTCTACCAGTGCTTCTCTATGGAGCAGAGATCTGGATTATGCATGAAAGGCTACAAAGTCGCATCACTGCCTCGGAAATGAAGTTTCGAAGAAGAATTGTGGGGAAGACACGGATAGACTGTGTCCGGAATGAAAGGGTCAGGGAAGAGCTTAATGTATGCTCTGTTCTGGAAGTCCTAGACTAGAGGCCTTTGGGGTGGTACAGGCATGTCTGCTGAATGGACCACCACCTGAACCTAATTAAAACAATGGAGGTAAGGCCCTTAGGACGAAGACCTAGAGGACGCCCAAGGACCTCCTATATCACCCACATGGAGCGAATAGGGATGCGTAGAGGTAAAACTCTGGGCGAGATTAGACAGGAACAGAGACAGTTGGTACCAATGGCTGGGAGCTCGCCATGGCTGAAAGTCAAATGGGTCGAAGAGAAAGAAGAAGAAGGTTTAAAATAGCAATAAATAATTTTAACAAAACAAAACAACAGAGGTAAGTGAAAGACGTGTGTTGCTCGCACCAGATTTTTTTTCTAGATGTTATTGAATCTACTCAGAACTGAATCTGAGTAAATGAGCATTAGTTGGGTAGGCGCACTAATGAACCTGACTGAATGATGATATTGGCACGGCGGTTCATTACACAAATGGCCTTCAATGTCATCACGCTTTATTTTTCTCTCTCTCTTTTTTCTTTTATTTTTTCTTTATTCATCTACTTCTTTTACCTCGGTCGTTAAGACGGGGTTGACTCTTCTTTTTACACTTCCTTCTTGATGGTTTAAAGTATCTTATCCAGCTTTCTCTATTAAGCTTTAACAGGGGCTTTTAAACAACAAAAACAAGCGCTAAGCTCTCTTTTAAATCATCAAGTCCGTTAATGGACAATGAACCATTGATGATCCTGTAGGAGTCCAGTGATTCGCGTCTGAATCAACCTATTCATTTATTTAAAAATATAGAGATTGCAGTTTATTATATAAATTATTCCGAGTGATTTGATTATTTATAGGTAATCAGTATAAAAACGTTGCAAATTATTACTCAATGGTTTTATTATTTTCAAATGATTATATTATGGTATACAATTTAAAAATCTGTGTAGGCAATTTATCAATCTATACTTTATGCCATTAATTAATATACTAAACAATTAAAAAGCTTAAGAAAAACGAAGTACCTACACTGTCAATTTAACTTTAAGAAAAATACGGTGCAGGCAACACACGACTTTCACATACCTCCGTTTTTAAAATCGATTAAAGAACTTCCAAATACTCGTACAGTTAGAGTAATTTAGTTATTTTTATAGAATCAAAAGAATTAAAGGTACTTCAGATGAAGAAAATTTAAAATATCGGCATTTAAGCCCTGCCAGACCATTTAAATCAGAATGAAACCTAAATGATACTAAAGCCCATTAAAGTTTACATCGATATAACGAGTTTAATCAAAATCGTTATAGCCGTTTTTGAGAAAATCAGAAAAAAGGTGTAAAATGCATGGTATAAAGTGGCTCTTCAGCTATCGAGAACAATTTTACACCTATAAGTTTTTTGAAATTCAGGACTACAAAGACCTTTTGCGGACTAGTCAATGGACTCAGGACCCTATAACGTGTATTTCTGTTGAAAACTGGAATTCAAAAATTTTCACGAATTGAAATGCTTAAATTGAAGATACTTAAGGGAGAAATTTAAAAATCGATTTTTAAATATCGTGAATTTAATTCAACACATTTAATGATAGAGTTAAATCATAATCTAATAAATGAATACGAAGCCCATTTAATTTTACATCGATATTACATCGTGAGTTTAATCAAAATCGTTAGGGCCGTTTTTGAGAAAATCGTAAAAAGGTACAAAATGCATGGTATAAAGTAGCACTTCCGGTCCACCGAATTTATTAAAAAAGTTGCTGTAACATGGCGGGTGTTTAGGTGTCTTAAATATCAAATTTCAGTTTGATACGGCTTTATGTTTTCGTGCTAGACTTACCACACACACACACATACAGAACCTTTCCTGATTTACGTTGAAAACTGGAATCCAAAAAAAACCGGTGAGTGAGTTTCGGCGCTTCGCGCCCAAACACGCTTGACGTGACAACTTGACGCTTACTACTTGACGCTTATTACTTGACGCTTTTACTACTTGACGCTTACTACATAATACTTCTTACTACTTACTACTACAATACTACTTACCCCCACCAACTACCCACTTCCGTAACGCTACACTTTTGCCTACATGACTCCTGACTCTCATGATGTCATTCCCCCACTACTACAATACTACTTACCCCCACTAACTACCCACTTCCGTAACGCTACACTTTTGCCTACATGATTCCTGACTCTCATGATGTCATTCCCCCACTACTACAATACTACTTACCCCCACTAACTACCCACTTCCGTAACGCTACACTTTTGCCTACATGACTCCTGACTCTCATGATGTCATTCCTCCACTACTACAATACTACTTACCCCCACTAACTACCCACTTCCGTAACGCTACACTTTTGCCTACATGACTCCTGACTCTCATGATGTCATTCCCCCACTACTACAATACTACTTACCCCCACTAACTACCCACTTCCGTAACGCTACACTTTTGCCTACATGACTCCTGACTCTCATGATGTCATTCCCCCACTACTACAATACTACTTACCCCCACTAACTACCCACTTCCGTAACGCTACACTTTTGCCTACATGACTCCTGACTCTCATGATGTCATTCCCCCACTACTACAATACTACTTACCCCCACTAACTACCCACTTCCGTAACGCTACACTTTTGCCTACATGATTCCTGACTCTCATGATGTCATTCCCCCACTACTACAATACTACTTACCCCCACTAACTACCCACTTCCGTAACGCTACACTTTTGCCTACATGACTCCTGACTCTCATGATGTCATTCCCCCACTACTACAATACTACTTACCCCCACTAACTACCCACTTACGTAACGCTACACTTTTGCCTACATGACTCCTGACTCTCATGATGTCATTCCCCCACTACTACAATACTACTTACCCCCACTAACTACCCACTTCCGTAACGCTACACTTTTGCCTACATGACTCCTGACTCTCATGATGTCATTCCCCCACTACTACAATACTACTTACCCCCACTAACTACCCACTTCCGTAACGCTACACTTTTGCCTACATGACTCCTGACTCTCATGATGTCATTCCTCCACTACTACAATACTACTTACCCCCACTAACTACCCACTTCCGTAACGCTACACTTTTGCCTACATGACTCCTGACTCTCATGATGTCATTCCCCCACTACTACAATACTACTTACCCCCACTAACTACCCACTTTCGTAACGCTACACTTTTGCTTACATGACTCCTGACTCTCATGATGTCATCCCCCACTACTACAATACTACTTACCCCCACTAACTACCCACTTCCGTAACGCTACACTTTTGCCTACATGACTCCTGACTCTCATGATGTCATTCCCCCACTACTACAATACTACTTACCCCCACCAACTACCCACTTCCGTAACGCTACACTTTTGCCTACATGACTCCTGACTCTCATGATGTCATTCCCCCACTACTACAATACTACTTACCCCCACTAACTACCCACTTCCGTAACGCTACACTTTTGCCTACATGACTCCTGACTCTCATGATGTCATTCCCCCACTACTACAATACTACTTACCCCCACCAACTACCCACTTCCGTAACGCTACACTTTTCCTAACATGCCACCAAGCAAAATGAATTATAAGGCGTTGTCACGTCAAAAATTTTCATGATCGCAATACTTTCCCTTACTATATATTTAATATATGGTTAAGTGAAAGTAAAAATAGCTAATCACGACTACAATGTTGAAAACTCTATATCTTAGCAATTGGGGTGTAGAATGAGTTCATAGCGTTTTTTAATATTTCAATTTAATCCTCTCTGTATTTAAAAAATCATATTTACTTGTTCAATAACGTTTACATATTCTAAAGGATCAGTTAAGTAAGGTGCTTTTACGTAGCAGATTCCTTATATTAAAGTGGTGTTTTGTTTTCTCAAAATTGGAGAGGAAAAAAATAATTTCTTCATTTAACGAGTTTTTATTCCAGAAAAGAGAAATCCGGTGCCCAGACGGTTAACAAAATTTACATTGTGTATTGCGATGACGCCTTAGGATTAAGCATCGTCCGTAAGTTGTTTGCACGTTTGGGAACCGTAAGACGCAAAGCGAGTGGGTCGTACGTCAACTGTTAATGATCGAATTAAAAAAAATATCTGAAAGACGGCAACATGTAATGCATTAAAATGGATCATATATAACTGATTAAAAATATTTACAAGAAGATATTTCCTAATCAATTTCAGTGTTTTTTTTGTTTTGTAGGCATAATAATCAATCCATTAATGATAACAGACGTTTACGCTGCTAAACTAAATATACTAACCAACCGACCATCCTCAAATTAAATTTCTCCCTGACTGGGAAAAACATGTCTTTCGGCTGGGGATCTATAAATTTCATTGTGTGACGTTTTGTTCACTTTATGACTCTTTACTGGCTCTGTTGACGTTGCTCGGATTGACAATTTTATGAAAGTTCCCGAAATTTCCTAAATTTCTGACATATTTTAGTAGAGAAGATTTTTTGTTATATAACATTTGTCTCCTAATAAGCAGGTCCTACAGACAAATGTTATATAACAAAAAATCTTATCTACTAAAATATGTCAGAAATTTAGGAAATTTCGGGAACTTTCGTAAAATTGTCAATCCGAGCAATAAAGCTCCTAAAAAGCAGGTCATATATATATATACATATTAGAATAGAATAGAAAATAATTTTTCAGAGTCCCTTAAGAAAACCAAATATTTACAATTAAGGTATACAATCTATCTGGCCAAAAGAACAAATGATCATGATTAATTCTTATTTACAATAGTGTAAGAAGTAAGAAAAGATAAAAAAAGAGAAATATATCTATACAATAAAACAAAAGAATAAAAACAAAACAAATTTCTTCACGTTTGCTGAGCAAAACTAAATTTAAAATGAATTAATTAACTATGTTAGGTATGAGCAATAAACAATATTTCTTTGTTGTATTCAAAATCTGACATTTGATATAAAACGTCATTGTTGTTGAGCGTCTGTTTGGGAATACAGGAGGTATTGGAAATGTTGGGACTTGAATGATGAAAAAGCATGGCGGATATGAGTAGGTAGGGAATTCCAAAGATTAGCAGAGCAGACAAGAAAGGAATGATCGAAAATTAATGTTCTATGGGTAGGAGTGTAAAGGTCAGAATGGTGAGACTGGATATAAGGAGGCGGCTGGGTGTTAATGGATTGGTAAAGGTATGATCCTGGGAAATATTGACTGCGTATGAGGGGAAGGAGCCACTTTTACTCACTGTATAAATGGGTCACATAGGACCTCTTCGGAATGTCGAAGACAAATCCTAAAAATATGTTCATAATTCGCTTTAGCCTGTTCTCAAGCACCGTCGAGAGGCTAGCAAACACTAAGCTGCAATAGTCAATGTTGAAAAAAAAAAAAAAGGAAATAAGGAGCTTACGGATGAGTAGTGGGTTTTTTTTAGGAAACAGGGCCCTTAACACATTTTAAGTGCTGCCCTCTAGCAGACAGCATCATTATCACGAGCACAACGCCATAGTGTCTGAGACACCAGTTGAGTGAGCACATGTGCCCCACAGTACAACAGTCATTGTTTAACCAGAAATGGTTACTTTGTGTCATAGAGTAGAACATTTGTGAGCCGGCCTGCCCATGGGCCGAGAAGGAAGAGGAAGAAGAAAAAACTGCCCACAGATATGTACAATATATTAAGCAACAACAACCAACTCTGATTATGATCTCTAACAATAGTAGAAAATATATAATATACAGTCCACATCATTTAGAAAACAGCCCATCCATTATTTAACTTTATTATTATCAGAAGGAAACGCCCCAGGCCTTCTGATTATAAACAACGGGAACAATGAAAATATTTGAGGGTACTTATTGTTCTGCGAGAGATTTGGACAATATGGGGTTTCCAGGTAAGGGATTGTTCAATAGTAATACCCATATATATGTAACATATTGTAATGTATTGAGGATACTGAGAGGAGTTCATAATTAAATAATTTTAATATTAAACAATTAATGATAACGAACCTTTGTCGGCAAAACATCAAAAGGTGTTTACCTAGCCCCCTAGATTTCCCATAGGTATGGGCCCCCCCAGCGGTACCAGAGACCACTGGTAGTTTCCTACAGCGGCAGCCTACAAGAATATTAAGGGTGGTCAAAAGATATAAATAAGATCACAAGTGCTGTACCGCCAACCGGGGTACTTCCCATGTCAGCCCACCCGAGGTGACGAGGATGGGAGAGAAGATTCGTAGGGCAGTCTTATTCGAACCAGGAGTTAGTCAAGTTTTATCCCCAGGAGGAGGGAGTCGGGTTCCATCTACAAGAAGAGGAGGTGGCCGTCGGGGTTCTGGGAGCAGCTGGAGGATGATGCCGAGAAAGGGGACCTAAGTTTTCATCTTCGCCAGCCGGTTAAGGGTTTCAAAGGTATATCGTTATTTGTAATATTGTATGGCAAAGGTAGTAGAGAAAATGTCCCTCAGTATTCTCAATCAAAGTTCTAGGCAATGTGTTGATATAATTTATATGCGTTAGTGAATAATTATGAGCGGCCCTCCAGGCTTGTTGGAGGGTGTGACGTAGGTTCGAACGCCCTACTCACATATTTTAGTTCACAAAATACCACAAACAGTCATGGATTCCTCTGAGGTAAAACGCCCATTATCCGGAAGCAAACTAGTCCCCCGTTCGGGTCTCCGGGTGGGGACTGCTTCAGAGGAATCTAGGCGCAAGATGAAAAGTAGAGATCTAACAATAGGGACGTGGAACGTTAGAAGTTTAAATACGGCAGGTGGGTTAAAGTCGGTCGCGAATGAAGTTAAGGGGTACCGTTTAGATATCGTTGCATTACAAGAGGTTCGCTGGCCAGGGGAGGGTTCGTTAACAGAAGGAAAGTACACTATTTGGTACGGGGGGAGCGTTAATTATTGTTTAGGTACCGGATTTCTGATTAGGAATAGATTTCTTTCCGCATTACGGGATGTACAGTTCTTTAGTGAAAGAATATCGGTTGCTATATTTCAAGGGCGTTGGTATAAAATCGCGTTTATAAACATTCATTCTCCCACCGAGGATAGTGATGATGAAGTAAAATGCGAATTTTATGATAAACTAGAGTCGGTTTACGATAATTTACCGCGAAATTACACTAAAATAATACTAGGTGACGCGAACGCAAAGGTTGGAAGGGAAGAAGTATATCGTCCTACAATCGGTAAAGAAAGTTTGCACAAATATAGTAATGATAATGGGACCCGACTAATAAACTTTGCCATTTCGAAAAACCTAATAATCAAAAGTACTACGTTTAAACATAAGGACATTCATAAGTATACGTGGACATCGCCGGATGGACAAACTCGGAATCAAATAGATCATATTTTAGTACAAAACAGATGGCAAAGTAGCATAATTAACGTGAGATCGTATCGTGGTGCAGAATGCGGATCTGATCATGAATTAGTAATCGCGAAACTTCGACAAAAACTAAATACAAAAAAGAGAACACCGAACTATATTCATCCCGAGAATTTTGATGTTGTTAAATTGAACAACCCCGAAATTAGAAAACAATTCGCGATAGAAGTAAAAAATAGGTTCGATGCTTTGGAATCTTCAGACGAGGAACACGAAGATGTAAACAAATAATGGGAAGGGATCAGGGATAATATTAAAGAGGTCGGTAACTTATGTCTTGGGAAAATCGAAAATAAAAAGAACAAACCTTGGTTCGACAGGGATTGTCAAAATATGTGTGAAAAAAGAAAAACCGCTAAACTGAATTCCTTAAATAATCCAAGCGATAATAATGTGGCTTACTTTCGATTAGTAAAAAACGAAACTTCAAAATTCTTAAAAAATAAGAAAAGAGAGTATCTTAAAGGCAAAATAATAGAAATAGAAAAACACAGAAGCGAAAATAACGTAAGAGAGATGTACAAAGGTATAAACAAATCGCGTAAAAGATTTAAACCTCTATTGAATGGGGTCAAAGATGCGAATAACAACATAATTGCGGATCCGACTGAGATATTAAATAAATTTAAACAACACTTTGACGGCATTCTAAATACGGAAAATAATAATCAATCTCCTCCCTCTGAATACCAGAGCGCTGAACCATGGGTAGACGCACCGAGTAAAGAGGAACTTGAAATGGATATAGGAAAATTAAAACGGTATAAAGCTGCAGGAAATGATAATATCACGAGTGAATTAATCAAAGCGTGTGGAGAAGCGGGCGTTTCCAAATTAAATGTTTTAGTTAAAAAGATCTGGGAAAATGAAAAAATACCCGAAGAATGGAAAGAATCAATACTTATTCCGATTCACAAAAAAGGACCGAGGACGGATTGTAACAACTATCGTGGGATCTCTCTTCTCCCAGTATGCTATAAAATATTCTCGTCAATACTAACTAGCCGAATCACGGAATACGCTGAGGAAATTATTGGAGACTACCAATGTGGTTTTAGGCGGAATCGCTCGACTATTGATCAAATATTTTGCTTACGTCAAATATTAGAGAAGAAGCTGGAATACAACGGTGTAGTCCATCAACTTTATATAGATTTTAAAAAGGCTTATGATTCCATAGACCGTCAGAAGCTATATAACATCATGATTGAACAGGGGATACCTAAAAAGTTAGTAAACCTAGTAGAGATGTGTTTGTCGGAAACATTTCATAAAGTTAGAATCGGTCATAATTACTCCGAGAGATTTGAGGTGCGATCGGGTTTGAAACAGGGTGACTCCCTTTCACCTGTTTTGTTTAATATAGCCTTAGAGTATGTCATAGAAAAGGTGATGTGTACCGAGAAAGGCTTAAATATGGGTGACAAGATTCCGGTTTTGGGGTATGCCGATGATTTGGTACTACTAGGTGAAGACACGGAAACTATACAACTAAATACAAGTGTGTTAATAAAAGCCGGTAAACAAATAGGTTTCGAATTAAATACCGATAAGACGAAATATATGATTAGTTGCAGAAATGGTGGCGATCTTGATGATATTAATATTTCAGGTCATACTTTTGAACACGTAGAGAAATTCAAGTATTTAGGTTCAATGATAACAAGAAAAAATGAAATCCAAGAAGAAATAAAGTCCCGGTTAAAGGTGGGAAATGCGTGTTATTATTCGGTTGCTAAATTGCTTAGCTCGCGGCTTCTGTCTAAAAACTTAAAGGTTAGAATTTATAAAACTATTATTCTTCCAACGGTTCTTTACGGATGCGAAACATGGCCGCTTACTTTGAAGGATGAACAACGGCTTAAGGTTTTCGAGAATAAGGTACTGCGTAAAATATTTGGTCCGAAGAGAGATGAGGCCACTGGGGAGTTTAGAAGGTTGCACAACGCGGAATTGCGGAGTTTGTACTCTGTGAATATAATTGAGTTGATAGCATCGCGGAGACTCAAATGGGCGCGTAAAGTTGTTGGGCTTAGTGAGGAACGGATTCCGAGAAAGTTGGTATTCGCTGAACCGACTGGTAGGCGTCCGAAAGGTAGGCCGAAGCGTCGATGGGAGGATTGCATTAAGGCTGATCTCGGGGGCTTGGGCTTGACCGGTGAACATTGGACGAGTCTGTGCAGGCGAAGTTTGGTGGTATCGACATCGAACCTTCGGGTTCGGTAAGCCTATTATTATTATTATTAGTGAATAATTATAATAACGTATTAATTGAATCTTGTTTACTTTAATCTTACCCTGCATGCCACCTCTTGGATTGGTAAACACGATACCTTTGGAAAGGAGATCCATGGTATCATTAAATATAGTTTATATATTGACTAAATATAGTAAGTAAGCTAGGTTTTGAAGCTACCGCTGCCTTAGAAAAGCAGCCGGTCAAAAACATAGCAATATATATATATATATATATATATATATATATATATATATATATATATATAACCCTTAAATAAAAATGTATCTGATACAAAAGTATCAGCCAATAAATTGTATCTGATACAAGAAATTCATGTATCTACCTACCTAATATAAATGACAGATTATTTAGTTTCCTTTAAAATTTTCTAATGTACATATAGTACTTTTTAGGAATCAACATCTCAATTATCTGGTGATAAAAGTATTGTATTTGTCTTACATGTATTACCTGAGCATAATTTCCCTCAGAGGTTGAAGACACAGGCCACACAAGGCATTAAACCCTAGAGATGGATCCCCCAGCCCATTAAGGATTAGGCTGGGTTAGAACGGACAAAGACGTATTCAATTGTTCCCAAAGCCTGACTGATTTACTGCATACCGAGTTCTGAGGCAAATCTAATGGTTCTCCTCTCTACAGTTGCATCAAGGGTTTCATATTATCTCTAGGATCTAAATTAGTATATGATATTGTGCGGAACATAATATGAAAATCAGGCAATTTACTATCTAGATACGAATTTTCAAATTAAAACATCAGGTGGGCGCGACAAAGGAATATTGCTTACCTCCGTTATTAAAATAGATTTAAAAACTTTCAAATGTATGAATATGAATGAATAACTTTATTTGCTTTCGGGATAATCCCCATACAAATAGAGCTGGCTACATATAAAATATATAATACAAAACATACTTCAATAAAAGAGTTAGCAAGATACTAATTCATTACGTTATAAGCTCTATGTACAATAAACAATGATAAATTACAATAAAACCTATAACAAAATAACTCAAAGACAATATATGAATAATATAACAGTTTCCAATACAATAAATATATAAATATATTATTTTACCTAATACGGCGAAACACGATAAATAATCTTATAAAGTTAACAAATATGTTTATTCATTTATTATAAATGATCTGATTTGTCAACATTGCCTGGCATAATAATAAATATTTTTTAATTCATCAATATCATCGGTGGTAAACAGGGCGATAAAATTTGTACTGTTCATATTTAACGCCCTAGGGATGTAATGGGTTCGGTACGGTGCGTATATGGGGCATCGGATGAAAATGTGGAATAAGTCCTCTCTTTCGTTGAGGTTACATAGCGTGCAGTTTCCTTGGGTTTAAAATGATAGTATATATTGTTAAATGTTAATTTGATATTGTAGTTTCCCGAAAGTCTTAATTGTGCAAATGTTTTTATGACAGGGAATGGTGCGTTTAATAATAAGTAAGCTTGAGTGAGGCTTACGTCTATTGTTATGAATGGATGGATAGAGTGGGTTGTATTTACCGGGGGTGATTAACTTCTGTTTATCTATTGTCTCCATATGATTTGTAAACAGTATCATTGTTTTGTGCATCTCTAACTGAAAAATAACTGGGTTTTCTATTTCTAATAGACTGTTTGTTTATTCGTTTTAATATACAGTGTAATTGGTGAAACCAGTTGTATTTTTGTTCTTTATTTGTTGGCTTATGCGTTTTCTTTAGTGTAATGAAGCAAATTTTTGGGAGTCGGTTATCACTGAGTTTTAAAATTTTATGCACCCAAGAGAGAGAAAGCTTTAATATTGAGATTAGGCAATGGGGAACATTAAATTCCGACTGTATTAATAAAAAAGGAATATTTTTGTTTTAATGCGAATGAACGTTTATAAAAGTTTATGTTTACGCTCTCTATCCTACATTTCTTAGTCCCCATATTTGCACATTATTAAAGAGGATACTCATTGCTATTGCATTATTTATTTTAATTTTGTTTTCCCACGATCTTAGTTTTGTTTATGCACAAAGTCCAATAACAGAACCTATTGCAATTTTAGTTTAGGATTCGAAGTAGTTAACTTTCAAATAAAGATAGAATTGAAAAGGTTAGAGAATTACACTGTGTTTCGAAGAAAAAAAATCTGGTGCGCGTATCTTTCACTTACCTCCGATATATATATATATATATATATATATATATATATATATATATATATATATATATATATATTTATCAATTTAAGAATTTTTAATCAAATTTAGAAACAAAATAAATTTATATTGGATTTTAATAAAAACATGTGTTTTATTAAAATTATCTATTCTATTATTATTTACAATTAGTTTGTTTTATTCGGCATTTAATCACTCTCCGTTAACTTTTACAATAGCATGTGTAAGATGATATTTTTTCTAAAATCTTTAGCGTTCCAACGGTATATTATATATGTACGGTATATTTATATATTATTACTGTTCCTAAGTTAAAAAAAAAAAAAAAAATGCAATCAAAAAATAGTTTTGCAGTTTTCTTCTTTAGTTGGATATCGAATTCGTTCAACTTCTATATGCACCTGTTTTTTAGTAATGCTAATCAGATAATATGGCCAATTTCATAAAATCTACAAAATTGAAGATACTTTAGGGAAAGAAATTTTAAAATATCGGCATTTAAGGTCTGTCAGACTATTTCAATCAGAATGAAATCTACATCATGTTAAATCCCATTAAATTTTACGTCAATAACGCGAGATTAATCAAAATCGTTAGAGCCGTTTTGGGGATAATCGTATAAAGGTGCAAAATGCATGTTATAAAGTGGCTCTTCTGGTCAGCCGATTTTGATGAAAAAGTTGCTGTAACATCTCGGGCGTATAGGTGTCTCAAATATGAAATTTCGTTTCCTTACACCTTTTCGTTTTCGTGCTGGACTTACCACAAACACACGGACACACAGACCTTTTTGCGGGACTTGGTTATTTCGACCCAGGGGACCCTAAAACGTGTATTTCCGTTGAAAACTGAAATT
This sequence comes from Piezodorus guildinii, assembly GCA_023052935.1. Classification (NCBI taxonomy): domain Eukaryota; kingdom Metazoa; phylum Arthropoda; class Insecta; order Hemiptera; family Pentatomidae; genus Piezodorus; species Piezodorus guildinii. The sequence goes on along the minus strand of CM041298.1, from coordinate 83,346,754 downwards.
AAAATATTTTCACGATCGCAATACTTTCATATATAGGTAGGTGAAAGTAATATATTTTAGATTAAATACTCTAACAATAGAAATTATTACCTACAACAGTCACTTAGTTTTAGCCGCTGTTCATGACTTTCCATTATTTTATATAACCGTGTATATAAGCTTTCCAATTATATATATATTGTTCTTATGTTCCTTTTAATATTTAATCTCTTTCTGTTCTTCTTATTTAATTTATTATCGAATTCGTTAACTTATATTTACTCGTCATTGCTAATACGATAATGTGGTTAATTTTTTTCGAATCTGCATAATTATAGGTACTTTGGAAGAAGAAGATTTAAAGTCTGTCGGACTATTTAAATCGAAATGAAGCCTATTAGGTTGAGAATTAGTCATTTTAGTTTTCTCTCATTTTTTTTTTTTTTTTTCGTCACTATGATGCACTTTTATCTTATGGATTAATCTCTTAGGTTGATTGTTCATCCTGTTTGAAATACGTCAAAAACCATACACGTTAACTCTTTTTGCAACTAGATTAGCATTTTGTTTACTATTGCTCTGTAAAAGTATCATTAATTATCGTTAAATTTTGTTTTTTGTTTTAAAAAAAAGTAAGCATACTGGGGAAGCTCATAGAAAAATTCGCAGCTTTTCTAGAGATGATGCCTTAACCGAACGCATGAACAGGTTCAACCCTGTAGGGGAGTGATAAGGATGCGTGGAGCTGGATAGAGATTTAGTTGAAGGATCTAGGTGATGAATAATTTTCTGATGGAATCTGGAGAATCTCAATGGATGTAAGGTCTAAAATAAATGGAATATTTAGGTCGTGGTGTAAGGCATGGTTGGTGAAATAATAAGGAGCATTAACTATTGTTCGGAGGACTTTAGATTGGAAGGATTGAATGCGTTTGATGTTAAAGCATTTGGCTGTCTCCTACAGTTCAAGTCCATACGTCCAGGTAGGTTTCAGTACTGTCTTGTAAATTAGCACCTAGTTTTCAATAGAAAGTGGAGAATTTTCGTTAAATATTCTGTATAATCCATTCCCGCAACACCCGTATGCGGCCTTCTGATTTGTATATTACGCCCCATCGAATGCTGCTTTCGACAGATCTTTCATAATCCGATCCTCTTCCATATGGAACTCTATTACTTCTGATATTCATTATTCCAATACCCTTCCTACTTTCAAATTTCGTCTATTCCATTACTTCCTGTCCATTCAATTTACAAATAATCCTGTCTAATCCAGTTTTCATGAAAATATGTATACAGAAAAAGTTATACAAGTGTTTCTTAATTTTTTTTTTTTTTAAGTAAGTAAGAATTGTATTTTATTTTTTAGTATTAATTATGAATGGGAACCTGATAAATATTTATTTATTATATTCTGTAATCATCACATAATTTTTACTTTCACTTACTATATATAGTAAGGAAAGTATTGCGATCGTGAAAATTTTCGAATTCCAGTTTTCAACGGAAATACACGTTTTAGGGTCCCCTGAGTCCAAATAACCAAGTCCCGCAAAAAGGTCTGTGTGTGTGTGTGTCTGTGTGTGTGTGTGTCTGTGGTAACTCCCGGGCGGAAACGGTAAGTCCTATGAAACTGAAATTTCATATTTAAGACAACTATACGCCCGAGACGTGACAAAACTTTTTTCATCAAAATGAGCTTACCAGAAGAGGCACTTTATACCATGCATTTTGCAACTTTTTTCGATTTTCTCAAAAACGGTTCCGACGATTTTGATTAAACTCTCTATATCGATGTAAAATTAAATGGGCTTTAATATCATGTAGGTTTTATTTGGATAAAAATGGTCTGACAGGGCTTAAATGCCGATATTTTAAATTTTCTTCCTCTAAAGTACCTTTAATTTTTTAGATTCAATAATAATAACTAGATTATCTTGTTAGCGCTGATGAAAAACAGGTAAATATATAAATTGAATAAATTCGATACCCAACTAAAGGAGAAAACAGAAAAAATATATTTTTAATGAAATTTTTCGTTTTTGAACATAAGAGCAGTAATATACATGTATGATATACCGTTGGAAAGCTAAAGATTTTAGAAAAAATATCATCTCATACACAAGCTTTTAGAAGTTAATAGAGAGTGATGAGAAGAAGATAAAACTAACTGATTATTTTAGATAATAATATAATAGATTTTTTAATAAAACACATGTTTATATATAAATTCAATTTGATTAATTCCTTAATAGTTTCACGTATTTTTATCTCTAACTGTATTTGAAAATTCTTTCATTGATTTTAAAAATCGAGGTAAGTGAAAGTCGTGTGTTGCCCGCACCAGATTTTTTTCAAATATTTTCACAGCCATTAGTTTTCGAAGATATATGTTGGTTTATTATATTTTTATTTTTGTCATTTGTCTTATTGTTTTATTTTTTTACTTATAATCGTTCATTGCATATTTCTTTTCTTTTTTTAATCTTACTCAAAGACATTAAATCTCACATCATTGTATTTTTTATTATTCTAAAGGGACTTGTTAGACGTATTATTATTATTGGTTTGTTAGCTTATTTATTTAACCTCACCTTATTCTACTGTGGCTAATCGCACAATGCTACAGTTTGAGTCCTAAATCTTGCCTATCTAGATTTTATTAGGATCGGAATCTTTAACGAGTACCTGACATCGCACAGGCTAGGGACCACCTTTTAACGTCTCACCCAAAGAACTCTGTATTGGTCAATTATTAAAACTATACTTGTATCATTACAAGTAAACTGAAGTATATCAGACATCGTTTACATGTTCAGTTTTTTTTTGCTTTTTTTCGGGTATTACCGATCGAAGAACAAGATCAATGATTCCTCTAGGGTTCGCTCTGACAAAAGACCTAGGCTAAGATCTCTGCAGATTATTGGAACGTAATTAGGAACTGCGATGGTGACTTTAAAGTAACTTTTTAATTATCCGGTGACCCGAAGCGAGGAACGTGAATCGATGGTGATATTTTAGTTGACCTTTTGAAAGGAAGATTTTAAAAAAGAACCTTAAGCCAGGCTTAGGGCCTGTTATATCGACCGCTACTATGCTGCCTCATGACCTACGACCGTGTATTCAGGAAAAAAATATTGGCATTATTATTATATCTTTGAGGCATTAGACACACACACACATATATATATATATAAAACGTTTTCTAATGGTCTTAGGGTTCAGTCAATAAAAAAGATATTTTATTTCTGCATCGTTTCGAGAATTTATTGTTTTCGTATTCATGCCTTAACAGTGGAAAAACAAACAACAATAGCAGAACATTAAAATTTTTAAACAATAATTAATAGATGATGTTATTGTTAGAGAGACAGAAAATAATGCATTGAACAATGAATAGATATACAGTAGTTAAATAGATATTTCAATTAGAATTTACAATGTGGATATTCTTACAGATTAACTTAAAATTTGATATAAAGTAGTATCTTACATATACATGTGTTTAAACCATGAAATTTAAAAGAACACTTAAAACAAAGATGCTAGAAATAATTCTGATAGGGGCGGATTTTCCAAATTCGTAAGGTCAGAGAATCAGGGGTTCTCTACCCTTTTTTTAAATTTATTTATTATTATTATATATAATAATAATAATAATAGGCTTACCGTACCCGAATGTTCGATGCCGATACCACCAAACTTCGCCTGCACAGACTCGTCCAATGTTCGCCGGTCAAGCCCAAGCCCCCGAGATCAGCTTTAATATTATTATATATATTAAACCATTATCTAGGCTGCTTAGGTAATGTGTTGTAAGGACCAGAATTATATAAAATACTCTCATCATCAACTTTTTTTTTTTTTTTTTGGTTCTTAAATATGCAAAATTACAGGAGTTAATATTTTTTTTTAGAAAACGTTCTTTTAACAGGTAAGAGAATTTCATAACTCCGGAACCAGCTTTGTCTCAAAGGACAAATTTATATGACTTAACTCATCTTGTAGATTAGTAATCTGTATTAGTTTCATAATTTTTCACTCAGTCCCTTTTGAGATATTTCCGTGTAAACATCGCGAAAAATGAATTTTTGCCAATTTCTAAAATTCATAAACAAAACAGGACTATGTTCTCAATATAGAAATCTTTACAGCAAGTAGGACTATGAATAAGCTATAAAGGAAAAAATAATCAAAGGTGAGTCTCTTTTCCTTTGTATACTTTTATCTCGCTAAAAGTCTCGTTTATAACGAGAATAACAGGTCGAAAAATCACGAAAATCAAAAATGTCGAGCGACAAGGTCTGGACGATTTCGAATGGATTGACCAATATATTAAAACCTTGTATGATAATTAATGAAAGATGTGTATAGCTTGCACCTGATTATTTATTCCATTAAACGATATTAGGGGTACTCACTAAGTTTGCTATAGCATGCTATTTGTGCTATTGTGCTAAAACCATCAATTTTATACAGGAAGTAACTGTAGAAACTCGACGGGTTTAGCAAAATAACACAAATAGCATGCTATAGCAAACGTAGTAAGTACCCCTATAGTTTTTTTCTTAATCTCTACGTTAAAATGGCGTACTTCTACGGAAGAAGATTGCCGTGAGGACAGACGGAGATTGGTGCCTTGCAGTAGGGCAAGCAAGCATTGAGACTCTGAGTTACAGCCCCGCGCACAATTCCCTTGATGAGAATTGATGTTTTTGTAGAGGGCTGTTCAACCGGTGATTTATCGAGGACTAAATTTTGATCCTACGTCGTTTACGTTGAAGATTAATGGTCCTTATTGCGCAGTCAACGATAAACGATATAAAAAATATATATATCTAAAACGTTTCCTTTTTAACACAACCACCTTTAAAATGCGTAGGAGTCAGGAAATTTACTAAGGGCGATTTTTCAAATGTAAACATTAAAAAAAACAAAAAAAAAACTAGTACGCGCAACACACAACTTTCACTTCCCTCCAATGTTTTTTTTTTTTTTTAATTAATTATTTTATTGATATTTACAACTGTACACAGTACAACAAGTAAATGAGCTATTCACAGAACATTGGCTTGGAAAAGTCTTGAGAAGAATCTACCCAGTGGTAGCACTTCAGAGTTTGTTTGGTAAGCAGGTCTCGAGGCCACCGTCTTTTCAGACGCCTCGGAGGATTATCGGGAATCCTCCGAGGCGTATGAAAAGAGATGCCGATGAGAGGATACGGACAAGCTGGTTTGTATGGGCGGGTAATTTGGAATGAAAGGAGGAGTCTCTTTTTTGGGCAATTTCTGCAACGAATGGGATATTCAGCTCTCTATGAATGAGTTTGTTGGTAACAAAATACGGAGCGTCTAGGATTTGTCTTAGGATTTTGGATTGCAAAGATGGGATGCGGGAGGAATTCGACGGTTTAGTGGAGCCTTATAGCTCTATGCCATATGTCCAGATAAGTCTAATAATTGTTGTGTAAACGAGTGTTTTGATCGTTTGTCAAGTGTTTTAATAGTCGATATCTACGAGTAGTTTCTTGTCGTTTAATTCTTGTATGAGGATTCCATGTAAGAAGTTTGTCAAGATGAAGTCCAAGGTATCGCATTTGTTTTACAGTGATGAGTGGGGCCCTCCAGTGTTAAAATCGATTCAAAAATTTTCAAATACAGTTAGATGAAAAAAAGTTTAAAAATCTGGTGCGCGCAACTCACGACTATCACTTACCTCCTGCATTTTTTACTCTTTTCTCCTTCAGTTGGTTATCAAATTCGTTCAACTTGTATATTTAGTCGTTTTTTTTTTCAATGATAACAAGCTGATGTTGTTATTTTTAAAGAATCTACAAACTTAAAGGAATTTAGAGGAAGAAAATTAAAAATATCGGCTGTCCTGTCATACTATTTTAATCAGAATGAAACCTACAGGATATTGAAGCCCATTAAATTTTACATTGATATATAGTGTTTAATCAAAATCGTTAGAGCCATTTTTGAGAAAATCATAAAAAAGGTACAATATGCATGGTATAAAGTGGCTCTTCTGGTTAGCCGATTTCGATGAAAAAGTTTTTGTAACATCTCGGGCGTGTAGTTGTCTTAAATATGTATTTTAAATATATATATTGCTATGTATCGAGAATACTGGGAGGTGAAGAAATATTTTTAAATTGTACAAAATAGAGCAGTTTTCGGGCGACAAGCATGGCATCCCTTGTGGGGACGAATTTATCAATTCTTTATTGGTATCGAAAATTTATAAGTTAATTAAAAGTCAATGTTATAAGTGGTATTAGGGTAATATTGTCATATGTATTATATAGGAATCTGATATTAATACTTCATTAATTTATAATTAATTGTTAGCATCTTGTGCGCCTCCCTACTGTTTTAAGGTCTTGAAAGTGGTTAGTTTTTTAAAGTGGTTTTATGAAAGTTGTTAGATGTTTGTTATTTATGCCTTTTGTTCGTGTAAGCGTTTAAACCACCCTTAAAGGTTTTTGAAGATTAGCCAGGGTTTTGTTTTTTATTATTTCGCACACGATTTTTTACTATGGCTTCCAGAGTAGATGAGCTACCAAAGCCAAAATGTTCAGAAGTATCTGATCTGGGGTTGACCGGAGAGTCAGTGATCCCGTGCTCGAATACAACTAAGCCACAGACCAAATTAAGAGGGAAGAAGCTAAACTTCAAAGAAGAAGAAGATATTGAAGAAGATATTTTTTTTAAACGTTTCGAAAATTTATTAATGAATGCTCTTGAAAGATTCGATAATTGGGTAAACAATGGATTTGATCATCTGGAAGAGAATATTGGTAGCATTGAAAATAAGAAAGATCCTTTTGAAGATAAAATAGAAGTGAACACCGATGAAAGACTCCCAGAAGAGATTAAAAAGAAAAATAATTTCATAAATGAGGAACTGCAACCTGAAGAGACCCCCACTCAAACTCCAAATAAATATTTTAATGCCAATTCCGGAAAAACACCATCTACTGAGGATGAAGCAGAATCTCAGTATGAAGAAATAAATGACCAGGAAAGTGAAAAGAAAGAAAGTAAAAAAGAAGAAGATAACAACCCGAAAATTCAAGAAAAACTCCATTCTCTAATGACTCCCACTACTCAAAATGAAAATAAAATGTATAGTGAAAAAACGGTTGAAACAGAACCAAATGCAAAACTCGATCTTACCACTAATGAGAAATTTAAAATAATATTGATTCCTCAAGAAAATCCTGAAAAGTTCAAAGAAGAAAGTGTCCCTTATCAGAAAACCTTCCAGACTCAATTTTTAACTCTGAAATCCCTTATTCTATTCCGAAGTCAAGAATATAGATCTAAACTAGTCAGTTTCAAATTAAATACATTTTCGATTCCACTTGCTCCTAGCAACACTGTACTTGATGTTTATAGAAAGGTGCCCGTTAAAGGAATAACAATTGTTATTTTTATATATGTAGATTATAAAGGCTACATGGTCTTGGACCATGTTAGAAAAGGCCTCATAACATATTATTTTGTTATACGGCAGTCTTTATCCGTTTCCAGAGGATAAAAAGGGGTAATTAGCGTCCCCTCCGTATGACGAGCTTACAGTGTTTAGCCTGGGCCATGTTCAGGTTAAACCTTACTGGAAAAATTGTAAATAGATTGTACATACAATGTAAATATTAGGATTAAGTTATTTGTATGTAAAGATTAGGATTTAAGATTAACTTGATTTGATATTTTATATGTAAAAGGAATGGGTCTCAGGTATAATTACCGTGTTTAATTACCTTTTAATTATTTAATTGAATCACCCTTTAAATGGAGTAGATATCAGTCCTCCTTATCATTCTAAGATGATACACGTATTTTTAACTTCCAATAGATTTTTACAAGGGAAGAACCCTGAATGTGGAGTAGCCGTAGGCCTCCTCATATCCCGAAGGCGGGAATGATATGATTGTTTCTTGACGGTAATGTCTTTTATGTAATTTTTGTGGTTAAAAGGTCATCAGAAAGTTAAGCTATTTTTATTATTATTTTCTAGTTAAAATCTGAGATTCATTCCACTTCTTAAGACTGCCCTGATTGTGACGATAAAATCTCTCCTATATTCATAACATTTATTTAACACTGTTATAGCTTTATATTATAAGTATAATTTAAAAAATGATGAGAATACTGAGGATGTGTTTTTAGTGTAATATAATTATTTGAAAAAAAAAAGAGGTTAACCAGGTACCTTAGAAACCTAATAGTAAATTCATTTTTGATCTTAATGATTTGCCACATAATAAGAAAGTAGCAAATGGATATTCTATGTTATATGTTTTTCGCATTATTATGTATCACTTGATAATCTGAAAGCGATAAAAGAAAATTAATTTAATTAGCACCGCATTTGATCTGTAGGATTATTATAATTGTAGCGATTTGACATTTTTGTGATGAAAGAAGATTATGTATGTTGAACTCTAAAGGACTTTGTAACTGCCAAAGTAAATTCAGTGAAAGGTATTGAATTCGAACAGTAAATAAATACTTTTATAAGAAAAACTGTATTGAAAAAGTTCTATTATTATATTTAAATGTTTGTTTATTCTTAGAGGTCATGTTTTATTTAATTCTGACTTAAAATGTTGTACAGTATTATAACTAGTTTAATTCCTGTAATTTTATGTTTTGATAATTAAAGAAAAATCAAAAACCATTCGGTTTTTAATTTTTCTTTCCTCGCAGGTTAGGTGAATGCTATGTATCGAGAATACTGGGAGGTGAAGAAATATTTTTAAATTGTACAAAATAGAGCAGTTTCCGGGCGACAAGCAGGAAGGCTTCTTAGAAGGGCTATACAAAAAATAGACCCCTCCACTCGTACAGCAGGGATAGCGGAGTACCTAGGGAGTGTGAGCCCGGACGGCAAGATAAGAGGAAGTCCAGCACGGAAGTCGGAAGTTGGGGGTCAAGCAGTCATGTCCAAAGGTATATATAATATTATGTGGTAAATAGAACCTCAGTATTCTCGATAATAACAATGCATCTCTGTACCAAGTTTTATGTATAATAATATGTGAATAATAAGTGATATTTGATAAATAAAATGTATATTCTAAGTAAATTACTTTATTACCCTATATGCCACGAAACATAGTATAATATATATATATATATTTTTTTATTTTTATTATTATTTATTTTTTTTTATTTATTATTTTTTTTTTTATTTATTTATTTTTTTTTTTATTTATTTATTTTTTTTTTTGCTCTGTTACAAAGAGTTAAAAGGTAAGGCGGCGGGCGTGGTCTTCCATTGTGGTGATGGAGCGGCAAACTATTTCAGCCGGGGAGCGATCCTGGGGTATGGAGACCCCTGGGGCACACCCAGCCTCAATCAAGTGGGTACCCAAAAATGGGGAAAAACATGGCGGCTGAGCGTGATCTCGGCCTAATCACCTCATAGCACGGCCGTTGGCTAAGAAACAGTACGAATCTCTACATGTATTGAGCCCAAAACTCTTCATGGGTTGTAGTGGTACAGGTTTGTTTATTTTTTTTTTCGTTAAAAGGTGCTTGGTATAACGAGGCTCTTTTGGTTTGCCGATTTTTAAGAAACAGTTGCTGTAAGGTCTCGGGCGTATAGTTATATTAAATATGAAAGTTAAATTTCCTACGAATTTCCGTTTTCGTGATAGACTTACGAAACACAAACACACAGACCTTTTTTCGGAACTTGGTCGTTTGGACTCTAAAACTTGTATTTCCGTTAACAATTTTTTTTTCGCTTGAATACAAAGGTTCATTATTGAAAGTAATAAAACAAAAAGAGCATTTATACTTTATTTCGTTTTCTTTTGATATATTCATTGAAATAATTCAAATAAAAATTCTTAATTCAGAACAGCTTACACATTGTCTCAATATCAACGTCTAGGATCATTATTGGATGCCCTGGAAGAATTTGAAATTGGTTCAGTAGTGTCAATAGTTTGCGAACAGAGGAAAGGCGTATTTTTTTGTTATTCGGATATATGTATCTTGCAACGTAAGTTGTTAAATTTTAAGGGAAAAATGTTTTTCCCATGTCGATTGAAACTAATAATGAAACAGTTGTCCAAAACATAGGTGTATATAGTCGTACACGTGTATCCTGCTTTATGACATTTTTTTTTTCTTTCTGAAATTAATTAAAAGTTTTTGGAAAACATTAACGCAGGAGGATTCCTGCCGTGCACACTCCCTTGCTCCCAACCCTCCACTGAAAGCAGATAAGAGAACCGTTATTGCCCGAAGCTAGCGTTGCCTTCGTTATCTCCCTACCTCTTGCTAATTAAAACAGCTTTTAATGAAACACGATCCCCTCCCTTCCAACTTAGGGACATATTCTCACTCTCCTAATTGGCAAGTTCTTTTGTCCTCCAGCCTCCTCTTTGTTATTCTCCTCATTCTCGAAAAGTCCGTTTTGTCACCTTTTACAGATTTTTAGCTTGTGCTGAAGCCGTAGGTGTAGTGCATACTAATAAAAAAGCATATTGTCAACTGATAGATCAATACTACTACTAAAAACCGACATTTTAGAAAACCGGTTTTCGAATAGTAATTTTCCCAGAAAACCGGTTTTGAATTTTTATAAAAAAAATGTTTACTTGAATATTCTGTAATTCTAACAAAAAATTTTAACAGAAAATTTAGAGTGATTAAAAGCAGTTTTTTGACTGAAATTGTTTACTGTTCAATTTCATAGACAGTAACATTTTTTTATGCATTTTAGTAGAACAAAGAAATAATAGCTGACCAGGATTAAATAACTTTAAAAACAATTTTTTGTTCTTTGTGCATCATTTTCAATATAAGGATGTAAATATTTTTAAAATAGTGAAACGAGTTATTCAGCAAAGGGTTCGAATAAATAAAAACAATATATTTTCATAAATTAATTAAAATGTGAAAAAAAAAAAAAAATCAGAATTTCTGTACTGCCACGGTTCATATTCCGAGTCTACTGAAAGATGGGTCACTAGCCAAAGTGGCTGTACAGGAATGGATGGTAAGAAGACGAGTCTGTCCATATCTCCTGGGCTCCTGAAGATTATATATTGGATTAAATACGATTAAAACAACTAAATATTCCATATCACATCTTATCCAACAGGATAATCCTGAATAGGGAAAAAAAAATTTAAGTTAATATTTCTATCAGATTAATTATATTTTTTTGTTTTGAAAGATCATAAATATTATTATTACTTTTTATTCGTTTTTTTATTTTTATTTTTTTTGCAATGCTAACAAGATAATATAGCCAATTTTATAAAAACTTCAAAATTAATGGTACTTTAGAGAAAGAAATTTTGAAATATCGGCGTTTAAGTCCTGTCAGACTTTTTCAATCTGAATGAATGGGCGTATGGGGTGCGTCCCACGGGTGGCGGATGTGGGGATGGTTGGTGGAATTTTCTAGGAAGCTCCTCCCGGCTAAGTCCGATGGACTCGCTGACCAACAATGAGAGCGGCCCCAAGCTTGCTGGAGGGTGTGACGTAGGTTCGAACGCCCTACTCACATATTTTAGTTCACAAAATACCACCAAAAGTCATGGATTCCTCTGAGGTAAAACGCTCATTATCCGGAGGTAAACTAGTCCCCCGTTCGGGTCTCCGGGTGGGGACTGCTTCAGGGGAATCATGGCGCAAGATGAAAATTGGAGATCTAACAATAGGGACGTAGGACGTTAGAACTTTAAATACGGCAGGTGGGTTAAAGTCGGTCGCGAATGAAATTAAGGGGTACCATTTAGATATCGTTGCGTTACAAGAGGTTCGCTGGCCAGGAGAGGGTTCGTTAACAGAAGGAAAGTATACTATTTGGTACGGGGGGAGTGGTAATTATTGTTTAGGTACCGGGTTTCTGATTAGGAATAGATTTCTTTCCGCATTAAAAAAAAAAAAAGAAAATTCCGGGACGTACAGTTCTTTTGTGATAGAATATCGGTTGCTATATTTCAAGGGCGTTGGTTTAAAATCGCGTTTATAAACATTCATTCTCCCACCGAAGACAGTGATGATGAAGTAAAATGCGAATTTTATGATAAACTAGAGTCGGTTTACGATAAGTTACCGCGAAATTACATTAAGAAAATACTAGGCGACGCGAACGCAAAGGTTGGAAGGGAAGAAGTATATCCTCCTACAATCGGTAAAGAAAGTTTGCACGAATATAGTAATGATAATGGGACCCGACTGATAAACTTTGCCATTTCGAAAAACCTAGTAATCAAAAGTACTACGTTTAAACATAAGGATATTCATAAGTATACGTGGACATCGCCGGATGGACAAACACGGAATCAAATCGATCATGTTTTAGCACAAAACAGATGGCAAAGTAGCATAATTAACGTGAGATCGTATCGTGGTGAAGAATGCGGTTCTGATCATGAATTAGTAATCGCGAAACTTCGACAAAAACTAAATACAAAAAAGAGAACACCGAACTATATTCGTCCCGAGAATTTTGATTTAGTTAAATTGAACAACCCCGAAATTAGAAAACAATTCGCGGTAGAAGTAAAAAATAGGTTCGAAGCTTTGAAATCTTCAGACGAGGAACACGAAGATGTAAACAAATTATGGGAAGGGATCAGGGATAATATTAAAGAGGTCGGTAATTTATGTCTTGGGAAAATCGAAAATAAAAAGAACAAACCTTGGTTCGACAGGGATTGTCAAAATATGTGCGAAAAAAGAAAAACCGCTAAACTAAATTTCTTAAATAATCCAAGCGAGAATAATGTGGCATACTTTCGGTTAGTAAAGAATGAAACTTCAAAATTCTTAAAAAATAAGAAAAGAGAGTATCTTAAAGGCAAAATAATAGAAATAGGAAAACACAGAAACGAAAATAACTAATAATAAATAAGAGAGATGTACAAAGGTATAAACAAATCGCGTAAAAGATTTGAACCGCTATTGAATGGGGTTAAAGATGCGAATAACAATATAACTGCGGATTCTTCTGAGATATTAAATAAATTTAAACAACACTATGACGGCATTCTAAATACGGAAAATAATAATCAATCTCCTCTCTCTGAATATAAGAGCGCTGAACCATGGATAGGCGCACCGACTAAAGAGGAAGTCGAAATGGCGATAGGAAAATTAAAACGTTATAAGGCTGCAGGAAATGATAATATCACAAGTGAATTAATCAAGGCCTGTGGAGAAGCGGGCGTTTCCAAAATAGTTAAAATTTTTAACAATTAGTTAAAAAGATCTGGGAAAATGAAAAAATGCCCGAAGAATGGAAAGAATCAATACTTATTCCGATTCACAAAAAAGGACCGAGGACGGATTGTAACAACTATCGTGGGATCTCTCTTCTCCCAGTATGCTATAAAATATAAAATAACTAGTCGAATCACGGAATACGCTGAGGAAATAATCGGAGATTACCAATGTGGTTTTAGGCGGAATCGCTCGACTATTGACCAAATATTTTCCTTACGTCAAATATTAGAGAAAAATTGGAATACAGCGGTGTAGAACATATGTAGGATGTGAAACGTGGCCGCTTACTCTGAAGGATGAACGTCGGCTTTGAACATTGGACGAGTCTGTGTAGGCGGAATTTGGTGATATCGGCATCGAACCTTGGGGTTCGCTAAGTTTATTGTTATTATTATTATTATTAAGATTCAAGGTTTTACAATTATTTTACGTCGAGGCAATTTAAAATTATTTTTCAGGGACAACTCGCGTACTCCTGGGACATCATCTGCGCGAAAATAACAATATCATCTTATTGCTATTGGCAAACAATTAGTAAATATATAAGTTAAACGAATTCGATATCCAACTAAAGGAGAAAACTGAAATAATATTTTTTTAATGCAATTGTTTTACCGCTTGGCCACTGGATGGCGCTGTCATCGCTGGACGCTCCTAGTACTACTATCACGGAGTGATGAAAAAAAAAATTACTGAATTTCGTAGATAATATTATAACATATTATTTAATAAAACCCCGAAATAAAATTTATTTTCATTACTGCATAATACAAGTAGTAAAAATGCTAATAGACAAAACACATGAAGCAATGCCATATAGAAACTACCTATTGATAGTATTCCGCAAACATTTTAAATTAGAACATCTCCCTGCCATCTTCTTTTCAGACTTCTCGGCGTATAATCAGGAATCGAAGAGGAAGGGTTAAAACTAGAGGGTAAAGTGGGAATTGAGTTTTTCAATAAATGAAAGATAATCGATTAGGGCTAAATAAGCTACATTTAAATCATTGCGGATGATTTTATTTCTGACGAAGTAAGCAGTTTTGAAGATTTTACGAAGGTATTGGATTGTAAGGTTTGAATACGGGAAGATTTCTACGGTTTAGTAGTGCCTTAAAGATCAACTTCTCAATTCAAGATTAGCCTTACCCCATGTAAATGAGCCGTTTGTATTCAAGTAGAAGATTTAAATCTTTGTTTAGTAAGTGCTAAAGTTTGGCGCAGGAAATGTCGAGAGGATTCTTATAATGTTTCCAAGTAAGATGTTTGTCAAGGTGGTGTACTAACTATCGGATCTCTTCAACAGTGATACGCAGAGTGTTGTTATTATATATTAAATACAACAGATGTTAAATAAAAACAGATGTTCTAATTGTGAGAATAATAAAGAATGATAATGTATGGTTCCTAAAGGAAGCGATACGCGGTGAGAAATAAGGTATGTGCAGGTGAGTTGCAGTGAGGTGCAGGTGAAAGTACTCTCACGTGAGTAGAGGGTGGTGAAAACTGCGAGAGAATAAAAATTTGCGCGTGTATACGGTGAGAGTGCTAACAGTACTCGGCAAAACGGCAGATGTGTGAACAGCTTTATTCAGGAAAGTTGTTGAAAAGGTTGTTTAGCTCTGTTTAGGTTTCCAAGTTCTTATGTGAAGATAAATGTTCAATTGGCGTCATCTTGTTTTAATAATAATAAGAGTAATGTCTAAAAATGTTTTCGACATTTTTATACAAATTTACTTACTAACCAACTACAAACTTCAACAAAAATAAAAGTGACGGGAACATGCATGCCACCCATGACAGCAACATTGCTTTGTAAAATCACTTTCAATTTTTTCTATTTCTATTTCGAATTTTAACGCAAAAAAAAAAATATTATGAATATCAACCTATAATACAAAAATATATATATAATATAATTTCTAACACATAGCTAAATAATTAAAATGTAATATCCAAACAGTGAAAATATGTATATTATTAAATAATGACTTTGGGATATTGTTATCAATTATCGTTATGGAAAGTAGATGAAAGTGTTATATAGTACATCAACTATCACGATATTTACTTTTGCCAACTTTCCAGCGCGCTCATGTGAATATCGCCATTTCACCTCACCTTCACATACCCTATTTCTCACTGTGTTTCGCCGCCTCAAGAAGATATAATATTAGCGACGCGGTAATCCTAGCGTGAAAACAAAGAGTCGTATGGAATTGAAATTTCATATTTATGACAACTATACGCCTGAGATATTGCAGCAACTTTTTCATCAAAATCAGTTAACTTTATACTATGACTTTTGAAACTTTTTACCGATTTCTCAAAAATGGCTTTAAAGATTAATTAATTAATTAAAGTTGATTAAACTCTCTATATCTGTAAAATTTAATGGGCTTCGGTATAATATAGGTTCCATACGGATTTAAGAGGGATTAAATGCCGATATTTCATAATTTTTCCTTTTAAAGTACCTTTAGTTTTGAAGATTCAATAAAAACAACAATATCGTATTTTATGCATTGATAAAATACGGGGAAATATATAAGTTGAACGAATTCGATATCCAACTAGAGAAGAAAAGAGAAAACACATTTTTTATGCAATTTTTATGTTTTTTGACAGTAATAAAGATGTATATTATGCTGTTGGAAAGCTAAAGATTTTAGAAAAAAATATTATCTTATACACGAAAATTTAAAATCTATTGGAGTGTGATGTAAAGTTTAAATCTAAATTTAAACTAACTGATTGTCGTATATTTATATTTTTAAAAGAAAGTGACATTTCACTCGGTTTTATGGTCATCGCAGTTTCTCAAAAACGACTATGGCTGTGAAGTTGAAATTTCTCCTGGAGGTTCTTCTTACCGTCTAGATGTGCAATAAGGCTGGGTTTGGGAAAATACGTCCTCTAAGTGATTTAAAAAAATATTTTTCTAAAAAGTAAAACTAAATTGGTTTTTGAATAACTCATAAACTAGAAGTACTCATTTGAATGACAATCAAATTTCTAACTACCTAGAAGCGATATCGTCTTAATCTCATGAGTAATACCAATATACTAAAATATTTATAACAAATGCATTTAGGCATATTTCGTTTCATAGCCATGTTTAGTGTGTAGGTTTCTATCCAGTCCATATGTTTCATTGTTGTTAGTTTTTTAAAATGATCAATAGGCTGAAAAAGGTCGAAGTTTTGAAAAAATAATAGAACATAGTTCTGAATCCTAGAAAAAAAATGCGAGCTTATTCAATTGGAAGGGTTCACCCCCGAGTAGAAAAAATACGCATTTATGTTACATAGAAGTTACGATGGTATAGAATGATAATTTTTTTAAATTGTTGATTAAACTGAATAAAATTAATATCTGACAATCAACAATATTCATTTATTTGTCATACATAGACATATTTGAAAGTTTAACTCACTGCTATCTCAGGTATATTTATATTGTATAACCTCACCTAACACAGTTATATAAAAACTTTCTTAATTCTCATTAATTAAAAAAAAAAATGAAATAGTCACGTGCAAACCAGCGAGGTACAGCTAGAAATAATATAATATATATAGCACATAATTATATTAAAACCCAATGTAATTGGTTCTTTAACAATTTATTTTCATCCTTAAACTTAAACGGAGGAAAGTCAACGCAAGCGAAAGGCGTGCGTGCACCAATTTTATTCTTTAGTTTGATTACAATGGTTCATAACTAAAATTAGCTAGCGGTCTTTAATTTTTAATTTAAAAAGAACCTAAAAATAAGTTTATTCAGTCAAATAATTGCATAAATTATAAAAAATTAATTAATTTTTATCTTAGAATAACATTAGTAAAAACTATGTTCAATAGAACGAGCCCTTACAGTTGTATTATATTACCCTTCTGTTTAATAGCTTACATGACATAACTTGTCTTTCCAATGCCTCCGATGATGCAATCATCGTAATTCCAAGCTGTTAAGCCTTGAGACGAAGCCCGCGATTTGACGAACGTCAAAGATACAAAGTAGTTTGGAACTTTATGCATTATGAGACCGAGTCTAATAGGACGGAAACTACTTTTACATTAAAACATAACTCAGGCAGAGAAGCCCAAAACCCTCCCCTACTTTCAGAAACTTTAGCAACTAAATTATAAACTGAACGTTTATGAAACTACAGTCCCCAATTTTAGTTTCGAGAAAGATCATGCCCTTATAACACATTATTTTCATGTCTGAAAGTTTATGATTTTTAAATTGATGTCAGTGGTTCATTATCGTTTATTACTTTCACTTACTATATATAGTAAGGGAAAGTATTGCGATCGTGAAAAATTTCGAATTCCAGTTTTCAACGGAAATACACGTTTTATGATCCCCTGAGTCTAAATAACTAAGTCCTGAAAAAAGGTCTGAGTGTGTGTGTTTCCGTATGTGGTAACTCCCGCGAGTAAACAAGAAGTCCTATGAAACTGAAATTTTATATTTAAGACAACTATACGCCCAAAATGTTACAGCTACTTTTTCATTAAAATCAGCTAACCATAAGAGCCACTTTATACCATGCATTCTGTACCTATGTACGATTTACTCAAAAACGGCTCGAACGATTTCGATTAAACTCTCTATATTGATGTGAAATTGGACGGGCTTTGTTATCACGTAGGTTGCATTCATGAAATAGTCAGACGGCTTAAATGCCGATATCTCAAAGTCCTCTAAAGCACCGTTAATTTTGTAGATTTAAAAACATTAGGCACATCATCTTATTAAAATTGATAAATAACGGCCAAATATGCAAGTTGAGCGAATTTGACTTACAACTAAAGGAGAAAAGTTCAAAAATGTTATTTTATGCGATTTTTGTTTTTTTTGAACATGAAAACAGCAATATAGATGTATAATATACCGTTGGAAAGCTAAAGATTTTAGAAAAAACACTATCCTATTCACAAAATTCTAAAAGTTAACGAGTTAGGAGGGTGATGAAAAGCTAATAAAACAATCAGTTTGTTCGTAGATAATAATATAATTGATTATTTAATAAAACACATGTTTCTTTTCAAACTAAATGTAATTATTTCTTTAACAATTTATTTTAATCTCTAAATTTATTTAAAACTTCTAAAATTGATTTTAACAACGGAGGTAAGTGAAAGTCGTTTGTTGCGCGCACCAGATTTTTATAATTATTAAACAAACAAAAAATTGTCTCCCTTTTCTACTATATTTAAGGCCAACATAAATACACTCATATCTCTGTTTATATATTACGTAAGATTTATAATGAAAATCTCGCTCGAGTTTGCAAGTACATAAGGAAGAAATGCACTTTTATATTTGACATAACATCCGCTTTCGACAATGTATGGTGGCCAAGCTTAGTCCGGCAACTGCATAACTACGAAGACTCTAGTAACTAATATACTCCCGTAGAGAGATATCACTACTACAGGCGAGCATTTTCCAAAAAGACACTTTTAAAAACTGTTACAATTTTGTTAATATAAATTTAGAAGAAAAATGAAATTACAGATATAATGAAACTGTAAGTAGTGTTAATTAAACTTTTCCAAAATGTCGACTTTCATACCCTGGTTATTAATCACCTGTAATTTTGTTTGTTTGTTTATTTATGTAACGTCAATTTAGGCTACTGTGGCTAATCGGTCGATGCTACAGTGGGAGTCCTAAATTTTGCTTATCCAGGTTTAATTAGGATACGGATCTTTAACGAGTACGTGACAATACACAGGCTCGGGACCACCTTTTTATGTCCCCTCCGAAGGACTAAGGATTTTTTACTCCTAATAAAAAATACCAGGGCCACCTGCGGGTTTCAACCGTGACTTTGGGCTAAGAAGTTTTTTACGCTAGCCATTGTGCTAGTTTTTACCTGTTAAGTTAAGTTGACCCGTCGTAGATAAGGACTAAAAGCTTCTCAGAATTAAAAGTTTAAAATTTCATAATAAATATTATCTAAAATCCATTCGAGAATAAAATATATCCCAGGTTAAAATAAAATTTAAAATTTTATACGCGAAAATCCTGTCCGCCAGTTTATTTCAACTCATTAACAATTCCTCCCTCAGATACAGTCCGGTATCTTGGGTTATTATTAGACAAAAGATTGGCATGGAACCCACATACAAGACTTAAAAGACAAGAACTCAACCGACGATTCGGACAGTTATACCGACTACTCAACAGAAAATCTGAACTTACAGTTGACAACAAATTATTAATATACAAGACAATACTCACTGAAGCCTACCTAGACCTACGGACTTGAATTGTGGTGGTCAGCTAAACGTTCTAACATCAAACGCATTCAATCCACTCAATGTGATGTATGTATGACGGGTATATAGATAATGAGTGATTTCTAGACTTTGTAAACATTCTATTGATTCATTATTGTATATATATTTCATTTCTGTGTAAATATTGTATGAATGTTGTATTTATGTTATCTTTCACCACCACTATTGATGTCCGAATTGGGACAGATTGTAATTCTACTCAATTAAACATTGTTGTTGAAAAAAAAAAATCTATAAGAGTAACACCAGACACGCTCATAGACCATTTTATAGACCCCACTTGTATTTTCCTTGAAATATCTTATCCGAAACGTTTCCATATTTCGTGCATAAGCAATATTAGTACATAGAAATGTAGGTTTGATATATCGTTGGGGAGCTTAAGATTAAAAACAAAATTGAGTGATTGGAGGTATGGGAGTGAGACAGAAACATTAGAACTAGTGGCTGCTGTTTATAATGAACGAAAAAAAAATCGCTTTATATAAATAAACACTATGTGTTTTTTAATGGGAACTAAGTATAAGCGTGATATATAAAGAGGTATACGCAACTGATTTTTTTTTCAACATCAAGATTATTTTAAATTTTCAACGTTGATTTGAAGAAGAGATTTAAATAAAAAAGTTATCCTTGTGCGCACAAGATTAAAAAAATAAATAAATAAAACGTTTATGAAAGCAGGGCATCGACTGCTCTACAGAGCTCTGTATAATTAAAGGAGTTTATCATTAATCATACGTGGATGTAGCGTGACTTAAAGTTGATAGGGACACAGATTTCTCCATCCACGGCAATCTTAATGTTTTCCTCTGTCGCAGTATTTGTGACAGTCCTGTTCTTTTACTGCAGTCGAGAGAAAAAAAATAATGATTCTCCAGAAAGAAAAGGAATATTTTCGAAACGTACCCATGCTATTTAGAACCTTAACTTTAAATATAACGAATTATTCTCATGCTTCAGGGTAAACAGATTTTTTTTCCTAAATAAACATATACCCTCTTTAATTTTAATTTAATGTTTTTATTTTATTTTATTATTTATTTTTTAATACCATAAATTTTTATTAATTTTACTTACCTTATGTACAGTACCTTACGTATAGAAAGTGAAAGTAATGCAATGTTAAAATATTCGAATTTTGGTTATCACAGGAAATTCCGAAAAAATGGGAAATAAAAATCCCAAGTTTAAATGACCAAGTCACACAAAAATATGTGTGTTAGGTCTAGCTGCGAAAACTATTATTCTTATGGAACCCAAATATTATATTAAAAAAAAAAAAAAAAAAAAAATATATATATATATATATATATATATATTATATATATATATATATATATATATATATATATCCCACTACAACCCCTGAAGGGTCTTGGACACCGCACATATAGAGATTCATACTGGTTTTAGATCAACGACCGCGCAATGAGATTATTGGCCCTAGATCACAATGGGTTTTCCCCCATTTTAAACACACACACCTTATAAAGGCTGGTCTTCAGTTCTGTTTTCTTCTGGGCGCCAAGCCACTGCGGTATTGTTGGCAATGTACACGCAGATCGTGCACCCAAAGAAGCAATTGCAGATGGCATTCCCTTTATTTGGACGACTATGTTTCTGTCAGCAAGCATCATATTCGGTCAAAGTGGATACAGATTTGGCACGAGAATACTGACATAAAGTTAAAGGATATATGAAAGGACATCTCCCACAGGCATTCGTCCCTACGACAAAAGCGAAGGGAAGAAGTTATCCTGGCGCTCCTGCGCATTCGACACACCCCAACATGCGGTTGCTCGATCACTGTGAAACACGTTTTGACAAAGTGTAGGGTGTTTTTGAAATTTTGCAATTGACACTGACTTACCAACCGTTCTACAAGACGACATACAGACAACTGCAAATTTTTTTGACTTCCTACGACAGACACACTTGTACAATAGACTATAATATTTATATATACGGATCATCAATTTTTTTTTAATGAACCTGGACTACTACTTACGTGACGAAAATTTAATAGACAAAGGGAATTGTAAAACGCGTTTTCGGAGTTTATTAATTCCAAAGATGGGAAAGTGTATTCCAAGGGAATGGAAAAGTTGCCAACAAAATTTATTGATGGTAATGGAAACTTTTTTGATTAAATAAAACAGTTGTATACTTTTTTACGTTCACTTACCGATATATGAAATATATAGTAAGGGAAAGTATTGCAATCGTAAAAATTTTCGAATTCCTGTTTTCAACGGATATACACATTTTAGGGTCTCCTGAGTCTAAATAACCAAGTCCCGCAAAAAGGTCAGTGTGTCTGTGCGTCCGTGTGTGCGGTAACTTAAGCGCAAAAACCGTACGGAACTGATATTTCATATTTAAGACAACTATACGCCCGAGATGTTACAGCAACTTTTTCACTAAAATGGGCTGACCGGAAGTCCTACTTTATCCCATGCATTTAGCACTTTTTTACGATTTTCTTATAAACGGCTCTAACGATTTTGATTAAACTCGCTATATCGATGTAAAATTAAATGGGCTTTAATATCATGTAGGTTTCATTCTAATAGAAATTGTATTATGGGGCTTAAATGTAGATATTTTAAATTTTCTTCTTCTAAAGTACCTTTAATTTTGTATATTCTATAAAAATAAATTCTTAAATTAGATATTAATAACAGAGGTAAGTGAAAGGCGTGCGATGCACGCACCATATTTTTTTGTTTTTACTGTCTACTTTTACAACTGCTCTACGAACTTCGCCAATTCTTCTCTCCCACGTAGTCATTATCAATCCATTTCTACCTCAGTGTTAGAACCTTTGAAGTAAGCCATAAACATTCCTACTCACCTATAATTTCTGTCAGCCCGTTTACCTAAAGGTAGTATCCTGGACCTAATCCTTTATACCATATATACAGCTGATATTCCAAATTATCCTAGCATTGTCTTGACTACTTACGCCGATGACACATGTGTGCTATCCGTAAAGGAATCTGTTGCTTCTCATATCCTTCAGTCTCACACTTTTTCTATTGTTAAATGGAGACAAAAGTGGAAAATCAAAATCAATCCTACTAAATCTCATCAAATTATCCCCTCTTCGTAAACCAATGCCTGACTGTCCCATTATATCTTTTAGCAATATTCCACTAAGTTCAGTTGAATAGATTCGGTACCTAGGACTCTCTCTTGACATGCGTCTTACTTGAAACCATTACACAGACTAAAATGACAAGAAACAGCTCGTTGATACCCTTTGCTACAACATTTTCTTGGCAAACAATCAAGACTTTCCACATACCACAAAAAAATAATTCATATTACCATCATTAGGCCTATTTGGAAATATGGGATTGAACTAGGGGATCTACCAAATCATACAAATCCTCTCGCATCCAATGCTTGTAATCCAAAAACCTTTTTTTTTTTTTTTCATTTATAGAACTTTAAAAGTGTATTAGTTAATACATCAAGTAAATTAGCTAACAGAAATACATGAAAAAGACATTAAGAGAAAATGCCCATTGGCACCACTCCACTGGGTAATCTAAACTACAAGGTCTTGAGGCCATCTTCGTTTTAGACGCCTCCGTCCGGAATGGTAGAAGAAACAAGGATTGAAACTAATGGGTTAGAGTGGGATTGGAGTTTTTCATGGAAGGATTGATACCTGGTTCGGACCAAATCAGCTACATATGGGATATTAAGGTCTTTATGTATGAGTTTATTCGTGACAAAGTAAGTAGCATTGTGGATTTTTTGAATGATTTTGGATTGTAAGGATTGGATACGGGAAGAATTTGAAGGTTTATTAGAGCCCCTGAGCTCAACTCTGTAAGTCCAGATAGGCCCTTATGATTGTGATATAGATGAGCCTTCTGTAGTTAAGTGGAAGGTTATAGCGTCTGTCCAGTAAGTGTTGAAGTAAGCGAAAGCGACGGGCAGTTATTTGTCACTTCAGTCTTGTGTGCGGATTCCATGTTAAACGTTTGTCAGGTAGGAGTCCTAGATAACGAATCTGTTCAACCAGGACAAGTGGAATATTATTAAAGGGCAGGATGCCATAGGTTTACGACGAAGGGTAAAGGTAATTTGGTGGGATTTGTTGGAATTGATTTTGATTCTCCAATTCTGACACCATACCTCATGGTCTCTGATGTGGGATTGAAGAGTTGAGAAGCAATAATAGGGTCACCATTGACTGATAACACACAAGTGTCATCAACATAGTGCTATGTATCGAGAATATTGGGAGGTGAAGGAATATTTTTGATTTGTACAAAATAGAGTAGTTTCCGGGCGACAAGCAGGAAGGCTTCTTAGAAGGGATATACAAAAAATAGACCCCTCCACTCGTACAGCAGGGATAGCGGAGTACCTGGGGAGTCTGAGCTCGGAGCGGAGAGGAAGAGGAAGGAAGTCCAGCCATGTCGGGGGTCAACCAGGAAAGAAATTTGCAGTCATGTTCAAAGGTACTTATATGTAATATGATGTGGTAAATAGAACCTCAGTATTCTCGATGATAACAATGTCTCACTGTACTAAGTTTTATGTGTAATAATAATAAGTGATATTTAATAAATAAATGTATATTTTAAGTAAATTACTTAATTACCCTATATGCCACGAAACATAGTATTTTATGGCATCCAGCTTGTGGGGACGAATTTATCAATTCTTTATTAGTATCGAAAATTTATAAGTTAATTAAAAGTCAATGTTATAAGTGGCATTAGGGTAATATTGTCATATGTATTATATAGAAATCTGATATTAATACTTCATTAATTTATAATTAATTGTTAGCATCTTGTGCGCCTCCCTACTGTTTTAAGGTCTTGAAAGTGGTTAGTTTTTTAAAGTGGTTTTATGAAAGTTGTTAGATGTTTGTTATTTATGCCTTTTGTTCGTGTAAGCGTTTAAACCACCCTTAAAGGTTTTTGAAGATTAGCCAGGGTTTTGTTTTTTATTATTTCGCACACGATTTTTTACTATGGCTTCCAGAGTAGATGAGCTACCAAAGCCAAAATGTTCAGAAGTATCTGATCTGGGGTTGACCGGAGAGTCAGTGATCCCGTGCTCGAATACAACTAAGCCACAGACCAAATT
The DNA here is from genome assembly GCA_023052935.1 of Piezodorus guildinii. Taxonomy (NCBI): domain Eukaryota; kingdom Metazoa; phylum Arthropoda; class Insecta; order Hemiptera; family Pentatomidae; genus Piezodorus; species Piezodorus guildinii. Next base: position 83,322,075 of record CM041298.1, on the reverse strand, counting down.
AAGAGGGAAGAAGCTAAACTTCAAAGAAGAAGAAGATATTGAAGAAGATATTTTTTTTAAACGTTTCGAAAATTCAATAATGAATATTCTTGATAGATTCGATAATTGGGTAAAAAATGGATTTGTTCATCTGGAGGAGAATATTGGTAGCATTGAAAATAAGAAAAATAAGAAAGATCTTTTTGAAGATAAAATAGAAGTGAACACCGATGAAAGACTCCCAGAAGAGATTAAAAAGAAAAATAATTTCATAAATGAGGAACTGCAACCTGAAGAGACCCCCACTCAAACTCCAAATAAATATTTTAATGCCAATTCCGGAAAAACACCATCTACTGAGGATGAAGCAGAATCTCAGTATGAAGAAATAAATGACCAGGAAAGTGAAAAGAAAGAAAGTAAAAAAGAAGAAGATAACAACCCGAAAATTCAAGAAACACTCCATTCTCTAATGACTCCCACTACTCAAAATGAAAATAAAATGTATAGTGAAAAGACGGTTGAAACAGAACCAAATGCAAAACTCGATCTTACCACTAATGAGAAATTTAAAATAATATTGATTCCTCAAGAAAATCCTGAAAAGTTCAAAGAAGAAAGTGTCCCTTATCAGAAAACCTTCCAGACTCAATTTTTAACTCTGAAATCCCTTATTCTATTCCGGAGTCAAGAATATAGATCTAAACTAGTCAGTTTCAAATTAAATACATTTTCGATTCCACTTGCTCCTAGCAACACTGTACTTGATGTTTATAGAAAGGTGCCCGTTAAAGGAATAACAATTGTTATTTTTATATATGTAGATTATAAAGGCTACATGGTCTTGGACCATGTTAGAAAAGGCCTCATAACATATTATTTTGTTATACGGCAGTCTTTATCCGTTTCCAGAGGATAAAAAGGGGTAATTAGCGTCCCCTCCGTATGACGAGCTTACAGTGTTTAACCTGGGCCATGTTCAGGTTAAACCTTACTGGAAAAATTGTAAATAGATTGTACATACAGTGTAAATATTAGGATTACGTTATTGGTATGTAAAGATTAGGATTAAGATAAACTTTAATTGATATTTTATATGCAAAAAGGAATGGGTCTCAGTTGTTATTAACGTGTTTAATTCAAATCAATAAATAAATAGAGTATCAGGGACATTGTAAATATATTATTGCTTGAATGTAAAAAATGACGTCTGCTGTAGAAAGACCTTTACAAGTTTGATGAAAAATAAAATAAATTTAATAAATATAAAGTAGAATAATGAGCATCCGAAAACTAATAGAAAAAAAAATGGCGGATCATTGTATATATGTTTTAATAGTCCTAATGCGGATTTCTTTTAAGTATTAAGGGAATAATTATCCTGTAATTGGAGTAGATATTAGTCCTCCTTATCATTCTGAGATGAGATTTTTACCTTCTAATAGGTTTTTTAATAGGGAAGAACCCTGAATGTGGAGTAGCTGTAGGCCTCCTCTTATCCCGAAGGCGGGAATGATACACGTAGTTATTATTTGTAGACGGTAATGTCTTTTGTGTACACCCAGAGTACTGCTGTTATATTTATATTGATCATGCTATTAAATGTCTAAAATTCTAGTAGGTCTTCCTGATAATTTAATTTTTGTCGTTAAAAGGTCATCAGAAAGTTTAGCTATTTTTATTATTATTTTCTAGTTGTAATCTGAGATTCCTTCCACTTTGATTTTGATTTAACATGATTATGGCATTATATTATAAGTAATTGGTGAGAGCTAATTGCCATTGCGCAAGAATAAATATAATTTAAATCATAATGAGAATACTGAGGATGTGTTATTAGTGTAATATGACTATTTGAAAGAAAAGAGGTTTAACAGGTACCTTAGAGACCTAATAGTAGATTCATTTTGGTTTTAATAATTTGCCACATGATAAGAAAATATCCAATGAATATTATATGTTGTATTTGTTACTATTATATTATGTATTATGCATTACTTTAATCAACTGATTATCTGAAAGGAAAAAAGGAAAATTAATTTCATAAGCACAGCATTTCATGTAAAATATAATAATTTTAGCGTTATGATATTTTTGTGATGAAAGAAGATTATGTATATTAAACTCTAAAGGACTTTGTAACTGCCAAAGTAGATTCAGTGAAAGGTATTGAATACGAACAGTAAATAAATACTTTTATAAGAAAAACTGTATTAAAAAAAAGTTCTATTATTATATTTAAATGTTTGTTTATTCTTAGAGGTCATGTTTTATTTAATTCTGACTTAACATGATGTACAGTATTATAACTAGTTTAATTCTTGTAATTTTATGTTTTGATAATTAAAGAAAAATCAAAAACCGTTCGGTTTTTAATTTTTCTTTCCTCGCAGGTTAGGTGAATGCTATGTATCGAGAATATTGGGAGGTGAAGGAATATTTTTGATTTGTACAAAATAGAGTAGTTTCCGGGCGACAAGCAGGAAGGCTTCTTAGAAGGGATATACAAAAAATAGACCCCTCCACTCGTACAGCAGGGATAGCGGAGTACCTGGGGAGTCTGAGCTCGGAGCGGAGAGGAAGAGGAAGGAAGGCCAGCCATGTCGGGGGTCAACCAGGAAAGAAATTTGCAGTCATGTTCAAAGGTACTTATATGTAATATGATGTGGTAAATAGAACCTCAGTATTTTCGATGATAACAATGTCTCACTGTACTAAGTTTTATGTGTAATAATAATAAGTGATATTTAATAAATAAATGTATATTTTAAGTAAATTACTTAATTACCCTATATGCCACGAAACATAGTAATAGGTAATCCAAATCCCTCTGAAAGATATTCAATGCTCCTTACTTTATCATCTATAAAATAATCCATAAAAACCAAAATACCATATTAGTTGCAGATCCAGAGTATATCCTGAAATGGATATACCTCCTTTAATTACAAATTACCCGTCCAGTCCAACCCAATCGTCCGCAACCTCTCATCACTATCTATTCCTGATAATCCACCGAGGCGGCTGAAAACACGATGGCCTCGCACCAATTACATTAAATAAACACTGAAGAGCTATAACTGGGTAGTTTCTTCACATGCCTGTACCAAGCCCATATGATCAAATGACACGTTTACTCAATGTAATTTATTTTATAATGCAGTTGCAAATTTTTTCTAATAAAAAAAAATCTACATTTTAAAAATCGAAATCCTTCATTTTTCTTCTTTTTTTTTTACAACGTAGGATATGTCATGTTTTAAAATATGATAATATGTAAGGAGGGGTGTTTCACCGGATCTCAAAAACGTGATATCAGCTCTCCTTTGCACAAACGTAATTAAAATTAACATTGGAACCCACATCACGAGCCCGATCAATGTTCTACGCGGGGTACCACAAGGCGGCCCCTTGTCATCGTCGCTGTTTAATCTAGCTATAGATCATTTATACCGGGACCTGTGCGACGTAGAATTCACAACAAAGTTTGGATACAGGTTAAAAAGTGACCAAGATTGCGTGGTCCTTACAGGTTTCGCTGATGATCAGGCGGTCACGGCGCATGACAAGGGTGCAGCGGAAAGGATAATAGATGGAGTCCAAAAGATCCTCGCGGAGATTGGTTTAGGGATAAATTCGGGAAAAAGTGTGGGTATAGTGCTCAACAAAGGAGAGCTGGAAGCAACGACGCTCTCCCTTGAGAATGGAGATAGCATCCAAACTTTGAGGCATGGTGAAACCATAAAGTACTTAGGATGTTCATTCTCGGGGAGCTACGATTCAATGAGGAAGCGGTGACAAAACTGAATAAGAATCTGGACAAGTTAGTCACCTCTTGCTTGCTTAAGCCTGAGCAAAAGCTCAACATTGTGAATCAATATTTGTTCCCGGGTCTCATATACCCTCTCCAAACTGCGCCCCTCACAAAGCTACGCTCAGAAATATTAGAAGGTATCGACACCATGATTCGCAGGAGTGTCAAAGCCATCATCGGACTCCCTGCGAACACCTCCACGGCGATGCTGTACGCTCCCAGGAGGTACCGAGGACTAGGATTGATCCGCTGCCAATGGGAGGCTCCTCTACAACACTGGTCCATCGCTCAGCGACTGTCCAATGTGCCGGATGCCCTGTTCCAGTCCATATTCGATTATTCGACCGAAGTTGCAACATGTGCTGAGAAACTGGGGGTTGAGCAGGGGCACCGGAGTATGAGAGCTCTACGGCAGTCGCTACGAGAAAACTCGTTCGAGGAATGGGCCAGCTGCAGGTGGCAGGGCATTGGGGTACGACATTTTAAAGAAACCCCGAAAGCTAACAAATTTATGTACGAAAAGCAGATACTTTCGGGGTCTGAATGGTCCAATGCCCTGAAACTTAATATCAATTATGCACCCCTGCGTGGAGTCCCAGGTGTCAGCGGACAGGTCAGAGATGTTGGGTCCCTCTGTCGCAAATGCAACAGAGAGCCAGAAACACCAGCTCACGTGCTGGAAAAATGTCCCAACAACTCCCTCCTGATAACACGCCGTCACCATAGAGTAAAGCATGAGTTGATGAGGCTCCTTAAAGAACGAGATTTTGCCTGCTTCGAGGAAGTTTACTGTGTGGATACGGATGGATCCACGCGATATGCTGATATCGTGGCATTTCCTAAGACCGGAAATTCGGCTGTCATTCTGGATCCCACCGTGAGATATGAATCTAACGACCTTGAACAGGCAAGTAAAGTGGAAAGGGAAAAGAGAGGAATATACGAAAAATGTATCCCTTTCCTCAAGGAAAAGTTCCGCGAGAGCCAAGGCGAGAGAGACTTCTACGTAAAAGGCCTTTGGTTCGGAGCCCGCGGAGCTGTGCCAGGTTCAACAAGGAGCTTCATAGAGGACATAGGTGTCGATATAAAAGACGTAGCAAGGATAGCAGAAAGTGTGGTTCTCGACTCCCTGGGAATTATACACTATCACATCTACTCCTAACAGGTATAGTTGGAGGGGCATGCATGTGCATCTGTGTTCAGTTATATTTTAATTTAAACAGATTATTTTAATATAAAGATATTGATTTTGGGTGCTGAGTGTTTTTATTGATGATAGTGGGATTTTTTAGGATGTAGTTGTTTAATGTATATATAATTTGTTGTTGTTTTTTTAAATTTAATCTTTGGTTTATATGTATAGATATATCTAAGTATTTGTAAGAAAATGTGAAACAGTAGAGAAGGAAAAGAGAAAAAAAAGCAAAAAAAAAAAAAAAAAAACAGGAAAAATAAGTAGGAAAAAAATTTTAAAAGAGTAAAAAATAAAAAAAAAATATTGTATTTATAGTTAAATAAAATGTTAAGAATATTCCTGTAGGAAAAAAAATCGGTATGCTGTGTTATAGCAACCCAATTAAGTTGGGCAGCATCATTTTGTTTATTTATTTATGAATAAAGTGTATCTCTCTCGTAAATGTCATTTATCTGAATGTTTATTCAAAATTGTAATACATTCAACAGAACATGTCCTAGAACAATCAAAACTTGACAAATAGTACAGTTACAAAGGACATTTTCCCCTTGATTTAACTGATCCTATTCTAGACTATCCTTCAGTGTCAGCTGATATCTAGGCTTCGTGTTCCCATCAGCTTCTATCTTCTAGGAATAATTATTTATTTAAATAGTAAAAATATTCGCAAGCACTTGATCAGATGTGAAATTTAGTAAGGAAGAGTGTTACCATCGTATAAATTTTCCAATTCGAGTTTTCATCGAAAAAAACAAGTATTCCACCATAAGCAATGATAAAGTAAAAATAATCAACTCACTATATTGATATAAATATATGTGGAATTTAATATCATGAAGGTATGTTCCTCATTTGTATAAGTTTGACATAGCCTATATGCCGAATTTTTTTAATGTCTTCCTCCAAAAATCATTTAATTTCGTAGATTTGAAACGGTTAATCATTTATAATACTTTTTTTTTTCATTGCTATTTACAACTGTGTATTGATATACACCTAGTAAATGAGGTACAAGATACATATGTCATGTTTCACAAATGGGGATACTACCCATTGGCAGTTCTCCCAAAAACTATGTTAAAGTAGAAGGACTCGGGGTCATTTTCTTTTCACACGCCTCGGAGGATTGTCAGGGATTGTAGAGGAAGCAAGGATTGCAACTAGTGGGTTAGAGTGGGAATGGAGTTTGTCATGAAAGGAGTGGTACCTGGTTCACCAAGCCAGCAACATAGGAAACGTTAAGGTCTTTATGGATGAGTTTATTTGCGACGAAATAAGGAACATTGAGGATTTTGGATTGTAAGGATTGGATACGAGAGGTATTCGATGGTTTATAAGACCCCCATAGCTCTACTCCGTAAGTCTAGATAGGTCTTATGATGATCATGTAGATGAGTCTTTTGTAGTTAAGAGGAAGCTTTGACCGTTTGTCTATTAACTGTCAAAGTAACTGAAAGCGGCGAGCATTTTCTTGTCTTTTCAGTCTTCTATGAGGGTCCCAAGTAAGACGTTTGGATAAAAATATATATATTTTGATTTTCATTCATCTAATAAAAATCGGTTTTTCGTTTAAAAATCACAATCATATAATTTGTTTAAGTCGTTGCCTCATCAAAAATGATTATATAGCTCTTCATCTATATCGAGTTTTTGTCGTATTCGAAATTAATTATAATACTTTTTTGATAGGTTTCAATCACTGAATTTTGTCAGAAAATGTCTTTTATCCTACTTTGTACTGAAGAATTTTTTTCGAATTTTTCGAAGTGATGTAACAATGTGAAAACGATTAAAACTGAGTTTTTCCCTGACATGTTGCGTTTTAAGAAACTTATAGTTTTTAGATTATCGAAAAATGTGTAGATTTGTAATTTTTTTTAAACAAAAAATACATCCTCCCTAGAGAAAGCCATAGAGAATACATGGACAAGCGAGACCTTAAAAGAAATGATTAGACGCACGACGTTATGGAACGCTATCCTGGCGCGCATTTTGAAAAACATTGCCTTTAACCCGTCAGCCAAATGGTGGCCACTCACAAAATTAGGCGTAGGGAATGATGACCATACACTACAAAATGCATCGTAAAACGTGAATGTAATCTCCCAGGATATTACACCGCGAGGCCCAGGGTCTACACGGCCTGTCGCGCCACTGGAAGATAGCTTTTATCCAATTATTTTGTATCAAATAGTTGAAAATGTTTTATAAGTAATGTAATTCTGAATTTTTGTTGACTAGTAATTGTTGACACATTCTTCAATAATAATAAGAAATATAAGTTAAATGCAAGATTCCAGAAAAAAAAAGTTTTTTACATACTGTTCCGCCATTTCAAAAACTTCGAAAAGATTACTGTATGAAGAGAGGTATAAAAGACATTTTCTGAAAAAAATCGGTGATTGATACTTTTCAAAAAGGTAATATAAATACGTATTTTGGTTTTCTTTCTTCCGCTTAAAATTGGCTTTTCGTTTAAGAATCATGATCATATAATTTTTTCATGACTTTGACTACTAAGAACTAGAGAGAAAAATCATCATTAATTAATTTCAAATTTTACTATTAAAAAATAAATAAAATCGAAAAAAATAGGTTTTTAAAAGATTCTCGCAAACCGATTGAATTAAAAATTTAGATGAATTATTGAACAAATTGATCCCCCAAGTTTGAGTCAAAAAAGCCTTGGGGCAGTTTTACCATTTGTTATCTGGATTCTTGAAATGTAAGCTTTCCAATTTTAAGAGAGTGAAAGAGGAAAGGAGTGTAATTTGTTTTGGTCGATAACTAAGTTTTTATATATAATAATATATATATATATATATATATATATATATATATATATATATATTGTGTATAGTTATGATTGTCTGTATGATGTTTATTTATTTGCCGGAAAAAGCTCAGCTCTTTCGTCAGCACCTTCTTAAAACGTTTATTCCACACCCTGATATCCTTAATCCCGATCACTTTGAATGTATTGAAGCAGAACTAACTATTCCTCTCCAAATGTCCCTTCCGCCTAAAGCTTTTCATCCTTCAGAAATTTCTAGTATAATTTATAGTATGCCTTCCCGCAAAGCTCCTGGGCCAGATTTAATCACATCCCAAATTTTAAAGCTCCTTTCACGAAAATCCATCCTATTCCTTACCTACATTTATAATGCTGTACTCCGCACAACATATTTTCCTGACTCCTTGAAATTATCCACAGTAAAAATGATACATATACCCAAAAAGCCAACAGAAAAACCGTCCTCTTACCGCCCCATCTCTCTTTTATGTATCATGGGAAAAATCCTTGAAAAACTCCTTCTAAAACGTATCTATCCCATTCTTGATTCCAATAATATAATCCCTGATTACCAGTTTGGCTTCCGAACATCCCATTCCACTATCCAACAATGTCATCGTGTGGTGGATGTAGTCTCCTCTGCTTTGGAGCGCGAATCGTACTGCACTGGAGCCTTTCTCGACGTAGAACAGGCTTTTGACCGAATCTGGCATCCGGGACTGCTTTACAAACTCCGAAAATTCCTCCCTCCAACATACTTCCTCATCATTCAGCCCTGTCTCACTGACAGATCCTTCAAAATAAATCACAATAGTTCCTATTCATTCCTTTATGTTCAGTCCGCTGGAGTCGCACAAGGCAGTATACTCGGACCCATTCTCTTCACCGTATATACAGCTGACATCCCAACCAATCCTAAAACTTTCCTTTCCACGTATGCTGATGACACTTGTGTGTTATCAGTCAATAACGATCCAACTATTGCCTCTCAAACCCTACAATCCCACATAAGAGACCTCCAGATATGGTGTCAGAATTGGAGAATGAATATAAATTCAGACAAATCCCACCAAATTCCCTTTACCCTCCGTCGTAAACCAATGACATCCTGTCCTACTGTATCCTTTAATAATATTCCGCTTGTCTCGGCTGAACAGATCCGCTATCTAGGTCTCCTCCTTGGCAAACGTCTCACATGGAATCCGCAAGACAGAAACGACAAGAAACTGATCGCCGATTTCGATTACTTCAACACTTACTTTACAAACGCTCTAACGTCCCACTTAACTACAAAAGACTCCTCTACGTGACTATCATCAGGCCTATATGGGCTTACGGAGTTGAGCTTTGGGGCTCGACTAAACCATCGAATTCTTCCCGTATCCAATCCTTACAATCCAAAATGCTTCGTAAAATCCTCAACGCTCCTTACTTTGTCACAAATAAAATCATCCATAAAGACCTAAATGTTCCATATGATGCTGATTTAGCCCGAACTAGATATCAATCCTTCTATGACAAACTCCATTCCCACCCCAACCCACAAGTTTCAACCCTTGCTTCCTCTTCGATTCCTGATAATCCTCCGAGGCGTCTGAAAAGAAGATGGCCTCGAGACCTTTTATTTTAAAATTGTTACTGGAGTGCTTCCATTGGGTTGGTCCTCTTCAAATCTGTCTCATGTGATTTTTCTTTTAGCATATTTACTTGTAATATAAATTACAGTCGTAAATTTCAATAAATAAATATTTAAAAAAAAAATGTATTTGCCAACTTTGTATTTATCTCAATTATAGGTTATTGTTTTGATTTTTTTGTTTTTTAAAAATGTATTTAAATTTGTATTTATCTAATATATAGTTATTGTTTGATTTTATTTATATTATTTATTAATTTTTATTTTTTTATATATATATATATATGAATTTTTTTAATTCCTATTTTATGTAATTTGACTTTATCATTATTTTCTGTATATATTGTATAATGTGGTCCCATATCACTATTACTATTATTCATTTGGAACAAATTGTGATATATCTCAATAAATAAATATTTAAAAAAAAATAAAGTTCCAGAAATAAGAAATATATGATTTATCGTAGCAAAATTAAAAAATTAAACGGTAAATTAGTTAGATATTGAATATTAATGTAAACGGATAGAATCAAAAGTACATCGACTCTACTACCAAGAAGCGAAGTGGCCGGAATTGTTTTGAAGTGAACTACCTTCTGGAGAATTCCAGCCCTCTAATTGGCTGCCATGTCGTGACCAATGGCGTAGCAATTAGTCCAGGCAGCTGGAAAAAGCAAGGTCCTAAGTCAGATGAGCAATGTGCCATGAGATTGCCCGCAGCTGATAACTCCATTAGAGAAATGTCCATTGGGAAATCAATGTGTGCTCTGGGTTTCTGTCGGGTCTCTTTGTCGTCTTTTTCTGGAGGTTCCGTGTCCTCCCGTGTAAGACAAGGAGCAGTGATAGAGGAAGGGAACGCGTCTAGGATTTACCTCGATGCAGTAGAATATAGAGAGCCTGAGGTTTAAATACAAATTACTGAGGATTATTATTATAATTATGTAAGTATATATAATTAATGTAAAGTATATATATATATATATATATATATATATATATAATATATAAACCTGGCGGGCACAACACACAACTTGCCCTAACTTACGTTGTTAAGATCTATTTAAGAATTTTCACTTTCACTTACCTATATGTGAAATATATAGTGAGGGAGAGTATTGCGATCGTGAAAATTTTCGAATTACAGTTTTCGACGGAAATACACGTTTTAGGGTCCCCTGAGTCCAAATAACCAATTCCCGAAAAAAGGTGTGTGTGTGTGTGTGTGTGTGAGTGAGTGGTAACTCCTGCGCATAAACGGAAAGTCCTATGAAACTGAAATTTCATATTTAACACAACTATACGCCCGAGACGTTACATAACCTTTTTCATTAAAATCGGGTTCACAGAAGAGCCACTTTATAAACGTACCATGCAATTTGCACCTTCTTACAATTTTCTTAAAAATGGCTCCGACGATTTTGATTAAACTCGCCATGTAAATTTAAATGTAAAATTAAACGGGCTTTAATATCATGTGGGTTTCATTCTGATTAAAATAGTCAACTGATTAAAATATAGAGCTTAAATGCCGATATTTCAAAATTTCTTTCTCTAAAGAACCTTTAATGATGTAGATTCGAAAAATTTAACCCCATAGTCTGATTAGCATTGCTTAAAAACAGATCAATATATATGTTGAACGAATTCGATATTGAACTAAACGAGAAAACTGCAAATAGATGCTTTTAATGCAATTTGTGGTTTTTGAACTTAAGAACAGTAATATACCGCTAGAATGCTAAAGATTTTAGGAAAAAATATTATTATACAAGCTATTGTAAAACTTAACAGAGAGTGATGAAAATCCTATAAAACAAACTGATTGTCGTAGATAATAATATAATAGATTATTATATAAAGCACATGTTTCTATTAAAATCGAATTTAAATAACTGTTTCACAATATATTTTTGTTTATAAATGTATTTAAAAATTCTTGAATAGATATAAGTAATGGAGGTAAGTGAAAGTCGTGTGTTGCGCGGACCAGATTTTTAAATATATTTAGAGATGAAAATAAATTGAGATTTAATAGAAACATGTGTTTTATTAAATAATCTATTATATTATTATCAACGCAGTTAGGTTCACCGGATTATATTTTACATCGATATAGAAAGTTAGATGAAAATCTTTAGTGCCGTTTTTGAGAAAATCGTAAAATTGTGCTAAATGCATTGTATAATGTGGCACTTCTGGTTAGCTGATTTTGATGAGAACGTTGCTGTATCATCTCTACCACACACACAGACCTTTTTGCGGCAGATGGTCATTTAGACCCAGGGAACCCAATTTGTGTATTTCCGGAGAAAACTTACATAGGTAAGTGAAAGTAATAAATAAATGAATCTTCTACAAATTCCCGACAGATGCAACTTATTATAATATAGGCATCAGTGAAATAATTTTTAATCTTTTTCAGGGTTTAAACTTTGGAAAACTTATCACTCTTTCCATAACATACAAACATTATCCAAATCGACACTTTTCAAAAACTAATTCTTTTTTTTTTTTAATAAAAATAAAAATAATATTTTATCACGATATATACGGGAATAGCAGTAATGTGAAAGCTAAATATAACTGTTCTTTGGTTAGTCAAATCATTAGTCTCACATTACATTGTCCTCAATTAAAACCATATTTACAGGACAACTGTTTGCAATTTACCAAGCTTTGGAACCAATCAAAACTATGGGTGCAAACTAGTTACTTTTAATGAAAGACTTTAGGTTTATTAAAAGCAACTTACCTGAGCTGATAAGGAAACTTGAAAAAGGAAAAGCGAGAGAGGAAAACAATGTTAAAGAATTACGTTCAGTTTCGGATTGAAAAGGCTGCAGTCTCAAAAAATGTATGTGTATAAAAATTTAAATTATGATAATGGGACGTATATGATACAAAAATAAGTTTTAATGGGGTGAAACGGATATTTAGAGTTAGGTGTGAATTGGGTATACCTGAACTATGAGTTTGGTCAAATAACGATGTGATGTGCTCACATTGTAATTGAAGAAAAATAAAGAATACGTTCCATTTCCTCACTACTTGCCCATTTTGTCTGAAATTACAAAAAGGTTCTTCAGAAAGAATTGTCTCAACGTTGATGAACTGATAAACTGTCTTAATAGCTAAAACTGGATGGCTGTGTGATGGGCCTGGTGTGTCTTCGCTCGTCAGGAGGTTGAGTTTCTGGGACATAGGGTGAACTCCTCCGGCATTAGCGCCCAGTCAGCGAAGGTGGAGGCCATAGTTTCCTATCCTAGGCCGGCTACAATCAAGGACCTGCGGCGTTTTCTGGGTATGTTTAACTTTTATCGCCGTTGCATACCCAGGGCGGCGGAAATGCAAGCTCCGCTCAACAGATTCCTTGCTGGAGCGAAGAAGCCAGTCGAATGAAACAACGAAGCCGTAGAAGCGTTCGAGCGCTGCAAGACTGCCATCAAGAACTCCGCGGTACTGGGACATCCTAAGGCTAACGCTGAGCTTGTCCTGGTATGTGATGCCTCCAGCACAGCTATGGGAGCAGTCTTGCAGCAGGATGGCGACATTTGGCAGCCTCTTGGATTTTTCTCCAAGGCTCTCGCTCCAGCGCAACAGAAGTACGCCACCTACGACATGGAACTATTGGCCATCCACCGTGCCATCAAGCACTTTCGCCATTACCTTGAGGGGAGACATTTTGCTGTCTGGACGGACCACAAACCGCTTGAATAAGCGTTCTATCAGAAGCCAGAGACAGCGACGCCCATGCGGATTCGGTTGGTGAACTTAATCAGCCAGTTCACAACCGACATCCGCCACGTACGCGGGGAAGACAACGCAGTTGCCGACGCGCTCTCCAGTGTTGAGGACATCGACTGTACCGAGCAGAAGAAGGATCCGGCGGTTTCTGAGCTTCAGAAGAACAGCCGTCTTCAGCATCGCTGGATCCAGCCTCCCGGTACAGTCTTGTCTGTCCTCTGCGAAACCTCTACGCCTCAAGCGCGACCATACGTTCCTGAGTCCATGCGAGAAGAGATGTTCCACCGCCTGCATGGGCTCAGTCACCCGGGATACGGACCTCGTGGCGGCTGGTCACGCAGCGTTTCTTTTGGCCAGGCATGAACGCCGACGTCTCGAGGTGGGCACGCTGCTGCATTCTCTGCCAGCGATCGAAAGTGGTCCGTCACACAGTGACTCCTCCAGGTACCTTTGCACCCAGCGGAAGGATGGAGCATATCCACGTGGACATCGTTGGACCTCTGCCACCCTCCAACGGCATGCGTTATTGCCTCACGATGATAGATCGATTCACGCGTTGGCCTGAGGCGTGTCCGCTAGAGGAAATTACAAGCACCAAGGTAGCAGAAGCAATAGTGGGCACATAAATTTCCGTTATGGTACGCCTGCAAGGATTACTACCGACCAAGGGCGCCAGTTTGAGTCAGACTTCTTTATTAGCCTCACTCGCGTCCTTGGAATCCAGAGGAGCAGGACTACGGCGTACCATCCTCAGTCCAACGGGTGCGTGGAGCGGTGGCATTGGTCCCTTAAAGCACCCCTAAGGGCAACGTTGGGAAATATGGGGCGGACTAAGGTGCTACCCACCGTCCTTTTGGGTCTTCGGTCAGCGGTGAGAGAAGATGTTTGTGCCAGCGCTGCGGAAATGGTCTTTGGCCAACCACTTCGAACGGCGGGAGGACGCGGAGGCGACATTGAAGACGCTGAGGGAGGCGATGAAAACGCTCCGGCCAGCGCCGCACCGCAGCAGTACGGCTCGCACCTTTGTTCATCGCGACCTAAAGGACTGCACCCACGTTTTCCTTAGGGATGACACCGTCCGACGCCCGCTGACGCCGCCTTACACCGGCCCTTATCAGGTTCTCTCGAGGGAGGAGAAGACATTCAAGCTGCTGCTGCCGACAGGACCGAAGACCGTCTCCATGGATCGCCTGAAGGTAGCACATCTTCTCCCGGGACCGCCAGAGGACGGCGAAAACAGGGATCTGCCTACTCCATCGCCCTCTGGTGTGGCCAGCGGCAAGTGCGATCACCCCACTCCTTCTCCCACATCGGCGGACTCCGGACCTTCAAATGACCTCGACGCAGAACAGCAGGACGCACCACCGCCTTATTGCACCCGGTCTGGTCGGGTGGTAAAGCCAAAGGTTCGTTTCTGTGCCGATGTCATGGGGGGGAGTGAGGTTATAACACACAGCTGGTCGGAGCAAAGAGGTTATGTGAAATGGATTTGTCACTGCCTCAAACATGTTTATATTTTAGTTCTCTTTATATTTAATTGAAGGTCGTTTTTATTTATTATATTATTTTCTGTGTTTTATGATAGTAGAAAGATTATTTTATTTTACTGTGGCAAATCCATTGCAACCTCTCACCAGCTGTTGTTTATCTATCTCGATTTGTGTGTGCTCCTCATATTGTTTCTTCTGTTTGTATTTTATTATTCCTCGCTTTATTTAACCGTTTTTTTGCCTTAAGAACAATAAAAGAACAATTTGTCACAATAGTACCAGGCTGTAGTCATTACGCCCTCACCTCCTTTAAATCTGTGTTAATTATTGGGGTTTAACATAACTGTCAACTTTTTGGTAAGTATTTAACAGCCACTTGTCACTTTTAATAGACTGTTTCAAGTTACATATAATTATAAAGAAGAATTGAATAAAATATTACTTTCGTTAACCTATATATGCGATAGTGAAAATTGTCGATTTCGAGTTTTCACTGGATATGCGTTTTAGGGTTCTCTGAGTCAGAATACCCAAGTCCTGCAAAAAGGTGTGTGGGTGTGTGTGTGTGTGTGTGTGTGTGTGTGTGTGTATGGTAAGTCTAGCACTAAAATAAATAGTCGTACGAAACAGAAATTTCATATTTTAGAAGCGCATATGTCTGAGATGTTACAGCAACTTTTTAACAAAATCAGCAAACCAGAAGATTCACTTTATACCATGCATTTTGAACATTTCACTATCTTATCAAAAACGGCTGTAACAACTTTGAATAAACTTGCTAAATCGACAGTTATAGAATGAGACTTAACTTATAAATAATATACAGTAATTATTAATAACTTCCTTTGTTGTGCCCATCATGCCGCTTCCTCATCCCCTCTACAAAACCTTGCTATATATACCTTTTGATCCTCAAAACTCATCACTCTAGTTGTAACATTTACTTGTGTCACACTCATAGAAGGAGACCTCGGAATGTACACTTGTAGTCACTCCTAACTCCTCAGCACAGTTTATTGTATTCTGAATATCTATTTTGTTCTGATAATAAAAGCAGTATTTTAATATCTTCACGTGTGTGATTCATTAACTGACGTATCATTCAATGAGATTTAATGTCATGTATCATTCTGTTCGAAATATAACAACCGGAATTAAATGCCAATGTTGTAAATTTTCGTCCTCTAAAGTACCTTTATGTTTTAAATTACAAAAAATGAACCATATCATTTAGTTGGAATTGATAAAAACCGGTATTGTAAGTATAAATTTAATGCATTCGATATCAACTATAGGAGCAAACTGCAGACATTTTTTTTGTATGCAATTTTTTTTTTTTCTTTAACATAAGAACAGTAAAGATTTTAGAAATAATATTATCTTATACACAACTTTGTAAAAATTAATAAAGAGTGATAAAACTAACTGATTATTTTAGATAATAATATAATTCATGTGTTGTTGTAGATTTCGGTATAAATATCTTAGTTACATGAACGACGTTCAGCTGACTCATTATATTATAACATCCAAAACCAAAATATTTGTTATTTTTTTTAAACAAAAAACAGTGGCAGGCTAACGATTTTAGAAAAAATATTGTCTTACCAGCAAAATTTTAAAAAGTATTGGAGAGTGATGAAAAACCGATAGATAATAATACAATAAATTATTTAATAAAACTCATGTTCCTGTCAAAATTATCGTAGCTAATGCTTTCATTCACAAAATTAGAATATTCCTAAATTTATTTTAACAATGGTGGTGAGTGAAATTTGTATTTTGAGCGCACTAAATTTTTTTAAATTTTTTATACCAATGGGAATTCAATATACATATTTAATACAGGACATAGTATATCGGGTCAGTGGGTCGTATTTTATACGAGATAATATTTTGTTAAATTCCCTTTAAATGAATTTATAACATGGCCCACTAATGTCTTGAAAGGTAGATGTGAATGTAGGAAGAAATGAATAACCTGCAATAACATCGAAATTAATAAATTCCTATTATTCCATTTTCATTTCAATTACTTGAATCCGTATCATTTTAATTGCAATTATGTAGAACAAATAATTGTGTTATTGGAATGTCATAAATTGAACAGGTTCCTGAACGAGGAAAACATATTCATAAATATTCGTTCTGACATTATATTTATAAATTAGTCCTGGGAACGAATGTTCCGGGATGACCGTATAATTTTAAAGGACCTATATTTGAAATGAAATGAAAATTAATTTTATTTTGAGAAAGTATAAAAAAAAAAATAAAATGAAATTGTACACGAAAAAATGAACACGTAGAAAATTCAAGTATTAAGGTTCAATGATAAAAAGAAAAAATGAAATCCAGGAAGAAATAAAGTCCCGGTTAAAGGTGGGAAATGCGTGTTATTATTCAGTTGCTAAATTACTTAGCTTGCGGCTTCTGTCTAAAAACTTAAAGGTTAGAATTTATAAAACTATTATTCTTCCGACGGTTCTTTACGGATGTGAAACGTGGCCGCTTACTTTGAAGGTTGAACAACGGCTTAAGGTTTTCGAAAATAAGGTACTGAGTAAAATATTCGGTCCGAAGAGAGATGAGGCCACTGGGGATTTTAGAAGGTTCCACAACGCGGAATTGCGGAGTTTGTACCCTGTGAATATAATTGAGTTGACAGTATCGCGGTGACCCAAAACAGGGCGCGTAAAGTTGTTGGGCTCAGTGAGGAAAGGATTCCGAGAAAGTTGGTATTCGCTGAAGCGAATGGTAGTTGTCCGAAACCTATGCCGAAGCTTTGATGGGAGGTGGTAACTCCTGCAAGTAAACGAAAAGTCCTATGAAACTGAAATTTCATATTTAAGACAACTATACGCCCGAGACGTTACAAAACCATCATCAAAATCAGCTAAACAGAGGAGCCTGCATACAAATACCATGCATTTTGCACCTTTTTACGATTTTCTCAAAAACGGCTCCAAAGATTTTGATTATTGCTATATCGATGTTAAATTTAAACAAACAACAACTAAAGTAGAAAACTGAAAAAAAAAAAAAATTAATGCAATATTTTGTTTTTGAACATTAGAACAGTACTATACAAGTATGATATACCGTTGGAAAGCTAAAGATTTTAGAAAAAATATTATCTATACACAAGCTTTTAAAAGTTGATAGAGAGTGATGAAAACCCGATAAACCTAAGTGATTATTTGGGATAATAATATAATAGATTTTTTCATAAAACACATGTTTCTATAGAAATTTATTTTATTTATTTTTGAATGGTTTCAATCATTTTTATCTCTTACTGCATTATACAATCCTTAATCGATTTTAAAAACGGGCGTAATTGAAAATCGTGTGTTGCCCGCACCAGATTTTTATAATTTAACATGTGCCAATCCTAATTCATTTACAATGCAATTTTATTTTATTTTTAGTTCTCTTTATATCTATATTCACTCCTGTCAGAAGCTGTCTGACAATCAGCAAATGTGTTGGACAAATGCAAGATCAGACATGGTAGGCATGGGGAAGTATAGTGCCCAGCAGCAACCCTTCCAAGGCTTTAATTTAGCGGAGGAAGTCCCTCATCCAGCTTCTCTTTAGCCTTCTTCTGACTGCCATTTCAGCTATTGACATGTCGTTAATCCGTAATTGTCGTGTCCCTTAAGTATACTGTGAAAACGAGAATAGAGTGTTCGTATATGTTGGTCAACTGTTGGTTGTTGTAAGGTCGTATGTAGTTGTTTACGTACTGTTGTTTACGTACCAAGGAGCTTTCGTTATGA
Organism: Piezodorus guildinii; assembly: GCA_023052935.1. Lineage (NCBI taxonomy): Eukaryota > Metazoa > Arthropoda > Insecta > Hemiptera > Pentatomidae > Piezodorus > Piezodorus guildinii. The sequence continues at coordinate 83,303,639 of CM041298.1, read as the reverse complement.
GTCTTAAAATTTTGGATTGAAATGATTGTTGTTTTTGTATGTAGTCTTTTTTGCTGACCCGAAAATCTGTGAAGCGTAAGTCCATATTGGCTTTAGTAGGTAGGTGTATGTATTCAGTTTCTGTCTAGTTTTTATTTTGTTGAGAGTCTGTCTTTTCATCTTGACATGCGGGCCCCAAGTCATCCTTCGATCGAGTGTCAGTCGTAGGTAATGTACAGAGTTGGTCTGAGGAATTAGGTTGTTGTCTATAAAAATTGGTGGGCAAGTGTTTTGTCGTAGTGTGAACGTAACGTGTTTTGATTCATCGTGATTCAAACGAATTTTCCAAAGAGTGTACCAATTTTATAGTAGCATCAAGTGATCTTGTAGAGTCAGTACAATGCAAAGAAAATAATATTTCTAAAACATATAAACATTTTGTAAAATATATATTAATTATTTTTAATGTTTCAGAGAGGAGCAGGAAGGGAGAATCCGAAGAGAAGGTAAATTTTTAAAATGGTATTTATTATAATTTTTCCTTTAAATTATTTGTCGTGGTTCGTTTCTTACTCTTCATCGATGATTCCTCGAAACAATAATTATGAGGAAGTGACACCAATAATTGGGTTATTAAGCAGGAAAGAATAACTTATCGAGGGAGATCTGAAATAAAAGGGTTAAAAACATTTTAAAGAAAAATCCATGGAATACTTTGATGTAACAGGTTTCCTCTTTCAATTAAAAGTTTATGAGGGCAAGGTAGCCGAGTGGGTTAGCGCGCGTTGCTTTGACGCGCGTTGCCTAGCAACCACAGAGAACCAAAAATTGGAAACCATAAAATTACGAGTTCGAGTCTCGGTCCTGGAGGACTTTTATCTCGGCATTTATACCCCGCCCTCACTCCCTGGTCCGAGAAACCTCTGTATAGCCTTCAAAGGCGAGGTAGGGGTGACAAAAAAAAAAAAAAAAAAAAAAAGTTGAGTTTCATTCTACCTCTACTTTAATTAAGTAATTATTTGTCCACTATTTAAAAAATCAAATTATGTACCTTAAGAAAGCAAAAAAAAATCTCTCTCCCTCTCTGTGATTCTGTATGCATAGACATTTCTATGGTCATTCTGGAGGACGGCAGAATCCAAACAATTCTCAACAACGCTATACGATTCATTTTCAATGCTAAAAGGGATGGAGCAATAACTTTATTCTGGGACTATGTCCCTTAAGAATAACAATTTCGTACAGTAAATATACACTTCAATATATACATGTCTGGCCGAGAGACCAACAAAATAAATTTTTATCTATAAACATTTATAAAAATAAAAATAAAAACCTATTTATATAGATATATACAAAATATATGGAATATAAATAAATGAAAAAAATTTGCGATAAAAATATTTTTTTTTTTTTTTTTTTTTTTTTTTTTTTTTTTTTTTATTGAGATATATTACAATTTGTTACAAAATGAACAATAATAATATTGATAAGAGACCACATTCATACTATATATACAGAAAATAATAATAATGGTCAAATTTCATAAAATATAACATAAATTCAAATATATACAATAAAATAATAATAATAAATAAAAAACAAAACAAATCGAAACATAAACCTATTATTGAGATAAATAAAAAGTTGGCAAATAAATAAACATCTTACACACAATCATAACTATATACAATATATACAATTGCTAAAGGGACCCCAGCAAGCGCTTTTTCCTCCACTTGTGGAGGAAAAAGCGGAATCCAAGAGATCCCAGCACCTCTATCTCAGCCGCATCACTGGTCTGAGCCAGTGGAGGCTGAGTTAGGGCGCTGTAGCCACAAACATACCGTACATGAGTGGAGGATCTGACCATTGTCAGAACTCCAGTTTAAATGTTTACAATAGGTCTCGTGGCCACTGCCGTTTCAATCTTCGAGGAGGATTGTAGGGATGAGTGGTGCTGGATAGGGATTGTGCTAGAGGGTTAGGATGATGACTAAGGTTCTGATGAAATTTGGAAAATTTGGATGGTACCAGGTCTAAAACAAACGGAATATTAAAGTCATGGTGTAGGGTACAGTTGGTAACGTAATAAGGAGCATTAACTATTGTTCGGAGGACTTTGGATTGGAAGGATTGGATGCGTTTAATGTTAGAATGTTTAGCTGTCCCCCACAGTTCAAGTCCGTAGGTCCATATAGGTTTCAGTACTGTCTTGTATATTAGTAATTTGTTGTCAACTGTAAGATGAGATTTTCTGTTTAGTAGTCTGTATAACTGGCCGAATCTGCGGTTGAGTTCTTTTCTTTTTAGTCTTGTATGTGGGTTCCACGTCAGTCTTTTGTCTTGTAAAAAGCCGAGATACCGGACTGTGTCTGAGGAAGGAAGCGGTATGGAATTGAAATTAACCGTTGGACAGGATTTGCGTCGAAGGGTGAATGTGACGTGAGTGCATTTGCTTTCGTTCACCTTAATGCGCCAAGCATTGCACCAGTCTTCGACAAGGGAAAGGTGCTTTTGGAGATTTAGCGATGCTGCTTCAGGATCGGAATTGGATGATAAAATGGCTGTGTCATCAGCAAATGTTGCCAGAAAGGTATTGGGGTCGGTAGGGATATCGGCGGTGAAGATGATGTAGAGGACGGGTCCTAAGACGCTGCCTTGAGGAACACCGGCCTCAACAGTATATTGTTCGGAAAATTCGGAACCACAGCGAACTCGGAAGGAGCGGTTGGATAAATAGGATCGGAGGATTAGGTATAAGGATTGAGGTAAATGGGTTTTGAGCTTAAAGAGCAGTCCGGTGCCACACCCGGTCAAAAGCTTGAGCTATGTCCAGAAAGGCACCCGAACAATACTCCTTGCACTCAAGGGCGGAGGAAATGTGGTCTACAACTCGGAGTCCTTGCTGAACCGTGGAATGTTGAGGACGAAATCCGAACTGATGTGAAGGAAAATTTTGAAATTTGGCTAGGATTCGTTTTAGTAGGAGCTTTTCGAAAATTTTGGAGAGGATCGGAAGTAGGCTGATAGGTCTGTAAGATGACGTGTTGTTAGAAGGTTTGCTTGGTTTTAGGAAAAGGATCATAGTTGAATGTTTCCATAAGAGAGGAAAATAGGTAGTGCGTAGGATACAGTTATAGAGATATGTAAGGAATGTAATGGCTTTAGGTGGAAGTTGTCTTAAGATTTGGGGAGTAAGGAGATCGTATCCAGGAGATTTGCGGAGAGGAAGCTTTTTAAGAAGATATCTGACTTCAGAGGGATTAACTGCTTTAGGTGGTAAGGATAGTGGTATTGGTGACGTGAGGAACTCTTCAACTGCTGCAGTATGGGTTGGATTAAGCTCTGGATGAGGAGTAAAAACTTTGGAAAGGTGCTGTGCGAATTCCTCGGCCTTATGCTTGTCAGAAGCAGCCCCGGAACCATCACAGCGCCGGAGAGGATGGGAAATGGTGTGGGATTTTAGGATTCTCTTCGTGACATTCCACAGGGAATTGTCACGAGTCGAGAGAGAGGAGAGGTAGGTATTGTAGGATTGGGAACGGAAGATCGCCAACTCCCGCTTTAATTTTCTACAAAAAAAATTATAGGAGCGGCGATCTTCTGGGTGGCGGGTGCGTTGCCATAATGTTCTAGCTCGACGTTTGCTGTTGATGAGGTCTGTCAGGTGTTGTGGTAAATGGCTTTTGTAAGGAATTATTTGGGATTGTTTGGGAGAGGAGGCAGTCCAGGCGGCTTGTTGAATAGCGGTTGTAAAGGAATATACGGCGTCGTCAAGGTCATTTGGGGTTTTGAGAATCACTCTGAGGTCAATATCATTAGTGAGAATTTCGCGGAAGAGGTTCCAGTTGACAGGGCCCCTAATGAATGACGGTGGGATAGGTTTAGGAATAGGTGTTATGGATACATTTAGAATCAATGGACTATGATCAGAGGATAGTTCATCAAGGCGAGCTATGGAAAAATTCAGAGAGCCTAATCCGCTGTGGATGAAGAAGTCGAGGATGTCAGGATTACGGTTAGGATCTATTGGCCAGTAGGTAGGAGAATCGGGAGGTAGGAGATGAAAGCGTCGGGAGTTGAGTGCAGACTGCAATGTCCGTCCACGAGAATTGGTGGTTCTAGAACCCCACTGTTGGTTCTTAGCGTTTAAGTCTGCACCCAAAATGAAGTGATTACCCAAGGAGTTGAGGAAGGATCCAAATTGGGCAGAGGAAATGGGATGTTTAGGAGGGCAGTATGCTGATGCGATGATAAGCGGAAAGGAAAAGGTTTTGATAACGATGGAAGTTGCTTGTAGGTAATCGTGGGTGGAAATTGGGTGTAAGTGATGGGTAGAGATCGGCGGACTATGACAGCAGTACCGGCATGGGCTTTGCCGTCTGGATGGTCTGTCCGGTATGTCGTGTATCCTGGTATTTTAAAGTACTGTTTAGTGGTTAGTCTAGTTTCAGTAATGAGGGCAACATCAATGTTTTTGTCCTGCAGTACGGCTGTAAGTTCGTCAGTGTGAGTTCTAACACCATTCGCATTCCAAAGGAGAATGGATAAGGAATTAGGTGAGGTCATTTATGGTTTTTTTAAGGCAGGAATGAGATTTGTTACGATATTCGTAAGGAGTGATATTAGGGGCATAACAAGGGATTTAATTTCGGAAATAAAGGATGTCATCAAACTGGTAAGGTCTGTGGCGTTTGAAGGAGGAGGAATATGAGAGATTTGTGGTGGATTAGGATTCTTAGGATTGGTTACATTTTGAGAAAGAGGTATATGTGGAATGGATTGAGGTACATTTTGTAGTTCCGGCAGGGCCACGGCTTCAGTACTTTGATTCCCACCTCCAAGTAAGTGTCCAAATGATAAATTGGCATCAATAAGTTTTGAGGGTTCTCTTCTGTTTCTTACTTGTCTTGCTGTTTCATCTAGTACTTGAGGTTTTTGAAACCTGGTCCTCAGCTCCTTATAGATTTGGCATCCTTTATAGTTGGCCGGGTGGTTCTTCAGGCAATGAGCACATACAGCTGGTGTTGATTTTGGTTTTGTACACTCCACAGACTTGTGCTGTTCACCGCATTTCACGCATCGAGGTATGTGATGACAATAACTTTTAGTATGACCATATGCTTGACAATTATGGCACTGAATTATCTCTCTCTTTGTGTAAGGTTTTTCAACTCTTACACTGGAATAGTACAATCTATTGAGGTCATAGATTTTTTCAACTCCTTCAGCTGGTTCCAAATCCACAAAAAAGAGAGGTAGAGGAATTTTATCCTTTAGGACGTTAGTGACTTGCCGCACTTTATAGCCCATCTCCGTTAGTTCTTCTTTAATAGCTTCAACTGGTGTCGAGGGGTGTAAGTTTCTGATTACAACCCTTAAAGCTCTCTCTTGGCGTAGCTGATAGGTATGGAAATCTGCTTTGGTTTCAGTTAGGTATTTCACTATTTTTCTATATGTCTCGGCAGTAGTAGGAGATATTTTGGTATCATTGATTCTACTCATACAGTAGTAGCTGGTAGATTCGGTAATTTTGTTCAATTGCGCACACAACAACTGGAAATTTCTAATATTTTTGACAAATATTGGAGGAGGCCGTGGTTCACTAGGTATAGGAGTAGATTCCATGTTTTCTTTTTCATTATGTAAAATCTGAAAAGGATTTGGGGTGAAAAACGGCGATTCGTCAGTCATCCCTTGTGACGATGTGCCAGGTTGTGGTTCAGATTCTGAATTAGTACCGGAAGGGGTTGCTTGTAGATTTAATCTTTTATTAGTATCACGGCGGGGTCTTTGTTTTGTAGGTGACGGGATTGAACCACTAGATCTAGATCTTTTAGTTGAAGCTTTGGAGGACATTACTTGATGATAATATCGCATTTCATGTATAGAAAGTAATTAAATAATAACCAGATGTGGGAAAAAAAACAATAACTTAAAAAAAGTTAAGCAAGACCAGCCTTGCCGGGCTATTGGCAATCAGCTGATATGAAGAGGTGACTCAGCATTCACTTTACACTGTAAATTATATCACAACTTACCGCTGTTTGCTCAATAATAACTGTTGTTGTTATCCTGAAGTCTGATGATGTTTTCAAGACTGTGCTGAAGTGAAATCCAACTGTAAAAGCAAGAAATCCGAGAGCCGACTTGAAATATGACTGCTATACTCACGCGCATGCGCAGAACTCACGATAAAATAATAGAGCTGAACAATTTCCAAATAAATGAATTAATCCATAACTCTAGGATTTCGATAAAATAAAAAATTTCGTTTTTCGTTGAAAATAGGATAGCGGATTAAGAATATTACATTTAGTGTGCGCCTCTTTGGGATCCTAAAATGTGTTGGAAAAGATAGGATTTGAATGAGAGAAGTGAAGAAGCATGGCGAATATAATTAGGTAGGGAATTCCAGAGAGATGCAGAGCGGATATAAAAGGAATTATCAAATGATTTGGTCCTATGGGTCGGAATGTAAAGGTCAGAATGGCGTGATCTGGTTTCAAGTGAGTGAATTGAGGATTTGAATTGAAGGATACTGTGAATGTATGGAGGATGTTGAGATTTAATGACTTGGTAGAGGTATGTCCCTAGGAAATATTGTATACGTATGGAAGGTTGGAGCGACTTCAATGCGGTGTATAAGTGGGTTTCTTAAAACCGATAGGCTTTAATATCATGTAGGTTTCATTCTGATTAAAATAGTTTAACAGGGCTTAAATGCCGATATTTTAAATTTTCTTCTACTAAAGTACCTTTAATTTTGTAGATTCTATAAAAATAACCATATTATCTTGTTAGCATTGATAAATAACAGTTAAATATGCATTTTGAGCGAATTTGAAAAACAACTGAAGGATAAAACTGAAAACATATTTTTTTAATGCATTGTTTTTGTTTTTAACTTAAGAACAATAATATATATGTATAATATACCGTTGGAAAGCTAAAGATTTTAGAAAAATATCATCTCATACACAAGCTTTTAAAAGTCAATAGTGAGTTATGAAAAGCCGATAAAACTGAATGATAATTTTAGATAATAATATAACAGATTTTTTATATAAAACACATGTTTCTATAGAAATTCCATTTAACTAATTCTTTAATGGTTTCACTCATTTTTATCTCCTACTGTATTTGAAAATTCTTTAATCGATTCTAAAAGCGGAGGTAAGTGAAAGTCGTGTGCTACCCGCACTAGATTTATATAAATATTATTAAAAGTTTAAGATATTAGCTTTGTATATATGTAGTAATAGGCACATATCTATGTGAAAAAATCAATATTCTGTCTGTAAGAAAATGCTTCAGGCCCTAAGACAATAAAATCTCTCTCTCTCTAGGGGTATATATGTATTGTTTAAAACTGTTTTTTTTTTTTTTTTTTTTTTTTTTGGCACATTAATTATTGTAAAAATTATTACTTTGTCTGTAAGAAAGGGCCTCAGGCCCTAAGACAATAAAAATCTAATCTAATCTCTCTCTCTTACCAATAAACAAAAACAATAAATAAACAGAAGCGTGAATGAATAGAGATAAATAAATTGAATGTGAATTATTAACTTATTTTATGATATATTACAATTAGTTGTTTTGGTTCAAATAAAAAAAAAGATCATATTCTACTTAGGATAAAAAAAAAATCTACAGAAATGATTATGTTCTGAGATTCCAAGATTTGTTTTACAACCACTTGAAGTATGTTTTGTTACCTCGCGTGTCGCAAAGCGATAATTCATGTCTTATCAGTGGTATGTGCTGGTTATGTATTTGGATTTTTTCATTCTGGCCGATAAAATATAGGATCTATTCGGCTAAGATTAAAGTTGGTTAGTAGTGCTAAAGTCGGTTCATGACAAATGATATATAAATAAAAACAGACCTATCCATTGTTAGTTATGTTTTTACCATTTCATTTTTTTGGTTTATTATTTTCAATAATCAACCTTTGTAATCGACCAAAAAAAATTTACCCCCGCTCAAAATTTGAGAGTTTACGTTTCAATATGCGGCGAATCCGAATTAAAAATAAACAAAATCCGTTTGTCCGCCGTCCGAGGTATTTCTCCGAAACTACTGGACCTTTTTTTTTAAATTCGCCACAAAAATACTAGTCTATACAACGATGATCCTAACACCTAGACGTTGATATCAGACGGTTAGTTTTGAAATGGAGGCAGAATAAACGTGATTTTATTCAATAACTCCGTTATTTTTAAAGATAGAGAAAAAAATCAATATTGTTTTTTAACCAACATACCGCGATTAATTATAAAAAGATAAAAAAGAAAAGAAAAAAAAATTGAAATTTTACACATAAATACGCTCATAACTCATTTATTTTTGGAGGTGGAGAAAAATATGTATAGAGTTTTAGAATCAATAAAAAGCGATCAATATTTAAAAAAAAATAAAAATAAAAATTCTTATGTATATCCAAGTAACAAATTATAATAGATGTAATTCTACAGATAATCGGTTATTATTGCATATAGAAAAAAATGGAAAATATTTTCGAGATCCCGACAAAGCGATGAATAAAGAGCAAAAAAAAAAAAAAAATGCGTTCCTCCTGTTTAAATGCGTTTGGTTTATTATTTTCAATAATCAACCTTTGTAATCAACCAAAAAAAAAGGTTACCCCTGCTCAAAATTTGAACATTTACGTTTCAAGGATCCGAATAACGAATAAAAAAAAAATCCGTTTGTCTGTAAATAAATAAATACTAAAGAATCATTGAAATTGGTTAAGAAATAGCTGAGATATTCTGTTTTGATATCAGAGGTTGTGATATGATATTATCCTTTAAATTATTGCTTTTCACATTACTTAATTAATACCTACATAAACAGTTATACCCTAATATTGTTATTTGGAAATAATAAACCATTGTGTAATAATTTGCTGCGTATTTATTAACGGAATAATACTAAGCAGTAGGTGCTAAGTGAAAAAATCTGTTGCGGGCAGCACTCGAATTTTACTTACCTCGGTTGTTAAAACAAAGTTCAACAACAAATGAAGCAATTGACTTCGTAACGTCAAATGATAACATAACTAATTTTTATATATTAATAAATAAAATCAATAAAACTTATTTTCTTAGTCTATCTTAAGGGATTACTAGTCTATTAATAAAGCTCCAGTCACAAAAATCACATTGTTTGTTCTTTTTTTCTTTATCACGTTAGAAGTCGTAGTAATAATTGGATTTCATCAAATTATTTATTTTTATTTACGATAGTCACAAATCTTTCTTATACCTGAGTAGCAAATTGGTTTATAAATACAAACAATAATAATAATAAGCTACCTATATTTTATTTAAGTATTAATAGGGGTTATTCATGATTTATTGATGTAAACCATGTGTGGTCTTAAACTTTTGACCGACAGTGTTGTATATATTTCTCAGATACATCGAATCATTCCTACCCTCACAAATTTCGTATTTATAAAGTCCTTAGATTTGAAATCTAATTCATACCCCTGTGTTGAAAACAAAATCTAGAAGGAGCTTAAAAAAATAAAGCAAAGCTATAAATCAGGACTAAACACGCAACATTGCAGTTTCTTTACAGACTCGAGCCTGTAAAGGTGTATCTTTGCCTTTGTGATACTGAAGTACTTAAGAAACAGCAGGGAACTTCATTTTGAGGAAAAATACAATGGATAAAGAAATATAATATAAGATAAAATAAAAAACAAAAGAATCTATACAAAAGGTATTTGAAGTTCACAAAATAAACCTTATGGCCGACCACTATTGAGGAGCATCAATATACGAGGAGCATCACCGGGTGGTTTAGTGTAGTGGTGTAGTGTGTAGTGAAGGGAAATGGAAAACAATTTTTATCCGGAGGCATTTCTTCTCCTAAGAATAATATACAGTGAAAGAAAAATGCCAAATTGCATGGCTTCATTTGATGTATAATTTTTTAGTCAAGAAAATTACATAAGGTTATTATGAATAAAAGATTTAAAAAAACAACAACAACAAAAAACAGATAACAACATTAAATGAGTTTAGCTAAGTATTATCGAAGTCAAGATTTATCAATATGTGCAGAAGATTGATTTTTAAGGAGGTGGTTAAATAATTGGCGTTTGAATATGGTTAGGGATGGGTAAGGAGGTAAGCATGGTAGCACGGATGATGAAGGACTTTTCATAGGATGCTGTTCTATGAGAGGGTAGGTATAGATCGGTAGGTTGGGATCTTGTATTTAGGGTGAGCAAGGAAGAGTAAGGTGTCCTAGACAACCATGCTCCTCTTATCACATAGAAAATCCGACACCCTCATGCTCCTTGGTTAACGCCTGCAATTAGGTAATGCATGAGGCACAGGGATAACTCCACCTTCAAACATCTCAGAAACAGTACTCAATCTATGATACGCCAAGCTAAATCCCAATATTTTCAGCAATCCTTATCTAGTGCTTCCGATTCCTAAGCCAAATAGACAATCCTGCGTAAACTATCCTTAGGAAAACACACCCATCTTAATACCCACTTTGCTTCCTGTTCCTCTCATTTATCATATCAGACGCCGATGCCTACACCCATGAACCATTTCAATCCGGATTCATTTTTTTTCCCCATACTACCCCTGAGGACCTCTTTAATTCTATTCATAAATCCCGAACCAATGACTACGGACCTGACAATATCCCAATTAAACTTTTTTTTTTTTTTTTTTTTTTTTTTCTCCCTTCCTAGCCATTTCTGGCATACGGGATTAGGAAGCAGTGGGGTAGTGCGGTAGGTGATCGCATGCCACTGCTTCCAAAAAAAAAACAATTTATTTTTAATATTCTTATTTTACAATCTTTTAGGATTTTTAATATTGGAACAATAATAAATAAGGTTCTGTGGTGCAGCCCGGTGCACAAGTGTGTACCTTAGAGCTGCACCTTAGCTGCTACTGTGGTGCAACCCAGTACGCGGTTGCGCACTTTACTGGTGGGGTTGCACCTTATCCTATTTGGGCCAGCCACCTGGCTATCTCCATCCGTCCGGATACCGTCCAGCCTTCCTGGTCCGCCGCATCCGTCGGTCCTCCTTATCCATCTGGGTGCCGTCCAGCCTTCCTGGTCCGCCGCATCCGTCCGGATTCGTCTCTGGTCCAGCCCTCCTGGTCTCAGAGATTCTCCTCTTCTTCGTCTTCTTCTTCGCCTTCATCCGACGAGACTGGCACACCTCTCTGCCTGTTGGATCAATCTGGCTCTGCTGTTCTCGGCCACTATGACTGCCAGGTCGTCAACGTAGGCCGTGGCAAGGAACCCTCTCTCTTCTAATTCCCCCAGCAACTGGTCGAAGACGAGCTTCCACAGGGCCGGACCCAGGACTGAGCCCTGCGGACAGCCTCTCTCAATTTGTCTCTCGACCTCGTAGTAGTTACCCCTAATCTTCACACTCCTGTTGCTGAGGTAACCACTAACGAGGGAGTACAGATTGCTGGGGGTGTCGAATTCTTGCAGCCGCTGGAGTACGCAGGGCCACCATACACTATCGAAGGCGGAGGATATATCAAAGAGTAAGAGCATAACGTACTTCTCCGCCTTCCCTTCTACGTCCATGCGTACTCTCAGCAGCGCGTCTGTGGTTCCTTTGCCACGGGTAGAGCCGAATTGCCGTGGATGGCTGGCTGCACTGAGGATAGGGCGAAGTTTGGTCACCATCATCTGCTCCAGGACTTTGCTGACGACCGGGAGGAGGCATATTGGACGGTATGCTTTTGGGGACTCCTTGTCCTTCCCTCCTCCCTTGTAGAGCAATCTCAAGTCTGCGGTCTTCCATTCGCTTGGGAAGTGCCCCCTGTCCAAACATTGGTTAAAGATTCCCAATAGCTCTTCTTCTAATTGTGGGGCACTATTCTTCAGGACCGCAGCATCTATTCTGTCTAGTCCTGGAACTCTCCCGATCCTCTGCTTCTCCACGGCAAGACGAAGGTCCCATATGTCCCATGGTGGGCATAGATCGGTACCAGGTGGGTATATCGTGGTGCGTCTAACCATATCTTCCTCTTCATTGTCCTGGGATGGATCATCCCTGGGGTACGTGAAGTCCAAGTACAAGGTGGCCGCTTCTTCTAAGGTATTCGCCTGAACTCCTCCCACCCTAAGCGAAGCAATCGTGGTGAGAGGTTTTACTTTACCAAGGGCCACCCTGTAGGGTATTCCCCAGGGATTTTTCTCGGATTCTTCAACGATGAATTCATCCCAGGACCTCTTCTTCTGGCGACGCACACCGTTTCGGTATACCCTTTGCCTACGCTTGGTTTCTTCTCGGAGTGCAGCTCTCACCTCGTCGTCTCTGCACTCCTGGTACCTACGCCTGGCCCTGTAATATTCCCTCTTCATTTGGGTGGGGGCCGGCGTCCACCATGGGACCGGATGAACTCTCGCTCTTCGGCGTCGGAGGGTCGTACTTGCCGCTTCGAGTATTGCAGACGTTAGATTGTCCACCCTTCGATCAATCTCTGGTTCTGCCTGCATCTGCGCAATTTCTTCCCACTCTCTATCAACCAGTACGCCCTCCAGTTCCCTGGAGAAAGCCCTCCAGTCCGCCGATCGGGTCACGAAGCCCTTCTCTACTTCTAGGGCATTCCCGCCTTCCTCCTGTACCACACTGAAGGCGATGACCCGGTGGTCGGAGCTCGTGTCAGACCGTAGGGTCCAGTCCGCAATCCCAGTTAAACTAATCAAAGCCTCGCTTCTTTCCATCCTTCCAATATTATATCATATTTATAACTTTTCATTAGACAGTACAACCTTTCCAACTTCCTGGAAAACTGTTCATATCCGTCCACTGAAGATAAACTCAAATCCGGTATCCCCTAATGACTTTCGTCCAATTTATCTCCTTTCAAACCTTTATGACGTCTGTTCCAATCTCAGTTATCCCTCTACATCGAGTAAAATAACCTTTTGAACACCTTCCATCTGGTTTCCGGCCCGGCTATTCTACTCACTCTGCTCTCTCCCAAAATTCTCAAGATCTCCACAGACCATAGATCGGCATAAAATAACAGTCCTTGTTTTTCTTGATTTCTCCAAAGCCTTCGAATCTGTCGACCATAATATCCTCCTAACTAAACTCCATATCTAGACTCCCAGTATCCACAGGCGCTCTTCAATGGTTTCAATCATTCCTTACCGGTCGTTCCCAGTATGTTGTAGTTCCCAATAAACCCCGCTCCGACTCACTGCCTCTAACAAAAGGTGTACCCAAAGGTTCTTCGTCATCTCCTACCCTTTTCTCCATATTCATATGTGATCTTCCGCTCTCCATTAGGCACTCCCAATACCACCTCTATGCCGACGATATTCAGATGTTCATTTCCTTTACCCGAAATGACTTTCCTGATGCTATCTCTAAACTTCAGGAGGACATAAACAATATAAGTGCTTGGTCAAACAGCAACAAACTCCTGCTAAGCGCTGAAAAAACAAAAGCCATCCTGATAGCATCACCTGCTCTCCTTAAATCCATTCCCAGCTCCCTCAACCTTTTCCTAAACAATACTCCTATCTCTTTTCATTCATCTGTCAAGAACTTAGGTATCATTCTTGATCAAATTCTTTCTTGGAAACCCCACATCTCCCAAATATCCCGCCGAACCATAGTAATCTTAAAGCAATTCCGTCGCCTCCATCACCTCCTACCATTCAATACTCGTAAACTCCTTGTTTCTTCCATTGCCTTTCCCCGCTTTGACTATGGTTGAGAGGTGTACAGCGGATTTTTAGGTGAGCTCGGAGCAAAACTCAAACGTATTATGAACTGTGCAATACGATTTGCATTCGCGATCGATTACCAGAGTGTATATAACCCGGTATTACGCCGAGTTAAGGTGGCTTTATCCTCGTTACAGATGCCCGTATTTCCTAGCTTCCTCTACCAGGTTATCAGAATTCATCGTCCCAACTATATCTTCCAATCCCTTCAATTTAAATCAATTCAGTCCCGTTCTACCAGATCCCGTCTTTCTGACCTCTACCCTCCTCCTCACCGCACTGCTGCCTTTGACAAGTCCTTTCTAGCCAAAGCAACCTCTCTTTGGAATTATATTCCTCCTTAGACCCGTCATTTAAGAACTGCTTCCTTTTCAACCATCTTCTCCTTTCTCAGTCAAACAGACAATAACCTCAAACTGCAGAATGCTAGAAATACCGATTTTGTTAGGTTTATTACCTAATTCCACTTATGTGCCTTCATTTAAATTGTCACTGATGAAGTAGCTATTTCTGTTTTGTTTTTTATTTTCTTTCAAAAAGTCTGATTTTTAAATATGTACATATATTAAAACCTTAATTGTTTTGTTTTTTAGTTTTATAATCTGTTGGTCAAAGCCATGACCACATTGTTCTGGTCATCAATGCTATATTTTTATTTTATTCTTAAGGGAATTCAGTCCCAGGATAATAAAGAAGTTTTTCATTCATTCGTTATTCCAAGAATAATATACATTTAAAGCTAATCAATTCTCGATGGTTTTCATATAAGCCACTTCGCTGTTACACTTTTATTTAAATTCAATACACTGACGTCAGTTTCTTTGTTATTTAATCGTATATGGAAAAATCGAACTTTCATGAAAAAAAAACTTTTCAGTATTACCTTCGTAAATTTATTCGTATATTTGTTCTGCTATATTTCCTGCTATGTTATTATTTTATTTTTTTTATAATAATTATATATATACACATTCAATTATAAACGTATTACGTCCATAAATATAATATACTATTATTAAAATAATTTCGATTACTAAAAGTATTTATTTTTTAATGAGAACATATATACCCATCTTCAGCGTATGCTGAGTATGCTGGATCCGATTTAATTTGTTTATCTTTATTTTTTTAGACTCTATATACCAAGGAAAAGCTAAATCGTAATGTATTTTACTATTACAACTGCAGGAAGCAATACTATAAATGATTATAAAAATCTGTCCAGTGGTTTAGTTCGTGGAAACCCATTTATCATTTTATATATAGAGAGAGTGTAAAAGCGGATTTTACCTCAGTGGAAAAATGGTCGAGAAACCTATGGCATATCTATCTCAAATATCAAATTTCAGCTTCTAACGACATTTCGTTTTCCGCTTGACTTGATACACAATGATGACTTAACGAGACTTGGTTCTTTTGACTCATGAGACCATAAAAAGTTCTTGTATTGGAAAATTGTCACGATCGCAATACCTTCTCTTACATATTTCTTATGTAGCTAAGTTAAATTAAAAAAAAAAGTTTTATCTAAGTTTAATGGTCACATAGTAAAAAATAAATAAAATAAAAATTCGAAAATGAATGTTCTTATTCTAAAAAGGTTTTTATTATGACATTAATATTTATTTTTTCCTTCAGAGTAAATAAACCCTTTTTATATTTAAAAATTATTAATCCTTTAATAACGCCGGAAGGTATTATTTTAATAATTCAGATTCTAAAAGGAGTTGTATTTTTTGTTGAGAATTATTTCAATGCTTTATTCTGGAATTCTGCTTTAATGTTGCGAATTATAAGTATTCGCGGTGTAATATTAATTCTTATTGATGTAAATTAGTGATTTAATCATCGTTTTCGGCTACTTCACATAAGCACTTACTAGGCTCTCATCTTCCATTTAACTGCAAAAGATTTATTTACATCATTGTCATAAAGCTTATATGGATTTCTTCTTTCTTTCAGTGGCGCAACAAGCCCTGGGAGACTACACTCACGTTTCCCGATGCATTTTTAGTGTAGGGTCATCCCGTCATCTCCCCCCCCCCCTACGCCTAATTTTGTGAGTGGCCACCATTCGGCTGACGGGTCTCACATACCTGGGTGAGAGGCTGTGACTGAATACCCATTTAATTACATCCTTATAAAAGCCCCTGGTGACTAGGATTCGAACTCACAACCTTTAGCATGAGAGACTAGCGCGGCTAGCCACTCATTCACGGGCTCCCAATATGGATTTCTAATCTATAAAATTAAACGTACTTTAGAGCAAGAAAATTTAAAATATCGATATGTAAACCCCATTCCGACTATTTCAATCCGATTTATTTACATGACTGCCATAAAGCTAAAAAACATTTGCAATGTTGTATTTTTAGTGCTCTTCCATCGAATTCTTCTCTTATCCAATCTCTTAATTCGAAAATCCTCCGTGAAATTCTGCAAACTAACTTCAGCAAGAATAAACTACTTTCTTTTCTTTTTTTAATTTTTCAAGAAGTTTTTCTTAATAGTCCACACTTAAATAAGCACACCTTAACTTCCTTTTGTTATATATTTATTTTCTTTCATAATTTTTTACATCGTTTTTCAACGTTTCGGGATTCTTTCCCCATTCTCAAGACATTTTCGAAAACAATTTTACATATATTATTCATTATTTTACATTTATAGCTTACTGCTATTCGTCTACATCGAAGTCAATTTTTACTTTCACTATCCTATATATGAAATATCGGGTTGTTTCACATGAAATGTCCGTTTTTATAGTTTCTGTAATACACAAAGGATTTTGCAGGTCTTTGTTGTTTTCTTCCGAATGTTTACATATTTAAAGTAAACAGTTACTAATCCAATTAATTACCTGCGATAAAAAATGGATCGCATATGACAATCAGCGTCAGTCAGGGCAGTGGCTGAACATCAACGAAACCCTGAGGCAAATGGCAAAACCGAATTTCCATCCCAAAAAATTAATGGTTACAGTATGGTGGTCCATAGCTAAGATAATATATTATTCCTTTTTACCTAGAGGTGAAACCATTACCTCTACAACGAACTGCAATGAAATTGACCAAATGCATACAAATATTAAAAAAAAAACAATCTGAATTGGTAAATTGGAAGGGTCCTATACTCTTACATGACAACGCTAGACCCCATGTTTTAAAATATACCGAGCAAAATGAAAGAACTGGGCTACGAAGTACTTCCACCCATATTCTCCCATGCACCCACCATATTCTCCCCACTTGTCTCCAACAGACACCACCTGTTCAGGAATTTAGACAACTTCGTCAAAGGAAAACATTTTGAAAATGATGATCAAGTGCGTTTTCATATTTTGTTCCACTTCAAAGTTCAGAGTTTTTCAGTTGGGGATAAATAATTTGGTGTCACGTTGGGAAAAATGTGTAGAAAAAGAAGCTAAATACTTCGAATAAAATTATCTTGTTTTCATATCGTATTTTTAATAAAAATCCTTTACCTTGAAAACGGACATGTCATGTGACACAACCCAATATATAGTAATTTACATTCCTTAACCTATATAGTAAGGGAAAGTATTGCGATCGTGAAAATTCAACGGTTCTAGTTTTCAACGGAAATACACGTTTTAGGGTGTCCTGAGTCCAAATAACCAATTCCGGCAAAAAGGTGTGTGTTTTTGTATTTGTGGTGTGTCTATCACAAAAACGAAAAGTCGCACAAAACTGAAAAGTTATATTTAAGACTACTGTACGTTCCAGAAACGTTTTTATCAAAATCAGCTGACCAGAGCTGGTACTTAATGCATTTCGCACCTTTTTACGATTTACTGAAAAACGATTTTGATTAAACTCACTATATCGATGTAAAATTTAATAAGCTTTAATATTATATAAGTTTCATTCTTATTGAAATAACTGACAGTACTTGAATGGTGTATTTTTGTATTTTCTTCCTCTAAAAAACGTTTAATTTTATACATTACAAAAGATTAATCATACCATCTTACCCAGCATTGACAAATAACGGCTTAATTAAACAAGTTGAACGAATTTGATGACCAAATAATGGATAAAAGAGCAAACATATTTTTTAAAGTATTTTTTGTTGTATATTAAGAAAAGTAATATAGACGTACAATAACGAATACGATATCCAACTAAAAGAGAAAATACCTAAAATATTTTTGTATGCCTTAATATTGTTATTTTGAAATAATAAACCATTGTGTGATAATTTGCAGCATTTTTCCCTACAATATGAGCACAATCGAAATATGAAGTAATATTTTGTAATAAACGATATATTAAAAGATTGCATCCTAGAAAAACTCTCTTCTCAATTGATAGCCGGCCATTATACAAACAATGTCATCTAGAAAATGGGTTCGGACCTTGCCCTTTAGATTTACCCTTGGCAGAAAAGTCAAAGTATTGATTAATGGTTAAGTCTGACACAGAAGAAAGTGGCCTAATATATCATGAAAAATAGAATTTTATGCAGATAAGTAGGGTGTAGTAATGTCCTAATTGGTGCATTAATAATTACATATTTCTAATACCATATAGTATATTTATATATTATAGTGTATACAGCGTGTCCTGTAAATGTCTAGTCATATATTGAGAGCAGAAACCAGGCCTCGAGAGAGAAAAATCTGGTGCGGAGTTAATCTTTATAGAGGATTAAAACGTTGACTGCTGATTACTTTAAAAATATTTACCATATGCAATAAACACTCGTTAACTCCCTATTTGCATGATAACGTTTTTACTTTCACTAACTTTTTTTTTTTTAATTCATTTATTGAAATTTACAACCGTATGTTCATACATGAAGTAAATATGCTACAATGATCATACACATGAAAAAAAAACATGAAGAGAAACTGCCCATTGGCATCACTCTAGTAGTGAATCTACACAAGAAGGTCTCGAGGCCATCTTCTTTTTAGACGCCTCGGCGGATTGTCAGAAATTGAAGTGGAAGCAAGGATTGAAACTAGTGGATTAGAGTGGGAGTGGAGTTTTTCATGGAAGGAGTGATATCTGGTAAATGCCAAACCAGCAACATATGGAACATTAAGGTCTTTGTGGATGATTTTATTGGTGACAAAGTAAGGAGCGTTAAGGATTTTGGATTGTAAGGATTGAATACGGGAAGAGTTTGATGGTTTAGTAGAGCCCCAAAGCTCAACTCCGTTAGTCCAGATAGGCTTTATGATTGTCATGTAAATTAGACTCTTGTAGTAAAGAGAAAGGTTAGAGCGTCTGTCAAGTTGAAGTAACCGAAATCGACGAACAGATTCTTGTCTTTTGAGTCTTCTATGCGGATTCCATGTAAGACGTTTGTCATGCAGGAGGCCTAAATAACGGATCTGTTCAACAGAGACAAGCGGAATATCATTAAAGGACACTGTAGGGCAGGATGTCATAGGTTTACAACGAAAGGTAAAGGTAATCTGGCGGTTCACTAACTTAAATATAAAATATATATAGTAAAGGAAAGTGATGCGATCTTAAAAATTTTCGTATCCCACTTTTCAATGGAAATACACTCTTTATGGTCCAAATGACCAAGTCCCACAAAAATGGGTGGTAAGTCTTGCACGAAAACGAAAAGTCGTACAGAACTAAAATTTCATATTTAATGTATCTATATTTAATGTATATATTTGACTATAAACTCGATATAGTACAGAAACTTTTTCATCAAAATCAGTTAACCAGAAGAGGCACTTCACACCATGCATTGTGTACCTTTTTACAATTTTATCAAAGACAGTTCTAACGATTATGATTAAACCTACTAAATCAATGTGAAATTCTTTAATATCGTGTAGGTTTCATTCCTATTTAGATAGTATTATCTGCCAAAAATGCCGATATTTTGTAGTTTTAATTTCCATTCATATCATCATTTTAGCATTGATTAAAACGGGTAAATATATAAGTAGAAATAATTCGAAACCCAACTCAGGAAGAGCGAAAAGCATTGTTTTAAGGAAGTTTTGAAACATTTGAGACGTTGATTCCAAAAGGTACTATATCCATTCTAGGAAATTTTACAGGAAGCGCGAAAATCTCTCATTACTGTATTATTAAACTACCTAATTTGGGTCTTTTTGCCTTAAAATTTAGAATTATTTTTTTACTATAATAACAACATCATATTAAAGTTATGAAATGATTTTTTTTAGAATGATTTGGAACGAAAATAAATGCGTAATTCGTACTTTTAGAAAATGACCGCATTTCTAAATCGCGTTTTTTAAGGATATGAGAATTTATTAGATAACATCAAATAGAATATTTAGATAAAACTAAATGATGAGAATACAAATATGTAAAAATATCAATTTCGTAAAAAATGTCCTATAGTACCTTTTGGAAATCAACGTCTCATTTGTGTTTTAATATAGATGTATAATATACCGTTGGACAGCTAAAGATATTAGAAAAAAATCTGGTGCGGGTAACACGACTTTCACTTGCCTCCATTGTTAAAATCGATTAAAGAATATTCAAATACAGTTAGAGATAAAAATGAGTGAAATTATTAAATAATTTATTAAATTGAATTCTATAGTTGTATTTGCTTTTCATCACTCTTTATTAAGTTTTAGAAGCTTGTGTATAAGATAATATTTTTTCTAATATCTTTAGCTTTCCAACGGTATATTACACATCTATATTACTATTCTTATGTTCGATTTTGTTTATTTATTTAACGTCACTTTATGCTACTATTGCTAATCGTACGATGCTACAGCGGGAGTCCTAAATTTTACTATCCAGGATTTATTAGGAAAGAGATCTTTAACGAGTACCTGACATCGCACAGGCTCAGGACGACCTTTTAACGCCCTTCCGAAGGACGGTAAACTAAGGATTTTTTACTCCCACTAGAAAAATCTGGGGCAACCTGCGGGTTTGAACCCGGGACCATTGGAATAGGAGGCTGTTATGCTAACCACCATACTACAGGTAACTCCTCTTATGTTCGAATATATTGCATTAAAAAAATATTTAAGCAGTTTTACCCATTAGTCTGATATCGAATTTGTTAAAATTATATCCGCTTTTTATAAGTACTAACAAAATGGTATGGTTAATTTATTCAAATCTACAAAATTAAAGGTACTTTACTAGAAGGAAATTTGAAATATCTGCATTTAAGCCCTGTCAGACTATTTTAATCACAATTAAACCTATATAGTCTTCAAGCTCATTAATTTTTACATCGATATAGCGAGTGTAATCAAAATCGTTTGTGAGTAAATAGTAAAAAGGTGCAAAAAGCATGGTATAACATATGGTATCCCAATTTTAATAAAAACGCTTCTGTAACATCTCGGGCATATAGTTTTGTCAATTATGAAATTACAGTTCCATACGACTTATTGTGTTTTCTCTAGACTTATTACACTCACACACCTTTTTGCGGTACTTGGTTATTTGGACTCAGCGGACCCTAAATAGTCCGTTGAAAACTGGAATTCGAAAATTTTCAGGATCGCACTATTTTCCCTTACTATGTATTTTGATGTATAGGTAGTTGAAAGGAAAAAACGTTTATAGTATATGGTATTAAAAACCTTATATATATATATATATATATATATATATATATATATATATATATATATATATATATATATATATATATATATATACGGTATGTGTATATAATTGTGACTATAAAATTAAAATTAGATATGAATAGAGAGATAAAATTAAAATATATAAACTGAAGCAAAACCGAAAAACAACAACAGATGGTTTGGAGAGGGTTGATGTAAAAACCTAATGGATTTTCTTTTAATATAAACACAACAGGTGACCACAGCATAGAACACCGACAGCATAGTGGCTAGCATAACAGCCTTCTATGCCAAAGGTCACAATTCAAACCCGCAGGTGGTCCTAGGATTTTTTAATAGGAGTAAAAAATCCTTAGTTATGCCGTCCTTCGGAGGGGGCGTAAAGAGGTGGTCCCAAGCATGTGCAATATCAGGTACTCGCTAAAGATCCCTATCCTATCCCTATTCGCCCTATCTCTATCCTGTCTAATCTCTCCAAACCTCTAGAACGAATTGTACAATCCCAAGTGTCCCATTTTCTTGAAGAGACTAATCAACTTGATCCTTTCCAATCCGGCTTCCGACCTGGTTTCTCCACGCAATCAGCCCTTACCAAAATCACAAGTGATATCCACACTGCAATGGATGAAAGAAAATTAACTGTCCTAATACTCCTAGACTTCTCCAAGGCCTTTGACTCCCTGAACCACTCGATCCTTTTTTCCAAATTAAAGTGTTTATCCTTTTCTAATAGTTCTATCCAATGGTTCCAATCTTTTCTTTCCGAGCGTTCACAAGCAGTCGCTATTCCTAATGAACCCTTATCTTCCTTCCTAACTCTATCCTCAGGTGTTGCTCAAGGTTCGAGTATTTCCCCCCTTCTATTCAATACCTATATCAATGACCTCCCTAATTCAATCCATCACTGTTCCTACCACCTATACGCTGATGACCTCCAAATCTATCTATCCTTCCCTCCTTCCGAATTATCATTAGATTTTGCAAATATTCAGGCAGACCTAGATAGGATCAGTGCCTGGGCAAACCTGAATAGTCTAAAGCTTAATCCTATGAAAACCCAGGCCATTTTAATCGGTTCCAATTTCCTCCTTAGTTCTATCATCACCCTTCCTTCTCTTTTGCTTGATCGTCACCCTATTACATTCACCTCCT
Organism: Piezodorus guildinii; assembly: GCA_023052935.1. Lineage (NCBI taxonomy): Eukaryota > Metazoa > Arthropoda > Insecta > Hemiptera > Pentatomidae > Piezodorus > Piezodorus guildinii. The sequence continues at coordinate 83,281,171 of CM041298.1, read as the reverse complement.
CCGTCAAAAACCTTGGCGTAATCCTTGACCAAAACTTATCCTGGAAACCCCATATTGCCCAAATTCCAAAAGATCGATCAGCACACTAAAACTATTTCAGCGGTCCCGTCACCTTCTCCCACAATCCTCCCGGAAGCTCCTTGTATCCTCTCTTATTTTCCCCCATTTTGACTATAGTTGTGCGGTATATGGTGGGCTCTCGAGGTTGCTTGAGGGCAGATTGAAACGAGTCATGAACTGTTTCTTAAGATTTGTCTTCGGTACCTCTAGACGGTCACATGTGTCCCACCTCTATGATGAGTCAAATTGGCTATTTCCCTCAATTCGAAGGCAATATTTCCTTGGTTCCTTTCTCTATCAAGTCATTCGCTCCCACCGCCCCTCTTACATCTATAGTCTCCTGCAATTTAAATCCACAATCCATACTCAGGAAACCAGATCCCGTCTTTCCGACCTCTATACCCCTTCCCATAGAACCAAAAAATATGAATTTTCCTTCTTAGCCCGGTCCACTTTCTTATGGAATACCATCCCATCACACATCCGTCATGCTCCTTCCCAATCTTCTTTCAAATCTCTCCTTTTTAAACACCTTCTTGCCTCCCAATCAGATGCCAACTAATTTCAGTACAGCGATTAATGTGATGTGAGAAATGTCTACACTTCATACCATAAATGATAGTAAAGTTTATTTATTAGTTAATGTTTTTTTGTTTTTTGTTTTTTTGGTTTGTTAGTTCTATATTACATTTAGATATTACTATATATTTTTTTTAAATTTATATTTTTCATTTCACTCTCTTTTCATCAATTAAAATAATTGTAAATAATTTTTGTAATCATTAATATTTTTAGTTTTTTATGTGGTTTTTGGCCAGTTGTAATCATTATTTTTTTTGTACATGTGTATTATTCTCAAGGGACTTAGTCCCAGAATAAAGTTCTTTTTTCATTCATTCATTCATTCATCCTAATAAAACCAGAATAGGCAAAATTTAGGGCTCCCACTGTAGCATCGTCCGATTAGCCACAGTAGCATACAATGATGTTAAATGAATTAACAAACAAACTACAGCTTCTCTGTATTTTATTATATCTGCTGCTGAAGTTTTCTTTAGTTTGATTAATGCCGGATAGTTTCTGACAGGTGCGGATAGAATTTAATAAAAATATTCTCTTCGAAACATAACCTTTTGCACTCGGCACATTTCTCAAGATACCTATCAATAACATGACGCTACTTTTTCATGAAAACGTACACACTGGAATCGTGATAATATTTGTAAAACTTTTGGAACAATTAAGCACGGCGCACAGTGGTCCCAAACGCACTTTTTCGGGACAAAAGTCAACACCAATCGTTCTATTTAAGATATATCAGCAATTTTAACATAATTTTGTTCGTTATTAAATTTACTTCCAATGGTACGATTGGCATATTTTTAGATAATTTTCATATCATGAAAATATATAGGTTTTGTCGATAATATCAGAGAAATGTCTCTGTAACTAATTATTCTTATATACACCTTTATATATCTATATTTCTTGCATTTTTGCTTCGGGGCAGTACTTCATTATGGTTTATCATTTGGAAAAATTAAGTTAGTCATCAAAATGATTTTATAGAAATTTTTATAGCGTTCTACTTTATTAAATGCGTGGAAATCAATTTACGGTTTTCAAATTTTGTCCTTAAAAGGAAAAACAAAACTAAAATTTTCAAACCGATTCTAAGCAAAGTTAGACGCAGGAAATATTGATATATAAAGATGGATATAGGGATCACTTGTAGCTGGGTGGCTAGCGTAACAGCCTCCCATGCTAAAGGTCACGGGTTCAAACCCGCAGGTGGTCCTAGGATTTTTTACTCCCATTAAATTAATTAAATTTATTTTTTAATTAATTATTTAAATTAATTAAAAAATTAAATTAAATTTTTTACTCCCATTTTTACTCCTTAGTTACGCCGTCCTTCGGAGGGGACGTTAAAAGGTGGTCCCGAGCCTGTGCGATGTCAGGTACTCGTTAAAGATCCCTATCCTAATAAAACCTGGATAGGCGAAATTTAGGACTCCCACTGTAGTATCGTCCGATTAGCCATGGTAGCATAAAGTGACGTTAAATAAATAAACAGACAAAGATGGATATAAGAATAATTAGATAAATAGACATTTCTCTGAAATTATCGACTACTGTGCGTCATCATAGACCTATCATAACCTCCCTCTTTATCAATAACATATGTTTATAAGTTTATGGACTAACAAAAACGTTATATCAACTTGTACGATTTCTTTTATTGCATATTACTCTTCTACAACCTTGCGCTTTCCAACGGTATTTAATATATCACTACTTATAGGTATAAGTGAATTCTTGACTTTATTGTATTGATTCATTATTGTGTATATATTTTAGCGTACTTTTATGTTGTGTAAATATTGTATGAATGTAGTATGTATGATATCTTTCACCACTACTATTGATGTCCAAATTGGGACAGATTGTAATTTTTCTCAATAAAAATTGTTGTAAAAAGAAAGAGAACTTATATTTTAGGAATGATATTTTCACGACTTGGTTACAGAAAATTTATTTTTTCCGTTCCATTAAGTAAAAGAAAAGCTAAATATCAATGTTTTTTTACCTTTAAACCTTCACGAAAGAGTGCCCCAAACGACACTAAAAACAAACCGTATGACAATCCGTCCAGTTGTTTAGAAGGGATTCAAGGAAATCAAGATTCGTATCATTTTATAGAGAGAGAATCAAGGAAATCCCGTTCTGCACTGATACGTAGAAAAAAACATGAAAGGGGATATAACGATGGAAGGGAATAAAGGACACGTCCTTATTTATCACAAGCTTCAGCCGTGAATGAAAAATATCTGTTGGTATGATGTAAAGTGTACAGCCTGAGTCTTCAGTCAACGTCAAGTTCACAAGGAAGCTGGACCAGCCACCGTACATCAACCTACACCAATCGGACAAGCCACCGTACATCAACGGAAACTCTATTTGTGTCGACAATCTTATCAAAACCGTCCTCACTATTAATAATTTTCATATTACTTTCACTTACTATATATAGTAAGGGAAAGTATTGCGATCGTGAAAATTTTCGAATTCAAGTTTTCAACGGAAATACACGTTTTATGGTTCCCCGAGAGTAAATAACCAAGTCCCGCAAAAAGGTCTCTGTGTGTGTGCGTGGTAACTCCCGGGCGGAAACGGTAAGTCATATGAAACTGAAATTTCATATTTAAAACAAATATACGCCCGAGGCGTTACAAAACCTTTTTCATCACAATGAGCTTACCAGATGAGCCACTTTATACCATGCATTTTGCACATTTTTTCTATTTTCTCAAAAACGGTTCCGACGATTTTGATTAAACTCGCTATATCAACGTAAAATTTAATAGCCTTTAACATTATGTAGGTTTCATTCTGATAAAAAATAGTCTGACAGGGCTTTAATGCCGATGTTTAAAATCTTCATCCTCTAAAGTACCTTTAATTTTGTAGATTCAATAAAAATGCCCATATTATCTTGTTAGCATTGATAAATAACAGCTAAATATGTTAGTTGTACGAATTCAAAAAACAATTAAGGAGAAAACTAAAAAAATATTTTTTTGATAGCAATTTTTTGTTTTTTTTGAATATACATGTATGATATACCGTTGAAAAGCTAAACATTTTTAAAAAAATATTATCTCATACACAAGCTCTTAAAAGTTAATAGAGATTGATGAAAAACCGATAAAACTAACTGATTATTTTAGATAATAATATAATAGATCTTTTAAAAAAACTCATGTTTCTACCGTAATTCCATTTAATGTATTATCTTATGGTTTCACTCATTTTTATCTCTTACTGTACTTGAAAGTTCTTTAATCTATTTAAAAAATAGAGGTAAGTCAAAGTCGCGTGTTGCCCGCGCCAGATTTTTTTAGTTTTTAAAAATTAGCGTAAATAAATCAATTTGATAAAACGATCTTTTCATGTAATGATTGAATGGACTAATATCCAATTTTTTATTTCTTTGAATATTGATGAACAATCACGTTTTCGATAGGGTAGCAAAGTATTCTTTTAAAATTATATTTTAGCCAATGAAAGGAGAAAATAATTTACTCCCAATGTGCAAAGAGACGGATTTTTACTTTTAATTGCCTAGATATGAAATAAAAACATCGTGAACATCTTAGAATTCGGATTATCTTTCGGGTTTGAACCCCCGAGTGGGGCATATGAAGTTGTTGTACTAGCCACTAAGCCAAACCCAAATGAGAACAGAAAATAGATGTATAATGCGACTCTTGGAATCTACATATTTGAAGCTGATAAAACTATATCATACCTAGATATAAAAATAATTTATATTATTTATATCAATCTAAAATAAATGTTTCCATCCAAAATTACTGCAATTCTTTAAACTTGTTCAAATTCTAACTTTATTTAAAAGTGTATAAATTAATTCAATATCTAAATCTTTAAGAGGTAAGCGAAAGTCGTATGTGGCGCGAATTTTGTTTTTCTTTTTTAATAAAATAAGACGATTCGCAAAAATTAATTAGGAATCCCGAAGAGAACTTGTTGGAGATTACGTCAGAGGTTGGATTGCGTAAGCCCATGCAAATTCTTTAGCGGGAAGGAACAAAGTCAAAACTTTCAATCCTTGTTTCTTTGTAAGTTACCAATTACAAAAATCTGGAGCGGGCAACACACGACTTTCACTTACCTCCGTTTTTAGAATCGATTAAAGAATTTTCAAATACAGTAAGAGATAAAAATGAGAGAAGCCATTAAAGAATTAGTAAAATTATCTAAAATACTCACTTAGTTTTATCGGCTTTTCATCACTCTCTATTAAATTTTACAAGCTTGTGTATGAGATGATATTTTTTTCTAAAATCTTAAGCTTTCCAACGGTATATTATATATGTATATAACCGTTCTTAAGTTAAAAAACGAAAAATTGCATTAACAAAATATATTTTTAGTTTTTTCCTTTAGTTAGGTATCAAATTCATTCAATTTATATATTTACCTGTTTTTCAACAGTGGTAACAAGTTGATACAGTTATTTTTATAGAATCAACAATATTAAATGTACATTAGCGAAAGGAAATTTAAAATATTGGCATTTAAGCTCTGTCAGACTATTTTAATTAGAATGAAACCTACATGATATTAAAGGCTATTCAATTTTACATCGATGTAATAGCGAGTTTAATCAACATCGTCGGAACCGTTTTTGAGAAAATCAAAAAAAGGTGCAATATGCATGGTATAAAGTGGCTCTTGTGGTTAGCCGATTTTGATGAAGATGTTTTTGTAACATCTCAGGCGTATAGTTGTCTTAAATATGAAATTTCAGTTTCATAGCACTTTTCGTTTCCGCCCGGGAGTTACCACACATGGACACACACACACCCACAGACCTTTTTGCGGGACTTGGTTATTTGGGCTCAGAGGACCCTAAAACGTGTATTTCCGTTGAAAACTCATCATCATCCTCCATTGCGCTACAACTCTTGAAGAGTCAGGGACTCCTGCAGTTTAGTCCGCCAGTCTTCTCTATTCGTTTCCACCGCTCTCCAATTGCGAATCTTCAAGATGGACCTGGCATCCGCTGCCACTCCATCAGTCCATCGGAGCCGAGGCCTTCCCACTCTCCTTGTCCCGTAGATCTTTTCATCTAGGACCATCCTAGGAATCTGGTCCTGAGTCATTCTACTTAAATGCCCCACCTAACGAAGCCGGCCTAATTTGATGATTCTTACGACGTCTGAATTCTTGTATAGACTTGTTAACTAAGCATTCGTTCTTATCCTCCAGACTCCATTAGTGCGTATTGGACCGTAAATTCTCTGTAATATTTTTCTCTCGAACCTCAGGAGCAGGACTTCCTGCGAACTCGGCAATGTCCAGCATTCGGAGGCATAGGTGAGGACCGGTCTTACGAGCGTCTTGTAGAGTTGCACCTTTGTCTTTTGAGAAATGGTCCTGCTCTTAAAATGCTTTAGAAGTCTAAAATAGCATTTATTTGCGGACATAATTCCATAATTCATCCACACACACGCGGACACTCATACCTTTTTTCGGAACTTGGTCATTTGGACACTGAAGACCCTAAAACGTGTATTTCCGTTGAAAACTGTAATTCAAAAATTTTCGCGATCGCAATACTTCCCCTTACTATATATAGTAAGTGAGAGTAATAATTCATGGTACACGTACGAATTCGATCCCAGGTTGACAGAGTTGACTTAATACACCGAGACACAGAACCACAAAATAAATCAGCCTTGCCCGGAACAGGTAGTCCACCTTCCTATCTCATCCGCCCTCTCTTAATTGGGCTAGCTAATGAATTTAAACACAAAGAGAACCACAAAGGTATTATTAAATAAGAACAAATTAAATATACTCTCATAAGCATGGGTTATGTAGAGTTATATAGTGATAACTCCTCTTTGAAGTTATACTCTTGTAAATAAGAAAATGGCGAAAAGAGTCCTTGTTATTTTTAATGTATCACTTATGAGTAATTATTTTTATTCAAGTTTATTTACCGAGGGTACAGTATAAGAACCAGAAAGTTAGTATACTCAAACGTACCGTAACTTTAGCAAAAAAAATTTGATGCGACCAACACTCTACTTTTTTCTAAGTTGATATGGTTATTTTTATAGAATCTACAAAATTAAAGGTATTTAAAGAATGAAATATTGGCATTAAAGCCCTTACAAACTGTTCCGCTCAGAATGAAACCCACATTATATTAAAGATCATCAAATTTTACATCGATATATATATATATATATATATATATATATATATATATATATATATATATATATATATATATATATATATATATTTATATATATATAAATTAATCAAAATCGTTAGAGCCATTTTTGAGTAAATCGTAAAAAGGTGCTTAATGCATGATATACTAAACCATCAAATTCTTCCCGTCTCCAATCCTTACAATCCAAAATCCTCAATGCTTCTTATTTCGTCACAAATAAACTCATCCATAAAGACCTTAACGTTTCCAATGTTGCTGACTTGGCGCGAACCAGTTACCACTCCTTTCATGACAAACTCCATTCTCACTCCAACCCACTAGTTTCAATCCTTGCTTCCTCTTCAATCCCTGATAATCCTCCGAGGCGTCTGAAAAGAAGATGGCCCCGAGACCTTCTAGTTTAACATAGTTTTTGGAGAGCTGCCAATGGGTAGTATCCCTACATGTGAATCATGAGATTTGCAATTTGTATCACATTTACTAGATGTATATCATTATACAGTTGTAAATAGCAATAAATCTATTTAAACAAAAAAAAAATATATATATATATATATATATTAATTATATACATATTAAAGCCTATTAAACATGTCATCGATACAGTTAGTGTAATCAAAATCCATTTTCTCAAAAATGCCATATCAACAATAACTAACTTATTGGCGTATTGATGTTTATAATTTCAATTTGTTTTCCATTCTTCTTTCTCGGTTTTATAATTATTCGCGGTGTTTTGGTTAAAAAAATTAATAAATTTTTCGCTATCTTCAAAAATAACTTAGTTATTAAATTAAATCACTTTTAATCCGCTGCCATTTCAGAAATAATCAACTGATATCAACGTCTAGGTGTTAGGATCATCGGTGGATGTCTTAGTATTTTTGTGGTGAATTTAAAATAAAAAAATGGTTCATTTTTTTTTTTTAAGACGATATTATGATTATAAGTCTTTTGGAAGTAAAAGGCTCAAATTAAAGGAGGATGGAGTCGAATTCTAGCTAATTTGTGTAATAATACTCCCCCGACATCTGTAATTATATGAAAGACCTGTGAAAAAAAAAATTCAACACAGGAAAATCTTAAATAACATAATTTCTCGATACATATTTTAAACACGTTTTTTTACACACCCAGTAATATCTCGCACTCACTCTTACATCGCTATGTTGAAAGATCTGGGCAAGTCGGTAAGCTTCATATGGGTCCCAAGCCACGTTGGGATTACTGGTAATGAACTTGCGGGCAAAGCAGCCAAACAAGCACTTACTCAGGAACAGCCATCTTAACTTCGTCTGAGCTTAGTCTACCACTCAAGGTACAAGAAGCGGACAACTGGCAGTAACGTGGGACGAGAGTCCGGCGGGTAAGTTAAAGCTTATAAAAAAAAACTGTAAAGCCCTGGTCCACATCAAGCCGTGGCAGCCGCAGGGAGGAAGTTGCATTGACCAGACTGCGGATAGGACACACCCGACTGACACATTCCTACCTTTTCGCTCGCGAGCCTGTACCCCTGAGCCAACATTTCAACGGAGTCCTCTCGATTAATCATATCATTCAAGAATGCCCGTATTATACGACACAGCTTCACAGAATGGGGCTCATTCCAGATACATCGAAAGTTCTGGGAGATAATGAGGATTTAATTAAATTAATCTTTAAATTTCTTCGTGTAAACTCCTTACTACCTAAATTCTAAACTTTACTATCTTTATAAGTGAAACTTTATCCAACAAACAATAAATTTTTTTTTTTTGTTACAACTTTATTTATTTACTATCAATTAGCTTTTCGCAACTTTACCCTTATCTTTATAAATTAATTTTGTCATTCATACTTAATTGATTTCTCTATTTATAAAATTTATTATAATTACTATTATTTATTTATTTACTCCTTCTTCTAAAAGTTAAACTATTACGTGTGCGTTCGTATAGGCGTTAATGACCTATGATTTTTTACACCTTAAAGCGCTAATTAACAATAACAACGTTTTCTTAAAGAAAATTTTTTATATCAAAATTAACTAATAATCTTCCTTTTGAAGTTCCATAATGTTGTAGGAAACCAAATAAAGAATTTAGTATGCCTCAGTAAAACACCTTGAGCGGTCAGTGATAGTTAGGTATGTATTTCTTTGAAAAAGTTTAATAATATTGGATTCATGAACAAAATTATTGATAGGTTTTGTGTATTTTATAAGTATGAGAAGCCAGAATTAATAGTAGAAGAAAAATGAAGTATAAATTAAATTTTTAGTACACGTGCGAGCATGACTGGACATATCTACGTTATCTATTCAGATTTATTCGCTGCAAGATTATCAAAAAGTTCTTGAAATCTCTCTTCGATTATTTCTTTTAAATTTAATTAACTATTTGTTGGTCTGGCTAAAAATGAAAATCAAGAAATACTATATTCAAAATGTAAATGCCTTAAGAAACAATAAGTGCTTGAGTGGGATATTATTTCTCACCAAACAATCAATTAATTAATATAATCAATTCCTAGTAGGCTAAAATGTATTATTATACAAAAAGTTTTACCAAATGTATGTTTATTTATGTTCACTGCATTAATACAATTAGGAAACCACGTCATTCCGAATATTTTTGACACCATTTATGTACACTATTTTTAATATTTAAGTAAATGAACGTTCAAAACGTTGAAAATAAAATGATTATAGTCGTAATTTTTGGTTTAAGCTCTTGTTTACCTTCTTCCTAACTTTATAATGTAGTTATCAACTCTTTAAAAACATATAAAATAAGTTAAAATAAAGTAAATTACGGAATGGTAGTGAATTCCGAATACTTTTGACACTCACCGTAGATACTCCTTTTATTATGAGAAAATGATACATTTGTTTGTTTGTTTTGTTTTGTTTTAGGGCATAGAACATCTAGGTCATCAACGCCCGATGGTTTGTTATTATGATTGATTCTTCAAGGAGGTTATTTTTAATTCAAGTGAGATTAAGAATAAGAAGAAAAAATAAATAATTAAAATAAGTAAAGGATACAGATTAAAAAAAATAAATAAAAATAAAATAATAACAGCAGAAATTAGACATTAATAGCATAATAAATTAAACAGATACATAATAAAGAGGGTATGTCTTCGATAGATGTGTTGGATAGTCAGAGGCTATTTAACAGTTTGACCCTTGCTAGAAACTTAATTACGGCATTTATTATGGTCTCATCGTCCCGCAGAGCCATTCTTATATTGGGCGGTATACCCAGCTGGTGTAATATTGTACGATAATAAGAGCATTCTTCAAATACGTGGCTGATTGATAAAATTGTGTTGCAGTGCGAGCATTTAGGAGGGGCTTCTCTCGTAATTAAATAACCATGAGTAAGTCGGCTATGTCCGATTCTGAGGCGGGGAATAGCAACTTCTTCTCGACGAGAGTTACGGATTGAGGTTTTCCAGGGGTTCACGTTTTTCTTAATCAGTTTAAGTTTACTGGATGGGCTTTCATCCCACATGGATTGCCACCTTCTTTTTACCGTTTCTGTTAAGGGGCGGGCCAGTTCGGGTGCGGTGAGGATCGCTGCACCCCTACCAGGCAGAGTCAGCGCTTCCTTGGCAGCTTTGTCGGCTATCTCGTTCCCAATTATACCCACATGGCTGGGGGTCCAGACGAAGAAAACTGTCTTACCTATTTCTTTCAGCATGAGAAGGTATTCGTGTATGCGATGGATGGTCGGATTTACAGAATGCATATTGTTTAATCCATGGAGTGCGCTTAGTGAGTCGGTAATAATTGTTATGTAGTCCATCGTGACGTTTGTCATACAAAAATAGAGAGCGGAGGCAATGGCATTCAGTTCGGAGGTGTAAACATTGCAGAGCTGGTGCAGTTTTCTCTTATGTGTCGAGTTCGATGTAACGAAGGCACAAGCCGTTGAGCTATCTGACTTCGAGCCATCTGTATATATTGTAAAATGATTTGGTAGGGTTTGAAGTAGGTTCTCGAATTGTTCTTGATATTTCGAGGGCGTTGTACTTTGTTTATGGAATTTGGATAGGTGGAGGTACAGTTTCGGAGAGTGGTAGGTCCAAGGAGGCGTGTTTATTTCTGTATTTTGGACTGCTATAGATTTTAGTTCACTGACTATTGAACTGTATCTTTCTGCGATGGGCAATGTTGCGTTTCCGCTTTCTTGGAATATTCTTGAAAATTTTGATTTGAAAATATACGGATAGGTTGGGTGTGAAGGTTGAAGATATAAGCGAGATAGATAATTCACTGCCAGTTTTTGACGCCGGAAAATCAATGGTGGTATTCCGGATTCAGCACATAAACTTAATATAGGGCTTGTTCTGAAGGCACCTGTAGCAATACGGATACCGGTATTATGAAGCGTATCGAGCTTAGACAGAGTTCGGAAACGCGCTGATCCATAAACGAAACATCCGTATTCCAGTTTTGTACTGATCAGATTCTTATAAATGTGTAGCATAGTAGACCTATCTGATCCCCACGAGGTTCCGCTAAGGACCTTTAGAATTTTAAGTTTAGCTGAGCATTTCTCTTTAAGGGCGTTTATGTGAAGTTCCCAGGATAAACGTTTGTCGAAGATCAGTCCTAAAAATCTACAGTGGTCGACATATGGTAGTGGAGTCTCTCCAAGTGTAAGTTCTGGCGAAGGTGGAGTTCGCTTTTTTCTGCTAAAGTGCATACATTTAGTTTTTTCGGATGAGAAATCTAGGCCTGATTGCTGTGACCAAACATAAAGTCGATTAAGGGATTCTTGTAGTTTTGCTTTTATTAAATCGACGTTGTGTGAGCGACACATGATAGCTAGGTCGTCCACGTAGAGCACCACTTTTACTCCTCTAGGCATATTTCTTCCTAAGTCATTTATAGCCAGTGCAAAGAGTGTTGTACTGATGACGCATCCTTGGGGTACCCCAATTATTTGTTCGAATTCACGAGACATAGTGTTTGGTAAACTATAGAAAAAAAAATGTTTGGTAAACGTTAGAAGGTTACCGGTGAACCCCAGCGAAGTCAATTTATGTATTACATTTGTTCTGTTTGTGCGGTCAAATGCTTTAAGCATATCGAAGAAAATTACCACTGATTGCTGTTTTTCGATGAAGGTGTATTGCAGTTCCGCTTCGAGTTGAGATAGGTGATCCATAGTAGATCTGCCTTTGCGAAAGCCGCATTGGAAATTTTGGAGAACATAATTTTTTTCGAGCAGCCATTTAAGACGTTTGTTGACAGGCAACTAGTCAGGAATATGGGGCGGTAATTAGACGCTTGGCGCTTGTCTTTACCTGTTTTAAGAATAGGTACTATTTCGGATTGTCTCCATATGCTTGGAAATTCGCCTGTTGTCCACACATGGTTAAAGAAACACAGCAACCAATGTAGGCAGTTTTCTGGAAGGTGTTGAATCATTGCATAATGTATATCATCCGGGCCTGGAGAAGATCCCTTGAGGTTACGAAGGGTAATTTCAAGTTCCCATGCAGTAAATGGGCGATTATATTGTATATCGGAAACTTCGGAGTGGTGATATGATGTTTCAACTTCAAAATTCGTTTCCTCCGTAAAATTAGGGTGAACAGAGGGTGGGCTAAAAATTTCCGAGTAGTGATCAGCGAAAGTTTGGGCGACTATTTCGGGATCGTCTGTTAATTTTCCCTCGAGAACGAGGGTGTAATGGGTAAATGAGCATCTGTTATGAATTTTGCGAATTTTATTCCAGACGACATTAGTTGGTGTCGAGAAGTTTATTGTTTCAATGAATTTCTTCCAAGATTCCGACTTTCTCATGTTTATAATTCGTCTACAGATTGATCGTTGTTTCTTATATTCAATGAGGTTCGGCTGGGTGCTATTTTTTTTAAAGTTACGGTAGGCCTTTCTTCGATTTTGGATGGCTTTCTTGCACTGTTCATTGAACCAGGGAACGGTCGGTCTTTTAGTGGTTGGTTTTGTTTTGGGAATGGCTGATTTTGCTGCCTGCAGCACTGCATTCATAATTAGTTGACAGCCAGCTTCGACACTTATTTCAGACGGGAGTACTGCTGGGGGTGTAACGATGGATGTAAAGAGGGCCCAATCTGCTTGTTCTATTAACCATCTAGGTCTCTTAGGTCTGTTGTCCTTAACATTCCGAAAGTTTATGCGAATTGGGAAATGGTCGCTACCATACAAGTCGGGCAGTACGGTCCAGTCTAGGAGATTGTACAGTGTAGTACTGCAGATGGAGAGATCCAATGCGGAGTAAGTACCGTAGGAGGAACTTAGATATGTAGGCTCACCTGTATTTAAATAAATACAGATATGTAGGCTCACTATCAATAAAATAGATATGTAGGCTCACCTGTATGATACATTTTCTGAATATAATCTATTGTTGTGCTGAGGAGTTTAGGTGACTACAAGTGTTCGTTCCTAGGTCTCCTTCTATGAGTGTGACACAAGCAATATACGTAGCAAGAGTGATAAGTCTTGAGGATCCGGGGTAGATATACAATGAGTGAACGTTCATTTACGAAAATATTAAAAGTAGTATACGTAAATGATGTCAAAAGTATTCGGAATTAGGTGGTTTCCTAATTGTATTAATGTAGTGATCATAAATAAACATCCAGTTGGTAAAACTTTTTGTATAATTATACATTTTAGCTTACTGGGAATTTATATTAGTACCTAATTAATTAATTGTTTGGTGAGAAATAATATTCCACTCAAGCACTTATTGTTTCTTGAGGCATTTTCATTTTCAATATAGTATTTCTTGATTTTCCTTTTTAGAAGGACCCATAAATACTTAATTAAATTTGAAAGAAATAATCGAAGAGAGATTTCGAGAATGTTATAGTAATTTTGCAGCAACTTAATCTGAATAGATACCGTATATGTGCCCAGAGTTAAAAATTTAATTTATTCGTCATTTTTCTTCTACTTTTGATTCCGACTTTTAATACTTAAAAAAATATACAAAGCTATCAATAATTATGTCCATGAATCCAATGTTATTAAACGTTTTCTAATAAAAACAGTCCAAACTATCACTGACCGCTCAAGTGTTTTACTATGGCATACTAAATTCTTTATTTGGCTTCCTCAAAACCATAATTTTTGCATAAGAACCATGTATTTCAGTATGAGAATCATCTGTAAACATTTAAATTCACCAACCTTCTCTTAAAAATTTTTTTTTATAAACATTCAGCTTATTGCTGTGCTTGCTAAAAAACGCTTTCCGTTCTTCTCGTAACATGTTTTTCTTTTCGTCATATTGTTATAGAACGCGGTGAACAGTTGAAACACTTATTGTGTATCCAGAAGTTCTGAAAAATTCAGAAATAAGCTAAGGTTTACTCATTTGAGGTATTGCTTTCTTATTAGATGAAAAATAAGTCATTCAGTTGTAACATTTAATATTTTTTGGACGCTCAAATTTTTCATTTTATATTTTATTATTATATTATCTACACTGTGCATAGCCATCCATATATTCTCATCAATTTTTTTCAACATCTCAACTATTTCTCTTGACTTTTAACGAGCTAATGTGTTAAAAATTATTCGAGTTTAAAAATTATTATTGTACGATCGTTGCGTTTTTATTTTAGGGCCTTATTTTAAAAAAAAGAAAAACTTCAATTTTTGGGTATATATTACATGATTTATAGAGAGGAAAATTGTTTACAACATAAAATTATGTGGAAGATTAGTGAGAATATTAAAATTTGAAACCATTAAACAACAGGACATTACGATTTACGAATACTTCTGACTGAACGATCCAGTAATTTTACAGTATTAATCGTATATTTTTGAAAACAATAAACTTTTATGTTATCTGCTCAGTGATTTTCCTTTATAGGAATCTCTTTTAAAGATTTATGAGTGAAAAAGAATTATATAAATTCATAGCAGTGAAATATACTTATTAAATGATAAGAAATATGAATTCCGAATACTTTTGACACTCACTGTAGCAAGGGTTTGTAGAGGGGATGAGGAAGCGGCATGGACGTTCAAAGCAAGAGCTTGCAGGTGGTGGGTGTTGTGCCCTAAGGCCGCGCTATACGGTGAGAATTCAGGTTGGTGTGGGTGAGGTGAAATTCCTGAGATTTGGTGAGAGTGAATTATCAAACATTCTCACATATTATAATAGATATTCAATTACCGAATTTTCTATATTACTTCATCATTTTATGTTTGCTACCTTTTTTTTTATAAATAATGTTTAATTTATTGAAATAGAGTTTCTACATTAACATTTTCACGCCTGGCCGAATATCTACGTTTTTTCCCGTGAGGCGGGACTGTCTTAGCTACTTACGCTTCGTGGGGCGACACTGTTGCAAGTTCCAACGTGTTTAATGCGATATTGTTTTGATAACAGTTTTGATATACACATGCGACTTGAATGAGTAATTATGGAAATACTGAAAAAAAATTCTTATATTATTATTTATTATTAAAAATAATTCTTATATTATATATTACAATATATTCTTATTTACTGGGATAAAAGTATGAAATGAAATCACGCACAGTTCAATAAAATTCTTTAAGAGTAATCGAATGAAAATAACCGTTAAGAGTCCTTTGAGAGAGCATGTTGAAAGTTATAAAATATTTAATAAATAAACCCTTATAGCTTGTTAATTCATACAACATTTAATGTTGAGAAAAATAAAATAAACTTATTTTTTAAAAGCATGCACGTCGCCCCACGTGATGCACGTCGCCTCACGGGATAGTTAAGCATGATCCACTGGTGGGTAAATCCGGCGTGAACGTGTTAAAAAACATGTTTTCATGATGTGTATATTACACTTGTTTGTTTTCATATAACTTTATCATTAATTTTTTTAATAATGATATAGGATTTTTCCAAAAGTAATATTTGAAGTCATTGTCCAAATTTATTTTTAAAAAATAAGCCTTCCTCCTCTCCCAGTACTTTCGTGAACTCTCACAAACCTCTCTTTCACATACCTGTGTTATCATCGTGTAGCGCTGCCTTAAGTAGAGGTGTGTCCTTCGTCGGTACTGACTAGGGGTGGGCATAATCGAATGACGATTAGGGGATCATTCGATTATTTGAATAATTCGAATGAATCGATTATCGGATTAATCGGTTTGGATAAGTGAATGATCATTCGAACTGAACTATTTAACGATAATCGAGGGAATATAAGGAGCTCGGATATAATCGAACGATAAGATAAATTGTATAATTGGGAATTGTGACATATCGTCTTTCACAATACATACTAACATACTAATCATTCGATTATGAACTCATTCGATTATTTAAATCATCGAAGTCCGATCATCCGATTATGACGATCATTCGATTATGTCCACCCCTAGTGCTGACTAAGTCCTTTGTAGGTAGCTGGTTTAGGGTCATCGGAGGTAGTCTATTTTAATAGACGAAGAAAGTTATTAAATGTTAAAATTGTTGTTATTATAAATTACTGTGATTGGTAAATCAGGCCTATTCTGTAACTTGCGAAAGAACATTTACTTTCATTTCGGTTCGGAAGCAGGGGGATCATGCCATTAGCAACAATAATATTTTTGGAAAAATATGAACTGGAAAAGAACAAGCTCCAGAAAATGGCAGACGCTTAACCTGGATTCGTAAATTTTCCAAGACTGATTTCAACATAGGTAATATGGTTGAATATGTTTATTTGGAAATATACATTCCCCCGATTTTTTTGTTTGTTAAAGATTGTCAAGCATGAGTTAATAAGCTTCTTAGGGAAAAGGAATATACCTGCTTTGACGAGGTCTACTGCGTGGACACGGACGGTTCTGCGAGGTATGCTATCAAAAACAGCATTGATCCTCGACCCGACCGTCAGGTATGAAACAAACGACCTCGATCAGGCAGATGAAGTGGATAGGGAAAAGAGAGAGATCTGCAATAAGTGTATCCCTTTCCTAAAAGAGAAGTTCCGAGAGAGAGAGTTCTGTGTGAGAGGCCTCTGGTTCGGATCTCGCGGGACTATCTCTAGAAGAACTACTGGAAGTCGGTGTTGGTAATAGTGAATTGTCCATGATGGCCGAGAATACAATATTGGACTGTCTGGGGATTATTCATCATCGCCTATATGGATATTAGTTGGGTTGAGATTTCTACCTAATCTCATTTATTTACTTATATTTATTTATTGGACTTATCTACTTGCTTAAATTTTGACAAAGATTCTTTGATACTGTTAGGTCCTTTAGGTGTGCATTTTAATTTTGTTTTGTTTTTTTGCATGGATTTTGCTTTAAATTGTGAATTTTTTAATTTAAATTTTGCTGCGATGAGCCGCTGCTTCAGCAGTCCACAAATTGCTTATTGCTAAAGGAAAAGCAGATGGCAAATTAAATTTTATGTCAAATTTTTTTTTTGTAATAAAAAAAAAATTGTGAACTACATTACATATTATGAGGTATAACATAAAAAAGCTATTGATAAAGAAAGTAAATGTACCTATGTTAAATTTATAACTTGTCAACTCAATATCACATGTCAGTAGATTGATAAGTACGGTGTGTGTGATAGCAACACAGCTAGCTTTATTTTATTTAAATAAAATAAAGCATTTCTCTTCTATCTGATTAGTAGACTGTGTATTAATAGCAACTCAGCAAAGTTGAGCAGCCGATCAAATTGGAAATTACTCTCTCGTTTCATGAAGGTATTTCTATGATGTAAGAATTATATACAGAAAAATGACTGAGCAATCAACAAAAGAAGGACTTAAACTATCTGTTGAAGGGAATCCGTATTAAATAAAACAGAAACACAAAGGGCCCGAAGAGGAGTATAAAACGGGGAGAAGGTTTTCTTAGGTAAATTGAAGAAAATAAAACAGACAGCCCTGCCCTGGACTGGCTCAAATCTCGAAGAGGACGAAATCGCCTTAAATATATTTAGGGCTGGTCCTAACCCGATTTAGACTCTGAATACTAAAAGGTACAACAGTACATTGAGTGAAGAAGGGTCAGGGACTCAATTACGTATCGTAGGATATCGCGTTGTAGAATTTAAAAAAATTATACGTCGAGGCCAAGAACCTACAAGTGCCAAAAAATTCTCTTCTATAAATAATTAAATCATAGGCGATGCAATTTCTATGATCAAGAATGTGGGTCACTGTAATTTGGTATATAAAACAGGGGTTTTGTCCGGTTCGGAGACAAATTAATTAATTAAGTTATTGTTCTTTTAAAGGATGAATATTCTTTGATAAACTTTTTATCCGTTAAAGATTGTAAGAGTTCACTGGAAGTAAAAAAAAAAAAATAAAAAATAAGAGAGATGTCTCTGTTCTTAAAATGTGTTTAAAAGATGTTCTTAAGAAAATGAAAAAAATTTCAAAGCCCGGATAAGGAAAATATTAGTAATAATGAAGGGGAGACTCACTGTGAACATCGATGCAGCCGACTTGCTTCTTCATGTGCGTGGTGTTGATCTGGCACATATAGCAGCCTCCGTCGGACACCTTGACCTGCTTGATATGGAGCCTCCAGGTTCCGCGCTCCAGGTCCTGGGTCACAGAGATCCTCGAGTTGTGGGTGACTACCTTCTTGTCCAGGCTGAGCACCGTGCCGTCCTCCGCCCGCACCCACACCACCTCCAACCATAAAAAGAACATTTGCAGTTAGCTAGCTAGTTGCTACATCATAAAAATTAACATTATCAATAAACAAATTATGATTTTTAAATAGCTTAATGCCCATCATTGATTTGAATCACATTATCCCAGATCATCAGTTTGGATTCAGCACAACCCACTCCACTATCCAGCAATGCCAACCTCTGTAGGACGTTATCTCCTCAGCATTGGAGCGCAAATTGTATTAAACCGGAGCCTTCCTCGACGTAGAACAAGCCTTTGACCGAGTATAGCATCCGGGATTGCTTTACAAACTCCGAAAATTTCTTCTCCCTTCATACTTTTCCATCATCCAGTCCTACCTCACTGATAGATCCTCAAAGTAAACCACAATGATTCCTATTCCTCCATTTTTACTCAGCATGCTGGTGTTTCTCAGAGCAGCATTCTTGGACCCATTCCATACAGAGTCTTTACAGCAGATATCCCAACCCATCCTTCCACCTTCCTTTCTACTTATGCTGATGACACCTGTGTATTGTCGGTCAATAATGATCTCACAATTACCTCTCAAACCCTTCAATCCCACATCATAGAACTTGAAGTATGGTGTCAGAACTGGAGGATAAAAAAATAAATTCCAATAAATCTCACCAAATTACCTTCACCCTGCGTCGTTGGTTGGCTGTTATATTTTATTGCCACAAAACATCTCGGTCATCAGTGCCAGACACTCATTTTAGAAAATCAATTTTATGTTAAACAATGAACAATGATTTTAGATTAAAAACAAATAACAACAAATAGTTGAAACAAATTACTATAAGAATAGTCAATAGTAAGATAATATAACAGCATTAAGATAAGATAAGTTCTAATAACAGTATTTGTCAAAGATAGATATATACCAGGTTGAATAAAAACAATAATAAATAAATTTAAAAAAAAAAAAAATAATAAATAAAAAAAATAATAAAGATGAAATAATATAAATAAATAAATTTAAAAAAAATAAAATAATAAATAAAAAAAATAATAAAGATGAAATAATATAAATAAATAAATTTAAAAAATAATATAAAATAAAATTAATAATAATTTTAAAAATAATTAATAATAGTAACATAAAATTGTCAAATCTGCTTGTAAAAGTCCATTTCGGTAAGAAGGCACATCAATTCGTCAGTTCTATTTACATCATTCCCCAAAGCAACCGTGGCACTGAGCGGTATTCCCCTTTGGTTCAATTTTCTAGTTTAGAAGAGATTCTTCGAAAATGTGAGTAATATTCAGGGTTCCCCTACAATGCTGACCTCTCGGGGGCAACTCCTTAGATATCAAGTGCCCATGGGTGACTTGCATGTCCGATTCTCAGGCGGGCCAGGACCACCTCCTCTCAGCGATTGAGAAACGCCTCCTCTCAAAAATGGATCTAACGATTTCGATTTAACGCGTTTTATGGATATAAACTTTGATGTTCTTTTATGTGATACCAGTTTCATTCAGATTGAAATACTGTGACGGCCCTAAATGCCGATAGTTAAAATTTTCTTTCTCTGAAGTACAATTAATTTTGCAGATTTAAATAAATTAATCATATCATCTTGTTGGCGTTGATAAAATACGGAAAAGTGTATAAGTTGGCCGAATTCGATACCCAACGAAAGGAGAAAAGGGCAAATATTTTTTTATTCTTCCTTTAATATTTTTTTTTTTTAATATACAGTCCACTGATTTTTTTGTAAACGAACCACCCTAAATTTGAGGTAGATCTTAGAAGTTGTAGAATATATTCAGCGTAAACATACTATGTTTTGTATGTTCACTACCGATTTCTTCAAAGCTTGTGAGCATGAATATTTTAGGGAAATTGTAATTTGTTTCAAAGTTGACTTAATAAATAAAGCATAAAAGCATAAGAGGCTAAAAGATTTGTTCTATAGTAATGTTTCCTTTTATTTTTTATTTATGATGTTAAATTTAATTTTTTTGTTTATTTCTGTCCCTTTGGAGGATTCTTTTGTCTATTTTTCTCTCTTTTTTTTTTTTTTAATTATAACTTGACTTATCTTTAATTCTTATCTCATCATTTATTTATTATTATTATTATTTTCTTAATAAATGAGATATTTTCATCAAGTCATGTCCTCAAAGTCTGCAAGTAAAAGATCTAGATCTGCAGGTTCAAACTCGTCTCCCACAAAACAGAGACCCCGCCGTGAACAAAATAAAAAAATGATTCCACCAGCGACCGCGTCAGCTACCTCATTAGGATCTGAACCACAGCCCAGCACATCATCACAAGGAATAACTGATGAATCCCCGTTTTTTACACCGAATCCATTTCAGATCCTCCAAAATGAAAAAGAAATCATGGAATCTTCTCCTATACCCAGGGAACCACTACCTCCACCGATATTTGTTAAAAATATTAAAAATTTTAAACTGATGTGTGCGCATTTAAACAAAGTAACAGATCCTAATAGTTATTATTGTATAAGTAGAACCAATGATACTAAAATATCTCCGACTACTGCTGAAACCTACAGAAAGATTGTAAAATATCTGACTGAGACCAAAGCTGACTTTCATACTTATCAGCTGCGCCAGGAGAGAGCATTAAGGGTCGTAATCAGAAACCTACATTCCTCAACACCCGTTGAAGCTATCAAAGAAGAACTGACCGAATTAGGATTCCAAGTGAGGCAAGTCACCAACGTACTAAAAGATAAAAGTCCACTGCCTCTATTCTTCGTGGACATGGAACCATCAGCAGGAGTCGAAAAAATCTATGACCTCAGTAGACTGTACTATACCCGTGTAAAAGTTGAAAAACCTTACACAAAGAAAGAAATAGTTCAGTGTCATAACTGTCAGGCATATGGTCATACCAAAAGTTATTGCCATCACATACCACGCTGTGTGAAATGCGGTGAACAGCATAAATCAGAAGAATGTACAAGATCAAGATCAACACCCGCTGTATGTGCTCTGTGCCTCAAGGACCACCCAGCTAACTACAAGGGATGTGAAATCTACAAGAAACTCAGAACCAGATACCAAAAACCTCAGGATCCGAATGAAACAGCTACACCAATCAGAAGCAGAAGAGAACCATCTAAACTTGTAAATTCTAACTTGTGCATTTGCCCACTTGCTTGGAGGTGGGAACCAGAGTCATGAAGTCGAGGCCCTGCCGGAACAACGTTTTCCTCAACATTCTCAATCTATTGTACAACAATCTATCCCTCAAAGTTTACCTGACCTTCAAAAAACTCCTCAACATCAAATTTCTAATATCCCTCCACCATCAAACGCCACAGATCTTACCAGTATAATGACATCGTTCATCTCCGAAATCAAATCTCTTGTTATGCCGCTTATATCACTCCTTACAAATCTAGTATCAAATCTAATCCCTGCCTTGAAAAATCCTTAAATGACTTCACCTAACTCCTTATACATTCTCCTTTGGAATGCGAATGGTGTTAGAAATCATACTGACGAACTGACAGCGTTGTTACAAGACAAAACAATCGATGTTGCACTTATAACTGAAACAAGACTAACGACTAAACAGAACTTCAAAATACCGCAATAAATGAGATACCGTACTGACCACCCAGACGGCAAAGCCCATGCTGGTTCTGCTATCATTGTCCACCAATCCCTCTCTCACCATTTACTCCCACTTCCCACCTATGATTTCCTACAAGCCACAGCCATAGTAATCAAGACTTTTTCCTTTCCGGTAACCCTCACATCTGCATATTGCCCTCCTAAACATTCCATTTCCAATTCCGAATTTGTATCCTTCCTGGATTCCTTAGGAAATCGTTTCATTCTGGGTGCAGACTTAAACGCCAAACATCAGCAGTGGGGTTCCAGAACCACGAATTCTCGGGGACGAAATTTACTGTCTGCACTCAACTCCCGAAATTTTAATATCCTGCCTCCTGACTCCCCTACCTACTGGCCAACCGATCCTAACCGCAATCCTGACATCCTCGACTTCTTTATCCACAGCGGATTAGGCTCCCTCAACTTTTCTGTAACTCGCCTTGATGAACTATCCTCAGACCATAGTCCAGTGATCCTAAAAGTATCTCTCACTCCAATTCCAAAACCCATTCCACCACCATTCATCCGAGGCCCTGTCAACTGGAACCTTTTCCGCCAAATCCTGACCGATAATATTGATCTCAGAGTAACCCTCAAAACCCCAGATGACCTAGATAATTCCGTCTATTCCTTTACCACCGCCATCCAACAAGCTGTCTGGACTGCTTCCTCTCCTAAACACTCCAATATAAATCCTGACCAAAATCATTTTCCACAACATATAATAGACCTCATCCACACCAAACGCCGAGCAAGATCATTATGGCAGCGCACCCGACACCCAACAGATCGCCGCTCCTATAACTTCTATTGTAGACAATTGAAGAGGGAGTTGGCGACCTTCCGTTCCCAGTCCTTTAATTCCTACCTCTCCTCTCTATCAGCTCGTGATAATTCCCTGTGGAATGTCACGAAAAAGATCCTAAAATACCATCAAGTTTCCCATCCTCTCCGACGTGGTGATGACTCCTGGGCTGCGTCTGATGAAGATAAAGCCGAGGAATTCGCCATACACCTCTCCAAAGTATTCACTCCTCACCCGGAATCCCACATCAATCACACCGAAACAGTGCAAGACTTTCTTATGTCACTAATTCCACTTTCCCTACCTCCTAAAGCTATTAACCCCTCTGAGGTCAAATATCTTCTCCAAAAACTGACCCTCCGTAAATCTCCTGGACACGATCTCCTTACTCCCCAGATCCTCCGACAACTTCCGCAGAAAGCTATTATATTCCTTACTTATATTTACAACTGCATCCTACGCACCACCTATTTTCCTCTGTTATGGAAACATTACACTATCATTCTTTTTCTAAAACCAGGCAAACCTTCCAACAACACTTCATCCTACAGGCCTATTAGTCTACTCCCCATGCTCTCAAAAATCTTCGGAAGGCTTCTTCTTAAACGTATCCTACCCATATTAGAATCTCAAAATCTTCCTTCCCATCAGTTTGGATTCCGTCCTCAGCATTCCACAGTTCAACAGGGGCTCCGAGTTGTAGACCATATTTCCTCAGCTCTTGAATGCAAAGAGTATTGTTCTGGTGCGTTTCTGGACATTGCGCAAGCTTTTGACCGGGTATAGCACACTGGATTACTCTTTAAGCTGAAAACCCACTTACCCCAGTCTCTATACCTAATTCTCAGATCCTATCTCTCAAACCGTTCCTTCCGAGTTCGCTGTGGTGTAGAATTTTCTAACCTTTATCCCGTTGAGGCCGGTGTTCCTCAAGGCAGCGTCTTGGGACCCGTCCTCTACATCCTTTACACTGCTGATATTCCTACACATCCTGATACCTTTCTGGCAGCTTTCGCAGACGATACCGCCATCCTATCATCCAGTTCCAATCCTGAAACAGCATCCTTAAACCTTCAGAGACACCTTTTCCTTATCGAACACTGGTGTAATAACTGGCGTGTAAAGGTAAACGAAGCCAAATGTAAACACATAACCTTTACTCTTAGACGAAAATCCTGTCCGCCAGTTTATTTCAACTCATTACCAATTCCTCTCTCAGATACAGTCCGGTATCTTGGCTTACTGTTAGACAAAAGATTGACTTGGAACCCACATACAAGACTTAAAAGACAAGAACTCAACCGACGATTCGGACAGTTATACCGACTACTCAACAGAAAATCTGAACTTTCAGTTGACAACAAATTATTAATCTACAAGACAATACTGAAGCCCATCTGAACCTACGGACTTGAACTGTGGGGGACAGCTAAACGTACTAACATCAAACGCATTCAATCCTTTCAATCCAAAGTCCTCCGTACAATAGTAAATGCTCCTTATTATGTCTCCAACTATACCTTGCAACACGACCTTAATGTTCCATTTATTTCAGACCTAATTCCATCCAAATTTTCTAAATTCCACCAGAACCTCATTCATCATCCTAATCCTCTAGCTCAATCCCTATCCAGCTCCACTCATCCATACAACCCACCTAGAAGGTTGAAACGGCAGTGGCCCCGCGACCTTTTGTAAATATATTGGAGTTCTAGCACTGGCTAGATTCTCCACTCAATGTGATGTATGTATGAGTGTGTGTATGTGTATATAGGTATAAGCGAATTCTTGACTGTATTGTTTTAATTCATTATTGTGTATATATTTTATTGTAATTTTATGCTGTGTAAATATTGTATGAATGTAGCATGTATGATATCTTTCAGCACTACTATTAATGTCCAAAGTGGGACATATTGAAATTTTACTGAATAAAAATTGTTTAAAGTTAAAAAAAAAAAAAAAATTATAACTTGGTATTTTAATAATTGCTTACATGTAAATGTAGAGTGTAAAAGAAGTCCACCCAGCTTGAAACATCAACGTGTGAAACATTAATTTGTACTTTCACTTACTATATATAGTAAGGGAAATTATTGCGATCGTGAAAAGTTGGAATTACAGTTTTCAACGGAAATACACATTTTGGGGTCCCCTGAGTCCAAATACCCAAGTCCCGCAAAAAGGTCTTTGTATGTGTGTGTGTGTGTGTGGTAACTCCCAGGCGGAAACTGAAATTTCATATCTAAGACAAATATAAGCCCGAGACGTTACAAAACCTTTTTCATCAAAATGAGCTTACCAGAAGTGCCACTATTTTGCACCTTTTTTCGATTTTCTCGAAAACGGTTCCGACGATTTTGATTAAACTCGCTTTATCGATGTAAAATGTAATAGGCTTAAACGTCGTCCAAGTTTCATTCTGATTAAAATGGTCTGACAGGGATTAAATGCCGATATTTTAAATTTTCTTCCTCTAAAGTACCTTTAATTTTGCAGATTCTTTAAAAATAACCATAATATGTTATTAATAATAATAATAATAATAGGCTTACCGAACCCGAAGGTTCGATGCCGATACCACCAAACTTCGCCTGCACAGACTCGTCCAATGTTCACCGGTCAAGCCCAAGCCCCCGAGATCAGCCTTAATGCAATCCTCCCATCGACGCTTCGGCCTACCTTTCGGACGCCTACCAGTCGGTTCAGCGAATACCAACTTTCTCGGAATCCGTTCCTCACTAAGCCCAACAACTTTACGCGCCCATTTGAGTCTCCGCGATGCTATCAACTCAATTATATTCACAGAGTACAAACTCCGCAATTCCGCGTTGTGCAACCTTCTAAACTCCCCAGTGGCCTCATCTCTCTTCGGACCAAATATTTTACGCAGTACCTTATTCTCGAAAACCTCAAGCCGTTGTTCATCCTTCAAAGTAAGCGGCCATGTTTCGCATCCGTAAAGAACCGTTGGAAGAATAATAGTTTTATAAATTCTAACCTTTAAGTTTTTAGACAGAAGCCGCGAGCTAAGCAATTTAGCAACCGAATAATAACACGCATTTCCCACCTTTAACCGGGACTTTATTTTTTCTTGGATTTCATTTTTTCTTGTTATCATTGAACCTAAATACTTGAATTTCTCTACGTGTTCAAAAGTATGACCTGAAATATTAATATGATCAAGATCGCCACCATTTCTGCAACTAATCATATATTTCGTCTTATCGGTATTTAATTCGAGACCTATTTGTTTACCGGCTTTTATTAACACACTTGTATTTAGTTGTATAGTTTCCGTGTCTTCACCTAGTAGTACAATATGTTATTAGTATTGATAAATAACAGCTAAATATGTAAGTTGTACGAATTTGAAAAACAACTATATGAGAAAACTGAAAAAATATTTTTTTAATGCAATTTTTTGTTTTTGGACATAAGAACAGTAATATACATGTAAGATATACCGTTTGAAAGCTAAAGATTTTAGAAAAAATATTATCTCATACACAAGCTTCCAAAAGTTAATAGAGAGTGATGGAGAGAAGATAAAACTAACTGATTATTTTAGATAATAATATAATAGATTTTTTAATAAAACACATGTTTATATATAAATTCAATTTGATTAATTCCTTAATAGTTTCACGTATTTTTATTTCTAACTGTATTTGAAAATTCTTTCAATGATTTTAAAAATGGAGGTAAGTGAAAGTCGTTTGTGGCCCGCACCAGATTTTTGTAACTAAAATTGGCAATAAAAATATGTTTTACTACTATGTTTGAAATTAATTTTACTTTAAAAAGTTTATTGTGGTTGAGAGGAGCGAATCTCCATTGGCTCCGGTAAATTTGCAGCAAAAAGTCATCGCTTGTTAATTACAATTAACAAACAATTACTGTGTTTGTCACAAACCCTTTTCTAAGCATTTAATTACAATCTGTGACAAATGTATTTTAGACGAGTAGTAAATTGAACATGTCGGTCCAAACTGACAAATTAATGTGTCGTTACGTGGCTAAAAATAAATTATAGTTTTTATATTGAATAGTAATGTAAAGTATGTTACATTCACATAGCGAAACATGGCGTTAAAGATAGCTGCCGCATAGTGGGCAAAATCACCAATTTAGGTGGACAAAAGTTTGGAATTTTCCAGCGCTTCATCTTTTTATTATTAGTTGGCAATACCCTTAATACTAATATTTCCCGCCATACCGTGTTTACAAAGAAATAGTAAATAAGTAAATCATTCCTGTTCACTCAAGTGCCTAATAACCGTCAGTGGGATTATCTTTATTCGATGGCCGTTTATTGTGCTCAAGGTGTATTTAGAGCAAAGTCTTTTTGCTTTTATTTAACAATGGACATTGCTGAGACAGGTAAGACATCATATTTCCAAACTCGTTATTAAATGTACATAGCAATCTATCTATAGAGTAAATTTAGCAATTTGTAAGTGTAAGCCCTTTTCAATAACGAAAAAATATATAACTCCCAAGTTACCCCAAGGATATGTTTCATCAATCCTTCTAGTCTTTGAATATTGCAAAGAATGTTTTCCAATCTATTATTCAAGAGTTTCCTAACTGATATAAAATGCATCTATTAGCAGGTTTCAGCAACTCCGAGCCATAATTAGATCTTTTGTATTATTTTTTCCCGTATTCTGGGACTTCAAACGTAAAATGTATAGAAGTTTTAGATCTTAGCGAATATATTTGATGTTTGACCACTGTGTGCTCGCTAAACGTGTCAAAAAATTAATAAGTTTTTATAATTTTTTCTTATAATATTTTTTTTCATATTTTTTTCCGTGATCTGGTACCCCAAAGGTTAAATATGGACATGTTTCGGAATTTTGTCCACCAAAATCGGTCATATTTCCACTGTGTGCCGGCCAAAAAAAAAAAAAAAAAAAAACGCTTTTACATGAAAAAGTCATTCCGAAAACGGTTATTTCGGGAACGTTCCCAGACATGACGGAGCGTTCTTGAAACAACTATTTAATTACCCAAGTGACGTCAGTAATAAAAAAATTGCTAATTAATTTAGTGTATATTGTGCTAACGTGGTTTTTAAGACATTTTTCTTTTCTTTTAGCAATATGTAGTCTTATGAGCCGGGAGGGGAGCCCGTGGCTGAGTGACTAGCGCTTTTTTATAACGATGTAATATAATGGGGATTCACTCTCATCCTCTCTCCCGGGTATGTGGAACCCGTCAGCCAAATGGTGCCCACTCACAAAATAAGGCGTAGGGAGTGATGACACTACACTACGAATTGCATCGTGAAATGCGAGTGTAATCTCCAAGGAGATCACGCCACCAAAAAAAGTCTTATGAGGCTGAAAAAAATATAAAACGGAGTGAAGAAAAATTGTGCGGAAGGATAGAGCTAAAGCATGTCGTAAAATTATTCGACAAGCAAAAACAATATTAATATGAACCTTTAAAGAAAAGACCAAGAATAAAAGAAAAAAGTGAACAAGGAAAAGTTCACCAACTCAAGTCTGTTACCAACATCTCATATTAGCAAAGTTGACGCAATGTTAAAAAATGTCGATTTACCTCCTGAAGTACGCAAGAAACCTTTATTTAACCAAGTATTGACAAACATCAAGTTAAAAGTTTAATTCTCTCACGAATTTTTACTTGGCAACTACTTTTTACGTCGAATAAAAGAGATTTAAGTAACATTTTGTGATGATTAAGCCTTATGCTTAGGAAATAAATAAATTTTCATATAATCCAACATCTAAACATTTCACTTACGAGTTTTTAAAACCTCAATCGTATCTATACCGTCGTTTAAAGAACACTCAAATTATTTTGATAAACCACATCATTTCCGCGATCGTCACTAAAATCACAGATAACAAAGAATTATTTTAGCCCACCCGACGACTACGCAGACCACAGGCCCAAGAGATATGCTGATCACTTAACGAGCTCTGCGTGATGAGCCGCTGCTTCAGCAGTCCACAAATTTGCTTATTGCAAACTAATTGCAGATGGCAAATTAAATTGTATGTCAAATTTATTGTTTGTAATAAATAAATAAATAAATATTTTCGGAAAAAAGTCCCTGGTTATATTAAAATAAAATAGACTTCTTATATTTTCAGCTTGTTTATTTCTATATAAGCCTAGAATATTGATATATTTAGTTAATTTTATACAAAAAAAAAAAATCAAATAGCTCCATTTGTAACGAAATTTTTTTTAAAGACTTTAGAGGAGATAACAGAATTGTTGGAAAAGAAAAAATACAAATGTTTATAACAGGTGTTTTGCCTTGATAGCCAGGGGTCAAATAGATTTGGGGACATCTTGGCATTTAGTGCCACAAAACTGGAAGCAATGATAGATGATCCTATGATCCTGATATCAGATATGAAACAAACGACCGGAACAAGGCAAAGAATTCAGGAGGAGAAGGAAAGCATTTATACGAAATGTATTCCATACCTACAGGAAAAAAATAGCGAGGAGTTTGGCGAAAACAATTTACGGTCACGGGACTTTGGTTCGGAAGCAGGGGGATCATCCCAGGGGATACTGGATTATTTTTGGAGAAGTATGGGCTGGAAAGAAATCAGTTGAAAAACATGACGGAGACCATAATCCTGGACTCACTGAGAATCCTGCATCACCAAGTATATTTTTAGGCTGGATTTATACATGTCCATGAGCGAAATTTCTATGTATTTCTAAGTTGGCAGAATCTCCCTCTATTTGTTCTTTGAAAATTGTCTTCAGCATTGATGCGGTATGCTGTGCACTCTAGCAATTCAGCGAAATTGAGCAGCAGATACAAATGGAATTTCTCTCTTACAATTTATTTGTAAGATTTTTAATTTCTTAATATGTGCATACTTTCGCTTTTAAACAGGGTTAAAAAGAAATGCATTAAGAAAAGTGCTTTTATCATAAAACGGAATTCGGAATTTGCCACCTTGGTGATTTTGACCGACATGTTTTCATCTTTAACTGTATTTTTAAATAATTGAATTGATTTGAACAACGGAGGCAAGTGAAAGCCGTGTGTTGCGCGAACCAGATTTTTTTTTTTTAACAAAGCCAACAAAAACCGAGTTTTGGATAACTCATTATTCCTTTAGTAAAACAGACCAAGTTATTGATTTGGTAAACATTCCTAATGAGCATATTAATTATTTAAGGGTAATTTAAAGGCTTTGTTCAACGTTCACGGATGAAAATTATCAATCACTTTATTTTCATAATTTGGCATTACTGCTTAAAAGCAAACAGTTGTTATGACGTGTACGAAAATTTTATGTTAATGTATGGGAATAAAATACATTAATGTGTTCGATATATATTAGGCCGCTCTACAAAAGAATTGTTGTATGCATTTTTTTTTAATTTATTTAATTTTTAAACATCGCAACGTTTCAGCCTCTAGGGCCATTTTTCGTTTATTGAAATTCACAACTGTATTAGTTATTACATCTATTAAATTAGCTGTCAGATAAAATACATGAAAAATATTTTAAGAGAAAATGTCCATTGGTTGCACTCCACTAGGTAATCTAAAATGGAAGGTCTCGAGGCCATCTTCTTTTCGGGCGCCTCGGTGGGGTTTCAGGAATGGAAGAGGAAGCTAGGATTGAAACTAGTGGGTTAAAGTGGGAGTTGAGTTTGTCATGGAAGAATTGATACCTCGTACGGGCCAAATAAGCAACATATGGGACATTAAGGTCTTCATGGATGAGTTTATCTGTGACAAAGTAAGGGGCATTGAAGATTTTTCGAAGGATTTTAGACTGTGAAGATTGAATACGGGAAGAATTTGATGGTTTAGTAAAGCCCCAAAGCTCAACTCCGTACATCCAGATAGACCTTATGATGGTGATATAGATGAGCCTATTGTAGTTAAGTGGAAGGTTAGGGCGTATGTTTAGTAAGTGTTGAACTAAGCGAAAGCGACGGGCAGTTTCTTGTAGTTTCAGTCTTGTTTGCATATTCCAAGTTAGAGGTTTGTCATGTAGGAGTCCTAGTTAGCGGATCTGTTAGCGGGACAAGCCGAATATTATTAAATGACACCGTAGGGCAGGATGTCATATGTTTACCACGAACTTTTAATAACAAATTTCCAATAAAAACGTAACGATAAAGTTTTTTAAAAATATGAATTTTGTTCATTAAGAAACAATACTACTACTTCGAGTTGAAAAACAACAGGAGTTAAAACAATAAAACAGCTGAATGTGAAAGTAGAGGCGGAATCACAATGCAGTAAGGGAACTGAAAGTTGTTGGAAAAAGTTTGAAGAAAATGAAAAGCCAGGAAGGAAGAGAAGTTAGGGCAAAGGGAATCAGGAGAAAACTTTTGAATTTTCCCACCAAGTTTAGAGGGTTAGCAGTGCTCTGGTCCATCATCAGTGCAACTCAGAATAATAAATTGTTGTGATAATTATATATATATATATAAGTTAAGGACTGATACGGTAGACTATCAGTCTTAATTCCAAACCACCTCTTGTAAACATTAGAAATGTATATATAGAGGATTAGAAGACCAAATAAAGTTAGTGTTTGAATAGCCATCAAGCGTGTTGTTTATGCCCCTTTCTTTATTTTTTTCAGTTTATTTTTCGGACAACGCATAAGTTATATATATATATATATATATATATATATATATATATATATATATATGAATATTTAAACCTACTAGAGATGTGTTTGTCGGAAACATTTTATAAAGTTGAAATCGGTCATAATTACTCCGAGAGATTTGAGGTGCGATCGGGTTTGAAACAGGGTGACTCCCTTTCACCTGTTTTGTTTAATATAGCTTTATAATATGTCATAGAAAAGGTGATATGTACCAAGAAAGGCTTAAATATGGGTGACAAGATTCCGGTTTTGGGATATGCCGATGATTTGGTACTGTTAGATGAAGACACGGAAACCATATAACTAAATACAAGTGTGTTGATAAAAAACGGTAAACAAATATGCCTCGAATTAAATACCGATAATGCGAAATATATGACTAGTAGCAGAAATGGTGGCGATCTTGATGATATTAATATTTCAGGGCATACTTTTGAACCCGTGGAGAAATTCAAGTATTTAGGTTTAATGATAACAAGAAAAAATTAAATCCAGGAAGAAATAAAGCCCCGGTTAAAGGTGGGAAATGCGTGTTATTATTCAGTTATTAAATTACTTAGCTCGCGGCTTATGTCAAAAAAATTAAAGATTAGAATTTATAAAACTATTATTCTTCCGACGTTTCTTTACGGATGTGAAACGTGGCCGCTCACTTTGAAGGATGAACAACGGCTTAAGGTTTTCGAAAATTAGTTACTGCGTAAAATATTTGGTCCGAAGAGAGATGAGGCCACTGGGGAGTTTAGAAGGTTGCACAATGCGGAATTGCGGAGTTTTTACCCTGTGAATATAATTGAATTGATAGCATCGCGGAGACTCAAATGGGCTCGTAAAGTTGTTGAGCTCGGTGAGGAACGGATTCCGAGAAAGTTGGTATTCGCTGAACCGACTGGTAGGCGTCCGAAAGGTAGGCCGAAGCGTCGATGTGAGGATTACATTAAGGCTGATCTTGGGGGCTTGGGCTTGACCGGCGAACATTGGACGAGTCGGTGCAGGCGAAGTTTGGTGGTATCGGCATCGAACCTTCGGGTTCGGTAAGCCTATTATTATTATTTATATATATATATATATATATATATATATATAATATAGAGAGAGAGAGAGAGAGAGAGAGGGTGTTTTGTAATTGCACGGCACTATTTTAGGTATGTTGTTGTTGGTTTAGGTTTTGAGGCGTAAAACCCGAAGGTCATCAACGCCTTTATTTCGATTATTTATTTAACTTCTATCTAAACTCAAAGAGAAAATAAGTAATATAAAAAAAATTTAAAAATAAATACATACTGAATACATACACATACCTTCTTAAGCCAATATGGACATACGCTTCACAGATTTTTGTTTCAGCAAAAAGACTCACATACAAAAACTGCAATCATTTCAATCCAAAATTTTAAGACTTATAACGACAGCTCCTTGGTAAGTAAACAACAGAACCCTACATACGGACTTACAACAACCAAGAGTTGACCAACATATACGAACACTCTATACTCGTTTTCACAGTAAACTTAACGGACACGACAATAGACTGATTAACGACATGTCAATAGTTGAAATGCCAGTCAGAAGAAGGCTAAAGAGAGGCTGGATGAGGGACCTCCTCGGATAAAATAAAGCCATGGAAGGGGTTCTGCTGGGCATTTTCCTTCTTCATGCCTACCATGCCTGGTCTCAATTTGTACAGCACATTTGCTGATTGTCAGATACATTCTGACAGGCGTGAATATAGATATAAAGAGAAAAATAAATAAAGAAATATATAAATAAATAAAAAAAAAATGGTTAGTCCCTCACGATTATGTTATTATTTTCGTGTACAGTATCCCTATATTTTATTAAGCAGCTGCTGGGCCTTAAGAAAGTTTAGCAATAATTTTATATTATTTTCGTCATTGCTCAATAACGTAGCTGTATCAGGTCTTATTCCTAATCTGTTTAAATATAATTTGTTAAAAGGGCATTCCTCAATATGTGCCTGACAGTAAGTGGGTTGGTACAGTGTTGGCACAGTGTTGGCACTTTGGGGATAGCAATTTGGTGATGTGATGTATATCTGTCAGGTTGGTGTGGCCTATCCTCAACCTAGCTAGGACAACTTCCTCTCTGAGGCATTTTAGGTATGTGTTTACTATTGTGTTTACACCAAATAAACATAAGAGTTCATATTAACATATATTCCAAACTTATTTATTAAACAGATATCAGAGGTTAGTTATTTATTATATATTAACTAAATTAAGACTGTCTGTACAAAGTTTAACGAGTTTAATACTACATAACAGTTGTTAATCACCTGATAGTTAAATGAACGATTAGCAATGAGAGTAGTTGCTCATCTGTTTGTTTTATTATTAAAATGTCATTTATGGTTATTGTTATTTCACTGTCATATTTTCAACTAAATAAAATATTTCAACATGTTGGACCAACAACTATTAAATATATATAGACAATAAAAATAATAAAAAAAAAATATATATATATATATATATATATATATATATATATATATATTATACATATATATATATAAGAAGAGATGTTTCTAATAAATAAAATAATATAGTTAAGCTCTTCATAATAGAAAATTGAAACTATGGATAAATATACTTTTCGGCCATTTTTTTTTTCCGAATATAAGATTGGTAATATATATAAGTTAGCTGTGTGTAAGAGTGGAATCATAACAAATATGTAAAAGAGTATTAAGATTAAGTTGTTATCACTTCGATTCCTATATATATGTATATATATATATATATATATATATATATATATATATATATATATATATATATATATATATATAGGATGAAAGAATCAATAAAGTCAGTTGCTAACATACACCTGTGTCGTCTCTATGCCCGAATCCCCCTTTTTTTAAGATAATCATTTGTCATAATTGTAACTTATATATATGTATATATATAATATAAAGTTTAAAAATTGAAGATTTTAGAAAAAAATGTTATCTTCTTAACAAAGTTGTAAAAGGTAATGTAAAATGACGAATAGGGCCTGAATTTCTGTGATTATTTTACATTTAATAATTTTATATTGTCATATTTTTGGTTAATTATTTTTAATAATCAACCTTTGTAATTCACTAAAAAAAAAAAAAAAAAATTACCCTGCTTAAAATTTGAGAGCTTACGTTTCAGGATACGTTGAATCTCAATAACGGATAAAAAAAAATCCGTTTGTCCGCCTTCCGCGGCATTTCTCCGAAACTACTGGACCAATTTTTTTTAAATTCGCCACAAAAATACTAGTCCATTCAACGATGATCCTAACACCTAGACGTTAATATCAGCTGGTTAGTTTTCAAATGGCGGCCGATTAAAAGGATTTTATTTAATAACTCAATAAAAAAAAAATCGATTAGTGTTTTTTAACGAAAGAACCGCGAATAATTTTATAATATTGAAAAAAAAAAATGAAATTTTACTCATAAATACGCTCATAACTCACTTATTTTTGACGATAGAGAAAATTATGTATAGGGTTTTAGAATCAGTATAGCGCGATAAACAAAAAAAATATATATATAAAAAGACAAAAAAAATAAAGGATTAAAACAAATTAATTCTCGCTTATATATATATATATATATATATATATATATATATATATATATATATATAAGCTTGTAGCTACGTTATTTTCGAACATAGAAACAAAATTCATTATAGTTTTTAAACCAAAAAAATGGCTGTTGATAGGCAATTAAGTAATATGAAAAGTACTAATTCAAAGCATAATATCTTAACACTACCACAATTTTTTATTATATCTTCGAAAATAACGTAGTTACAAGCGTATAGTAGACGGGAATTGATTTTTTAATTTTCTTATTTTATTGTTTTTGTTTATGCGCTGTACTGATTCTCTTTACAAAAGACTCTATACATATTTTTCTCTATCGTCCAAAATAACTGAGGTATGAGCGTATTTATGAGTAAAATTTCAATTTTTTTTCTTTTCTTTTTTCACTTTTATATAATTATTCGCGCGATAAGCGAAAACACAACAAAAAAAAAAATACAATATTAAAAAAATTAATTCCCGCATACTATAATATACGCTTGTAACTACTTTATTTTTTAGAAGATAAAAATGCCATTTGATAGAGAATTAAATTTTGGATTAAATGAAAAAAGAATCATTGAATTTGGTTAACAACTAGCTTAGATATTGCGTTTTGAAATCAGTGGTAGTGTTATGATATGATGCTTTGTATTAGTTCTTTTCATATTACTTAATTGCCTATCAACAGCCATATAAACAGTAGTACCATAATATTGTTATTTATAAATAATAAATCCAATAGGTCTCGAACAACAAATAGGTCTCGAATTAAATACCGATAAGACGAAATATATGATTAGTTGCAGAAATGGAGGCGATCTTGATGATATTAATATTTCAGGTCATACTTTTGAACACGTAGAGAAATTCAAGTATTTAGGTTCAATGATAACAAGAAAAAATGAAATCCAGGAAGAAATAAAGTCCCGGTTAAAGGTGGGAAATGCGTGTTATTATTCAGTTGCTAAATTACTTAGCTCGCGGCTTCTGTCTAAAAACGTAAAGATTAGAATTTATAAAACTATTATTCTCCCAACGGTTCTTTACGGATGCGAAACGTGGCCGCTTACTTTGAAGGATGAACAACGGCTTAAGGTTTTCGAGAATAAGGTACTGCGTAAAATATTTGGTCCGAAGAGAGATGAGGCCACTGGGGAGTTTAGAAGGTTGCACAACGCGGAATTGCGGAGTTTGTACCCTGAGAATATAATTGAGTTGATAGCATCGCGGAGACTCAAATGGGCGCGTAAAGTTGTTGGGCTTAGTGAGGAACGGATTCCGAGAAAGTTGGTATTCGCTGAACCGACTGGTAGGCGTCCGAAAGGTAGGCCGAAGCGTCGATGGGAGGATTGCATTAAGGCTGATCTCGGGAGCTTGGGCTTGACCGGTGAACATTGGACGAGTCGGTGCAGGCGAAGTTTGGTGGTATCGGCATCGAACCTTCGGGTTCGGTAAGCCTATTATTATTATTATTATTATTATAAATAATAAATCATTGTCTAATAATTGTCAGCGTTTTTAATATAAAACATATGTTTCCAACGAAACTGAATATAATTGTTTAAAATATTTTTAACACTTTTTCATAGTTCTTACATTGATTTTATCAATAGATTTAAGTGAAAGTCGTGTGACGATTTTTTTAACCTTTGAATTTATATTTTTATGGTAAAATTTATTGCTTTATTATTTCTTTACAAACCCTTGTTACTTTTTACAATAGCCTTGATGAAGACTGGTTATAGTTTTAAGAATGTTTTGTAGTTATTTATTCCCCGCCACGCGAAGAAATATCTTTATTCATCGTATCTTTACAGCCGAGGTAGGGGAAAGTTGTATGTTGCCTGATCCAGATATTTTTCATTGTGAACGGTGATTAAAAATGGAGAAATATAAGATGTGGGATTCAGATAATTAACTAAAAGAAAGAAAGAAATAATAATAAAGTTGTATAATATACTATCGGCAAATACAAAAGTATTGAAATTGTATTTTAAAGTTTAAATAGTTGACCATGTGATAAATTTCAAACATTAGATAATGCGGGTTACAGTTATAAATTATTATCAAATAGTTAAAAACTAGCAGTTTACTATCACTGGATAGTTACTTCAAACGCTTTTATCAATGATTTAATTATTATTCACATTTCCTTGATTGATTTTTTTTTTTATTCAGTTGTAAATATAAGTTTTACAATATTAATTTTAAAAAGTGAGTCTGGCACCCGGAATTACTTTACAAACTCCACAAATTCCTCCCTTCTACATACTTCTTTATGATCCAGTCCTACCTCACTGGCAGATCCTTCAAAGAAAATCATAATAATTCCTATTCATCCATTTTTAGTCAGTTTGCTGGTGTTCCTCATGGCAGTATCCTAGGACCCATCCTTTACACAGTTTATACAGCTGATATCCCATCCCACCCTAACACTTTCCTTTCTACCTATTATGATGACACATGTGTGTTATCAGTCAATGCTGATCCAACTATTGCCTCTCAAACTCTCCAATCCCACATCAGAGACCTTGAAGTATGGTGTCAGAACTGGAGAATTAAAATAAATGCCAACAAATCCAACCAAATTACCTTTACCCTTCGTCGTAAACCTATGACTTCCTGTCCTACTGTCTCCTTCAATAACACTCCTCTTGTTCCGGTTGAACAGATCAGATATCTAGGACTACACCTTGACAAACGCTTTACTTGGAACCCTCATACAAGACTGAAACGACAAGAAACTGCACGACGTTTTCGACAACTTCAACACTTACTAGACAAACGCTCTAATCTTCCACTTAACTACAAAATGCTCACCTACATGGATATCATAAGGCCGATATGGACTTACGGAGTAGAGCTTTGGGACTCTACTAAACCACCAAATTCTTCCCGTATCCAATCCCTCCAATCCGAAATCCTTCGTAAAATCTTCAATGCTCCTTATTTTGCAACTAATAAACTGATCCGCAAAGACCTTAATATTCCGTATGTTGCTGATTTGGCCCGATCTAGATGCCATTCATTTCATGACAAACTCCATTGCCACCCTAATCCTCTAGTTTCAATCCTTTCTTCCTCTTCAATTCCCGACAATCCTCCGAGGCATCTGAAAAGGAGATGGCCCAGAGACCTTCTAGTTTAGAATAGTTACAGGAGTGCTACCATTGGGTAGTTCTTCTACAAGTCTTTTTCATGTAATTTTTCTTATATCATATTTACTTGTTGTATTTTTTTAGTACAGTTGTAAATTTCAATAAATTATGTTAAAAAAAAAATTAAAAGTAAAAAATATTTTGTTTTCAATATTTGTCAATTGTCAAAGCAGTACATTTAAACTGAAAACCAATAAACTTAGGTTATTGTCGATTTTAATAATTATTACTTTTAGATGATGTCACTCCACTTACATGTAGTGTGGCAAAGCACCTTCCCCAAGGCAGAATGTAAATATTTTATACAAACATGAATGGATTTTATTCATTGTATGTTTAGTTTATTTAAATTTATATCAGTTTTATTTTTATTCTAAATCGTTTCCTGTTGTTTAATTATTCATTTATTTACTTTTCTCTCTATTAAGTAAATATGGTTGAAATGAATTTATACAGTTCCAACAGATATAGCATTACATGTGACAGGTTTTATTATATTTCTAAAATGGTAAAAATACAAAAAAAAAAATATATTTAACAACAAGAAATAAACAAATGCCTTTAGTAATATATATTCAACATTGATCTTCATTAGTTAAATCTCCTGCAGGGTTCTTCTAAGCTCGTGTGTGAAGAAAACTTTCCAGTGAAGGAACTCCTGGCGTGGAAGATCTCTGCTAAAGAAGTTTGTTTGTTTATTTAACGTCACTTTATGCTAATCGGACGATGCTACTATGGGCGTCTTAAATTTCGCGTATCCAGGTTTTATTAGAATAGGGATCTTTAACGAGTACCTGGCACCGCAAAGGCTCGGGACCACCTTTTAACGCCCCTCCCCCGAAGGACGGCATAACTAAGGATTGTTTGCTCCCATTAAAAAATCCTAGGACCACCTGCGGGTTTGACCCATTTGCTAAAGAAGTAGGTCTCTGCTCCAGTGACGTTTCAGTCCCCTTGGTGGGTTTTGTGGTAGTGTGTCTGGCAGTAATGTTTTTACCCGAAGGTTTGGGTGTCTAGCTATTGAGTCGTGAAATTACTTGTAGTATTTATTAATGACAGCCGTTATGATTAGTATGTTGAGGTCTTTGTGTAATATACAAAAAAAAATCTGGTGCGGGCAAAACACGACTTTCACTCACCTCTATTTTTAAAATCAATGAAAGAATTTTCAAATACAGTTAGAGATAAAAATACGTAGAACTATGAAAGAATTAATTGAATTGAATTTATATAGAAACATGTGTTTTATTAAAACAATTATTATATTACTATCTAAAATAATCAGTTAGTTTTATCTTCATTTCATCACTCTCCATTAACTTTTAAAAGCTTATGTATGAGACATTTTTCCTAAAATCTTATCGGTATATCATACCTACATAATTACTGCTCTTATGTTCAAAAACAAAAAAATTGCGTTAATATATATATATATATATATATATATATATTATATATATATATATATATATATATATATATATATATATATATATATATATTTTTTTTTTTTCTGTTTACTCCTGTAGTTGAGTATCGAATTCTTTCAATTTATATATTTACCTTTTTTTCATCAGTGGTATAGATAATTTAGTTATTTTTATAGTATCGACAAAACTAAAGGTACTTTAGAGAAAGAAATATCGGCATTTAAGTCCTGTCAGACCATTTTTAATCCGAATGAAACCTAAATGATAATAAAGCCCATTAAATTTTATATCGATATTGCGAGTTTAATCAAAATGGTCGGAGCCGTAGTTGAGAAAATCATAAAAAGGTGCAATATACATAGTGTAAAGTGGCTCTTCTGGTGAGCCGATAATGATGAAGACGTGTTTGTAACAACTCCAGCGAATTGTTGTCTTAAATATGAAATTTCAGTTTCATAGGACTTTTCGTTTTGCCCGGGAGTTACCACACAGACCTTTTTGCAGGACTTGGTTATTTGGACTCAGGGGACCCTAAAACATGTATTTCCGTTGAAAACTGGAATTCGAAAATTTTCACGATCGCAATACTTTCCCTTACTATATATAGAAAGTGAAAGTAAAAAGCGGGATAAGATGGAAAAAGTTACCACCTCCAATTACCCTTACTGATCACAGAATCAGTTTCGTAACTATTCAAGTGCAACTAGGACATCCAGTCACAATAACTGGTCTTTATAGAAGACCACGGAGCTCTCTTACAGAATTCCGCAGGTTCTTAATGGAATGTAGTAAGAAAACAAACCATTGGATAATTGGTGACCTTAATGCACGGCACACTCAGTGGTATAACACTAAAAACAACAAAGCTGGTCAATACCTTCTCAAACTTCCTTTTAGTGTGATACATCCATCGACGCATACATTCCGAAACTCTGGAGATTCGTCCAAATTGTCAACCATTGATTTACTTCTAACTCGCCAGCCACATAAATTTATTGACTGTCAAGCTTTAGATTTTCTTTCTTCTGATCATCGCCCGGTCCTGTATGAGTTAGCGGAAAAATCTGAACAAATAACGGCTCCAACCAAATACGACTACTGTAGAGCTGACTGGAAATTGTATCAATCCTTGTAGACTCCAAACTAACATCAATTCCCATGTTGCATGCAACAGAAGCGATAAATGACCGTATAAGGGACATGAGTGAAATAATCTCAAATGCAGCGAAAGCATCCATTCCAATGTTTGCTCCTCTTCCTCCTGCACTTAGGTCGCCACCTGATCATATCTTGGAATTAATAGCTTTTCGTAATTTCTGGAAAAATAAATGGTACCGTACCAAAAATCCGAGTTACAAAAGGATTGTTAACAGTCTGACTACGCAGATAAGAAATTTGATTAAAAAATGGAGATCGTCATTATGGGAAGACAAAATTCATGCGACTCATGGTGACCATCGTAAATTTTGGAAGCTCCTTCAGACAACCGTGAAGAAGCCAAGTTCAATCCGAATACATCATAGGGATCGACTAATGTCCACAGCTGAACAAGCTGATTTCATAGCTGACTATTATGACCGGGAAATCAGGAATCGTACTAAGACATCGTGCCAGTATGATTTTACTACACAAAGAAAAAATTTTATGTTTATTTCCCCGAAAAAACTGAAGTGTATTCTACGGACGACAAAAGGAAATAAAGCCCCAGGATTAGACAATATTCAAACAATATTGCTGAAGCAACTATCAAAGAAGGGTTTGATACATCTGTGTCACTTATATAATAGTTGTATTAGGCTCAGATATTTTCCTACATCCTGGAAACACGCTATATTATTTCCATTGTTAAAGCCTGGGAAACAAGGGGATAAACCTGAACATTACCGCCCAATCAGTTTATTACCGCACATGGCCAAAATATATGAAAAAATAATTTTGAATCATCTCCAACAGTTTTGCCTAGAAAATTCCATGATTCCTGATCAACAAACCGGTTTTCGGCCTCTCCTTTGTACGGAACACCCGATGGCAAAGGTTCAAAATGAAGTCACTCACAACCTAAGACGTAACCATGCGACTGCAATGATTTCGATTGACTGTTCCCAAGCGTTTGACTCGGTCTCGCATTCAATAATGCTTTAGAAACTCAGAACACTGCAATGCCCGGAACAGCTGTACTCTATCCTCCGTTCTTTTCTCGTGGTCGTAATCTTACCGTATTAGTCGTCTATAGTTTCTCAAAATCGGTGCGCTTAACTTGTGGGGTACCGCAAGGTGCAGTTCTTATACAGAAAATATTTTAGCAAAACATGCAACTAAATTGGGGTTAAGAAAAAAAAAAAAAAAAGTGTTTTCGACAAAAAGGATATAATTCTTTAAACATTTTTAACTCTAATACTACTTAAATTGATTCAAGAATCGAGGTTAGACAATTTTTTGTCTGTCGTCGTTCCTTTGGTTCGTGTATTCCTTGATCTTGTCACAATGCCCCTTCTTTCTCTCTGTTTGGACCACTTGGAACCTACAGCTAATTTCTTTTCTTCTTTAAGATCCTTTCGTTCCTAGTACTTTTTTTCTAAAATCCTCTTTCTATCCTCTTTCCTTCTTCTCAAATTGTCTCTTACTACAACACTCTTTTGAACTTCTTGAATCCAAGTTGTAAAGATTTTATTTTTCAAAGATAGTTAAAAATCTGTACAGTTAACTTGCTCTCAATCATAAATATATACGCTCCCTCTTAAATAATAAATTAATTAATAAACCAAGCGCCTCGCCTTATTTAAACTTGTGTTAATTTTAAGTCTACTTAACTATATATGAAACATATAGTAAGGGAGAGTAGTGTGATCGTGAAAATTTTCTAATTCTAGTTTTCAACGGAAATGCACATTTTAGGGTCACCTGGGTCTAAATAAACAAGACCCGCAAAAAGGTCTGTGTGTCCGCGCGTGTGTGTGTGTGTGTGTGTGTGGTAACTCTAGCGCAAAAACGAAAAGTCTTACGGAACTGAAATTTCATATTTAAGACTACTATACGCCCTAAATGTTACAGCAACTTTTTGATTAAAATGGGCTCACCAGAAGAGCCACTTTATACTATGCATTTTGAACCTTTTTACGAATTTTCTCAAAAACGGCTCGAACGATTTTAATTAAACTCGCTATATGGATGTAAAATTTAATGGGCTTTAATATTATGTAGGTTTCGTTCTGATTATAATAGTCTGATGGGCTTAAATGCAAATATTTTAAAATTTCTTCCTCTAAAGTAACTTTAATTTTGTAGTTTTTATGATATTGACCATATCATCTTATTACCATTGATAAAAAACAGGTAAATATATAAGTTGAACGAATTCGATATATAATTAAAAGAGAAAACTGATAAACAAATTTTGAATGCGATTGTTTCACGAATTCGCTCCTGGATGGAGCATTCATCGCCTGACGCTCCAAGTAGTTCTAACACGGGGTGGTGAAAAAAAAAACTTACTGAATTTCGTAGATAATATTATAGCATATTATTTAATAAAACACATCTTTCTATAAAAATCCAATGTAATTATTCTTTAACAATTTATTTTCGTTTCTAAATTTGTTTGAAAATTGTTAAATTGATATTAATAACAGAGATAAGTGAAAGTCGTGTGTTGCGCGCACCAGATTTTTTTATTTAATTGTTTTGTACTCAGTTCTGCGCCTTCCTCTCTTCCGGTCATTTCTTTGTACATATTTAATTTTTATTTATTCTTGTAGGGCCTTCTCCATGGGTTCTCGTCCTCCTCCTGGCAAAGTTGCTTCCAACATTGTCGCTTGCTTGACTTGATTGCCCGCTGGAGTTCACGCCTCGCAGTTTTGAATTCCTCCTGTAGTGCTATAAACTGGGAGCTGCCCCGTGCTCGCTGGTATCTCCTTCTCGCTCTGTGACATTTTAATCGACATTCAGCGATGAAATCATTCCACTAGTAGGCCGGTGGTCGACTTACACCTGTTTTGGCACGTAT
Source organism: Piezodorus guildinii (assembly GCA_023052935.1). Classification (NCBI taxonomy): domain Eukaryota; kingdom Metazoa; phylum Arthropoda; class Insecta; order Hemiptera; family Pentatomidae; genus Piezodorus; species Piezodorus guildinii. Next base: position 83,237,467 of record CM041298.1, on the reverse strand, counting down.
CATAGCTGCGTCACAACACAAGCTGCTTTCATCAGGTTCATTACCTGGTGGGCTTTGTCTACCGCTGTTCCTATGAGCTCACGCGGTGTCCCTATCATTATTTTGAAGGATTCTCTATCAAAAGTCCGGATTTACCATCGAATAGCACCTCCTTCACGAACTATTCTTCTGGAATTCCGAAACAAAATAAACACTAGAGTACAACAGAAGGTAAACTGTATAGATAAACATAGTGTGTGTGTTGTGTGGTGTGTGTGTGTGCGTGCGGTAACTCCCGGGATGAAACGGTAAGTTCTATTAAACTGAAATTTCATAATTAAGACAACTACACGCCCCAGACGTTACAACACGCATTTTGCACCTTTTTTCAATTTTCTCGAAAACGGTTCCTACGATTTTTTTTAAACTCGCTATATCGATGTAAAATTTAAATTTAATATCATTTAGGTTTCATTCGGATTTAAATGGTCTGACAGGGCTTAAATGCCGATATTTTAAACATTCTTCTTCTAAAGTACCTTTGATTTTGTTGATTCTATTAAAATAACTTTATTATCTGTTACCACTGATGAAAAACAGGTAAATATATAAATTGAAGGAATTCGATACCCAACTAAAGGGAAAAACTGAAAAAATATATTTTGTATGCATTTGTTTTTGAACATAAGAGCAGTAATATACAATATGATATACCGTTGGAAAGCTTGAGATTTTAGAAAAAATATTATCTCATACACAAGCTTTTAAAAGTTAGTAGAGAGTGATGAAAAGCGGATAAAATTAACTGATTGTTTTAGATAATAACATAATAGATTATATAATATAACACATGTTTCCAGCGAAAATCAATTCAATTAATTCTTAAAACTAATTTCATCTTTTACTGTATTTAAAAATTCTTAAATTGATTTTGACAAGGGTGGTAAGTGAAAGTCGTGTGTTGCGCCCACCAGATTTTTTTAACTGTTACTTTTTTTTTAAACTCAAAATTGTAAGTTTGACACACTCAAGCATAGTTGGTGACGCTTGATCGCAAATTCTCTTATATTTTGCTAATAAAAAATTTAATAGAGAATATTTTTTCTATTATACTTGTCATTAAGATCTATTGTTTTGAGCTAAAGCACTGTTGCAAAGTCAAGATAAGACTAATTTTTTTTGGTTTATTGTTTTGTTTTTTACACGCTCCAACTCTTGTTGCTTGGCTAGGCAATTTAAAAAAAGTTGCCTTTTTGAAGTTTAATGGAGAATATTTTTCTTCCATGATTTTTTCACTATAACCTAATCGTTAGGAGATGGGTTTAAGTACAACATTAGTTTAAATGAAAAAAGTTACTAATGTAGCAATGTCTAAATGTATTGGGATGTCTGGAAAGTTAGTAGAGAAATTTAGACAAAAAGTAAAATTAACGAACAGCTTAAAATTTATTTATAGTTACCACCGTTACCCTTTCCCAACGGCTTGGAAGGTCCATTATCCCTTTTTCCCCAATATCACTGTAATTACTTCTGAAGAACAATAAATGGTCCGTTTTGACGTCATCTCATGAAGACTAGGATTTCCCTTGTAGAAAATTTTCGAGGGAACGGAAAAGATGGAAATCCGAAGGAGCAATGTCAGGAGAGTACGGCGGGTGAGGTAAAGCCTCCCCTTTGAAGCTTAATAACCTTAGCCGAGTTCTTAAAGACACATGGGGCCTTGCGTCGTCTTGGTGGAATGGCACTCCTTTCCGATTTGCCAACTCTGGCCGTTTCTCTTCCATTGCTACCTTCAATCGATCTAGCTGGGCAGAGTAAAAGAAGAAGAGAACCTTATTTAAGGTTCACTTTTGTGGAAGGAGCTCGAAATGTATGGGTCCCTTCCAATCCCACTAAATACTGAGTATCACCTTTCTTGGATGCAAGCCGGCCTTTGGTGTTGCGAGTAGCGTCGTTCCTACGATTTTTTTCGGCTGGTGTTGATGCAGAGAATCCACTTTTCGTCACCAGTAACAACTCGTTTCAAAAATGGATCCTCCACATTTTTTTTTTCAGCAGCAAATCACAACATGAAATCCTTTCACTGAACTCATGGGGAACCCAAACGTCGTAACGACTTCTTTAGATGATCAAAAACGGTCGATTTGCAGGCTTTTAACACCGCAGCTATCTCACGGACAGTAATTCTTGGATTGTTTGCAATGACCGTCATAATATCCTCGATGTCAAGAGTTGAACTCCGGCCAGCCCGGGGTTGGTCTTCCAAATTAAAATCATCGGATCGAAACCGCGAAAACCACTTAAGAACCGTTTTGAAGCAATTGAATCGCTGCCATACACGGCACGAATCTTTCTTGTAGTTTGGGTTGCTTTTTTCTTTTTTTCTAAAAGAACAGCATAATATGACGAAAATGAATTATAATATGATGTTTTATTCTTTTTAAAAGATTCTAGAGCTTCCTGACGAGTTTTAAACCAGCAAGGAAGGATGTTATACTAGCTACTGCACCACAGATGACCCCGGTCATAGATATGATTTGGTTAATCTACTAAAGTTTATTCTGAGAAGACGAACTCAGAAATTCTTCCTCCTATTTTGCTTAGTATCTGATATATTTTTAAAAATGTAATTTAGATTTCAAACGCTCAATAATGACTGGTTCGAAAATAAATACCTGGTCAAGGCCCAGAAGTTACTAACACAAGTTATAATATTCCCATGTCGAAAATAGAGCAAACAGGGAGAAAATGTTTGCCGAGTCGAAGAAAGGCTAGTAGCTCAACAGCCGAATACACAAGTTAAGTGCTGTTACCGTGTACTTAGGAGTGTCCCAACGCAACGGCCAATTTATGGCAATACTTTGTATGCAAAAAAATATATATATTTTAAAACAATAAATATTTTAAAACAATATTTTAAAACAATAAATATCTTTAAAAAATTTCAGAAAATTTAAATTTACAAATTAGTTATCACGAACATATTCGGCAGAATTTTTAAAGTGACGGTAATAATTAACAGAAAGGATAACATCCGTTTGTTTGTTTATTCATTTATTAGAAAATAAACCAAAAATTGAAATTGAATACATAAATACACTCATAACTCAGTTATTTTTGAAGATAAAGAAAAGTGTTTATAGCGTTTTAGTATCAGTAAAGCGCGATAAATAAAAAAAAAAAAAAAATCATATGTATAATCAAGTAACAGATTATAATAGATGTAATCACAAAAAATAGGTTATTAGTAAAGATAAAGAAAAATGGAAAAGATTCTGAAGACAATCCGATGAACAAAGTGTAAAAATAAACAAAATATTTAAAAAAATCATATTATTTGGTCAAGCCACGACTTATTAGAGACGCGATTCTCTGATAATTCGGTTATTATAGATGATATACATAAAATGGAAGGGTTTTTGGAATCAGGAATTTTTTTTTTGAATTATTTGAATAAAAACCGAAAGAAAAAAAAGGAAATAGTAACACAGTCCTGTATAAATGCTTTTGGTTTATTATTTTCAATAATCAACCTTTGTAATCGACCAAAAAATTACCCCTGCTCAAAATTTGGGAGCTTATGTTTCAATATGCGTAGAATCCGAATAACGTATATAAAAAAAAAAAAAAAAAAATCCGTTGTTTTTGTTTATCGCGCTATACTGATTCTAGGACTCTATACATATTTTTCTCTATCGTCAAAAATAACTGAGGTATGAGCGTATTTATGTGTAAAATGTCAATTTTTTTTCTTTTCTTTTTTCACTTTTATATAATAATTCGCGATTTTTTGTTTAAAAAACACTAATAAATTTTTTTTCTATGTTCAAAAATAATTGAGTTATTCAATAAAATCCTTTTAATCGGTCGCCATTTTGAAACTAACCAGCTGATATAAACGTCTAAGTGTTAGGATCATCGTTGAATGGACTAGTATTTTGGTGGCAAATTTCAAAAAAATTGGTCCAGTAATTCGGAAAAATGCCGCGGTTGGCGGACAAACGGATTTTTTTTCATTCGTTATTGAGATTCTACGCATCTTAAAACGTAAGCTCTCAAATTTTAAGCAAGGCAAATTAAAAAATATATATATATATATATATATTAAAAAAATGAATTCTCGCCTACTATATATACGCTTGTAACTACGTTCTTTTCGAAAATAGAAAAAATAAAATAAAAAAGAAACATTGAATTTGGTTAACAACTAGCTTAGATATGGCGTTTTGAAATCAGTGGTAGTGTTATGATATGATGTTTTGAATTAGTGCTTTTCATATTACTTAATTGCCTATCAACAGCCATATAAACAGTTATACCCTAATATTGTTATTTAAAAATAATAAACCATTATGTAATAATTTGCAGCTTTATTTTTTAGGTTGATTACAAGCGATCCTAATCGAAAGTATTAAATCAAAAAGTAAAATTCTGTAATTTTAACCGTTCCTTAATGAGAATTACTTGTTCAGTGAACTTCTTACAACATTGGCAGTCGAGAAATTAAAAAAATCAAACTAAGAAGAATATTTATCTTCTCCGTTCCCCCTAAGGGATTACAAGACTAAAATAAAGCTCCAGACACAAAATTTTTTATTCTTTTTTATTTTTATAAGATTTGAAGTCTCAGTAATAATTAGATTTAATCAAATTATTTTTTGTTATTTACGATAGTCACAAACCTTTTTTACACCCAATTTGTTTATAAATAAAAATAATAATAAAGTATCTGTATATTATAATAATTAAAATAACTTCATTCTGGGTCTATGTCGCTTAAGAATAACAATGTCATACTGTAAATATACACTTCAAAATCTCCATGTCTGGACGAGGGACCAATAAAATAATAATAATTATTATTATTATAATAAATTATATATATATACGTATATACGTGTATATTCAGAGATGTTTGTATATTTATTTAACGTCACTTTATGCTACTGTGGCTAATCGGACGATGCTGAAGTGGGAGTCATAAATTTTGCCTATCTAGGTTTTATTATCTTTAACGAGTACCTGACATCGCACAGGCTCGGGACCACCTTTTAACGTCCCCTCCAAAGGACGGCATAACTAAGGATTTTTTAATGGAAGTAAAAGTAAAAGGCCTACGACCACCTACGGGTTCAACCCAGTGACCGTTGGCAAGGAGGCTATTATGCTAGCCACCCAGCTACAAGTGATCCCTATTCATAGATGTTATTCATGACTTATTGATGTAAACCATAATTGGTCTCAAACTTTTAAACTAAAAATAGTTGAGTAATTGACATATCTCATCAATTATCATATTAAAGATTTTAAATGGTGTTTATCAACAAAAATAAGGTACCTTGTTCAAAACTACTTTGCATTTACCACTTGTACACCATTATTAGGAAATATCTGTAAAATTGATCAAAGCTTAAAAAAATAAAATTTTATTATTTTCTATGGCTGATGCTGTTAGATCGTGAAGATTCTTAAAATTACTCAAATGATTTAAATAAAGGTCTTACTTTGTTTTATTTTCTAAAAACATCACGATGTTGTTTTTAATTTGTAAAAATAATAGGAGTATATTCATTGAAATTTAGAATAGAATAGAATGGAAATTGTAACAGGATGTACAGTTTATAATATACAACATGTCTGGCCAACAGACAAAATGAACATAATCAACTAATACTTTAAATTATGGATGAATATATCTATGTATGTATAAAAATCTCGTGTCATAATGTTTGTTCGCGATAAACTCTTAAATTACTGAACCGACTTTGATCAAACTTCGTAAGTATCTGTTATTTGCTCCAACTTAAATGATAGGGTAGTTTTTATTACTATTCTACATAGTTGAAAAATATATTTCTCTAAAACGTGAAAAAAAAATTGTTTAACTGTGGCAACACTGGTTCCCAAGTAACCTTCCCATATCTTTACATATGTGATTATTAATTCAAATATAAGTGTGTGTTGATTGTTTCCATGCGTTCTTATTTATAAAATATACATTCACATTATAGTTTCAAATTATAATAAAATACATATTACTATAGGTTTCCAGAAAAATTATAAGTACTCATTTGAATGACTTGCAAAGGAGTTATGAGTTGCAAAGGTGTTATGATGATATACAACGGTTATGTTTAAAAGATAAAACGATGTTATTGAATAATTTGGATGTTGCTACTTGGTAATGTATATATCTATATATTTTTTTAAATGTATACGTCTTATAATAATGGAGTAGTTGTTGACCGTTTTGACTAGATAGTAAGGGAGTTGATTGAGGGTGCAGCCACCAAGAAAACACACCAGTAAGGAAAAAATAAAGGAAGTGTTTTTTATTGGTAGTTTCTTTGTTACCACATCACCAAACAACAGCTCCATCATATGCGTTTTATAGTTACCACTCATAAACGCATTTATGCAAATTTAAATAAAAACAAAATGAAATATTCGTGAGCGAAGCCGCAGGTTACAGCTCTATATAAAACACAAAATAAAATAAAAATAAAAAAAATCTTCAGAAAATAATTATGTGTACCAGAATAAAAAATAAATGAATTGATAACCGACTTTAAATTTAAAATAATAGTAAGAAAAAAAATATTGACATTATTCCAGTACTTATTTATTTATTTGATTACAGTTTTAGGTGCCATGTACAACTACAAAGGTTAGAGACACCGTGGTCATAAATTATTTACAGAGGTGAGTACAATTTTTTTTTTCCAGAAAAATAAACATATTTTCTTGATTCTCTTGGTCCATTGTTTCCTTATAACTTTGTAGAAGAGGCCATGTTCTGCCTGAACTATACAGTGGGCATTCCATCAGGATGTGTTCCACTGTTAGCTCTAAGTCACACAGTATTTTGCACATTCGGCAAAATCAAAAATTTAGATAGACAAACGTTTGGAATTTTCCAGTGCTTCGCCTTTTTATTATTATTTGGCAAGGCCCTTAATACTAATATTTCCCTCCACACTGTGTTTACGAATATATAGTAAATGTGTGAATCATTCCTGTTCGCACAAGTGCCTAATAACCGGCAGTGGGATCATCTTTATTCGATGGCCATTTATTGTGTTCAAGGTGTATCTAGAGCAAAGTCTTTTTGCTTTTATTTAACAATGGACATTGCTGAGACAGATAAGAAATTATATTCCCTAACTCGTAATAATTCGTATTGAATATCTTTGCAATCTCACCTGTAGAGTTAATTTAGCAATTTGTAAATGTACGCCCCTATTCAATAACGAAAAACTATATAGCCCCCAAGTTACTCTAAGGTTTTGTTTGTGAGATTTGTTTCATCAAGTTTAGATATTACATTGAATATTTTATTTGGGTGATACATAATTTTTTTTTCAGGCACAACACTCTGAATCAAAAGTTTTACAATCTATAATTTCAAGAACTTCCTAAATGATATAAAATACATTTATCAGCAGGTTTTAGCAACTCCGAACCATAATTAGATTTTTTGTTCTATTTTTCCAGTATTGTGGGACTTCAAACTTAAAATGTGAGGAAGTTTTAGATTTTAGCAAATAAATTTGATGTTTGACCACTGTGAACTCACCAATCGTCTCAAAAAAATAATTGGTTTTTATCATTTTTTTCCGTAATATGTTACCCCAAAGGTTAAATATGGACAAGTTTCAGAATTTTGTCCACCTAAATCATATTTTCCACTGTGCGCAGTATAAATACCTCACATGAGACCTAATGTAATACCGAAGAGAAATCATAATTCGCTTCAGTCTGTCTTGAGGCCACCATATATGAATGCTGTTTTTGGAACAACACTTGCCTTAGAAGAGAAGTTCTGCAGGAACATAGCAACGAACGTCATTAAACGAATAGATAAGCTTGGAGAAAATAATGATTAAGGTGATCGAAATGTTTACTCATTATTTTAATTTTCTTGCCAAAAAAAAAAAAAAAAAAAACAGATCTTGATCCTACCGCGGTTATATCACGATGCTAAGGATATCTTTAGACTTTTATTTCTCAAAGGAATACCGCGTTAGGTTACTTATTTAGGTTATGTTTGTATGTTGTTCCCTAGGTTAGGAAGGAGGTAGGCTATGAGAACTAATGGCCAAGAAATGCAGGTAATATAACTCAGATAAATAATATATAAAGAGGGAGGAAGAGGCTGGTTAAGAATTTAGCTGCCCCCTCAACTGATGTATTTCCCACCCAGCCTCTCATCCCCAGGCTGGTCACGACCGCTCCCACTTACTGCCGACAGGGGAAGGTGTCTGCTTATTTTTTCAAAGCTGGCAGTTATCGAGGTCTTTAGGTAAACGTCGGTCATCTTACCGGCCTACTAAACAGTACATAATATATATATATATATATATATATATATATATATATATATATATATATATATATATATAATATATATATATATATATATATATATATATATAGTCGACTGTAGAAACTATTATAGGTGTATAAACTATAATCAAGAATCAGTAATTTTTTGAAAATTTGTTATTTTGCCAACGATTCGGCTCAAGCTTGTGAGCAGAGAGATTATTTTATAAAACAGATAAAGAAATAATCTCTCCCTCGTATGCCAACATCTTCCGTCTCCTTAAGTTGTAACTTTATTACTCTATTGTACAAATTGCTTATGTAATTTATATTTTATTTACTATATATTTATCTTTTCGTTTATAACACCTCTGGTTTTTGTTATTTATTTATTTTATTTTTATTTTTATTATATACCTCATGGATCTTTTAAGTACCTCAGATTCTAGTGTTTTTAATTTTCTGTTAACAAGTAAAGCCTTATTGTACATACGAGTATATTGTTTTGTTTTGCATTGTATAATTTTGTAAAACTTTTTAAAAACAAAGATAAGCTGTAGTATTTATATTTAGAGGGGAAAACCTTCAGGGTTTTTACATGAATCCCTCCCCATACTACCTATGTTTATGGTATTCCTCGGTTTATGCTTGGACATGGCTCAGTAATGGTACGTTTATAAATATATTTTTTTTTACTTCTATATTGAAGTCTAAAGTTTTGTTTTTATGCTTATCATCATCAGATTGTGTATCATATTATCATTATTTTTACCTATAATATTTAAGTATGTTGGTATATTTTCTGTTTTATTTCAAATGTTATCATTGTCACTACATTCAAAAGAAAATTTTCATTATCATATTAATATCTATCTCTTTTGTTCTGATGTTTGTAGCCCTGACGATGGCTCACAAGCTTGAGCCGAAACGTTGGCAAAATTTAAATTTCAAAAAATGACTGATTCCTGATTATTCCACCTATAATATATATACACAATCGCTCAAAAAAGTTTCCATACACTAATAAATTAATTCTGAGTTTTAAAAGCTGAGGTTGATTTCCTCCTCACTTTTGACCTCCCATCTGGCCCAAAAATATTGAATTTGGATTTCTAAGAGGATATGACCCGTTCCCATAAATTTTTGGATTTATTTACAAACTCCCAATCAAATTACTGCCGCTTCTTCTGGTTTAATTTACTGAAGAAGAGCTTTCTTTTTGCAACTCGACCTCTATATCCTGCCCTTCTTAGAATATACTGACTGTTTCTGGGTGGACTTGAATCCCATAGTACCTATTTATTATGATGACCATTAAGGTGTCGCTAGTGTGAGGATTTGCATAGACTTCAGCAAGGATGGCTCGCCCTGTCGATTCTCCAGTAACCTGTCCTCCAGCACGTGGGTCTATCCTCCAAAGAGTTCAACTCTCTATCTCTTTTCGTTACTTACTGTAGAGTAGCCATGTGACTTATTCAACAGATATGGAATTTTTTCAAAGATAAGTCCTGAAAAACATAAGCTCTCTCAAATCAAGAGAAACGCGCATATTGAAAATAAATCAGTTTCCCAAGCCCAAGTAACGTTAATAGTGAACTAAGATTTGATTATCAAGATAATATTTATACATAAAACTGGTATATACATAGTACAACAAATATAATTAATATTGAAAGTGTATGGAAAATGTTTTGACCTATCATTAACAGATGACAATGATTGATCTGCCTCAATTTATGTTAATGATGAAATGAAAATAAATGTATCTATTTTTTATTTTATATAAGTATTAATAATTTATACATTAGGAAATGGTCAAGTTGAAAATAAATAGCCATGGAAAATAAAAGCATGTTGTATAGAAACTTTTTTGAGTCAGTGTATATATACTTATATAAAGTTATCTACGGGTCTATTGATATCTATATAATCTATAATTATAGACATCACTATTTCAAATATTAACTTTATATATGGCAGTTTTGGTATATGATTTTCCATAATGAACTCCGTAATCGAAAAAAAAAAAATACTTCCCCCTCCCCCTTGAAATTTGAGGGTTTAAGTTAATATAAAGTTTAAGTAAATTTAATTACGTTTTAAGATACGTTGAACCTGAATAAAAAAAAAAGTAACAGTATTCAGGGATAATTACACATATCTAACAACCATGGGATATATATATTTTTTTTAAACATATTTATTGATATTTACAACTGTATAATTATATACAACAAGTAAATGTGATGGATATAGTAATCTAACATGAAATACATGAAGAGATGCCACCCATCGGCAGCACTCTAAAAATATTTTAAACTAGAAGGTCTCGGGGCCATCTTATTTTCAGACGCCTCGGAGGATTATCAGGAATCGAAGAAGATGATAGGCTAGAAACTAGTGGATTGGAGTGGAAATGGAGTTTTTCATGGAATGATTGATATCTGGTTCGGGCTAATTCAATAACATATGGGATATTAAGGTCTTTATGGATGAGCTTATTCGTGACAAAGTAAGGAGCGTTAAGGATTTTGGATTGTAAGGACTGGATACGAGAAGAATTTGATGGTTTGGCATGAGATATATAAAATTAAAATATAAATAAAACATAGAATATATAAATAAAACAAATGAAAAGTTTATGAATTAATTATCGCATAATGAGGACGAGACAATTTACATGTTTGCCGAAGTTTGATGTTTTTGTAAGAAAAGAAATAACTGGTGCTTGAATGTGGTTAAATATGATGTTTTTCGAAGGGTGATGGGTAATGAGTTCCTAAGTCTGGTACCACGGATGATAAGTTCCTTAACACTTTCTGATACAAAATTTCATAAAGATATAATATAATTAAAAACCTTATAAAAATATCTTCAAACCCTCACTCAACCCCCGCACACTCTCCACAACCCGTCATAGTTCCCCAGTACAAATCCATTCCATACATCCCATCTCTATCTCAAAAAATTAAAAAAGCCTTATCCTCTAGCTATCCCCATCTCCGCTTATTTTTAAAGCATCATAGCAAATTAAGGAATTTATATTCAAAACTAAAAGATCCCATCCCTTTCACAAAAATCAAATTTAGTTTATCGTATTCTCTGCTCTTCCCCAAATTGCAATTCCTGTTACATAGGCGAGACCATAAACTATCTGAAAAAAAAAATATCAGCAACAATACACCATATCTACCCTTAACCCATTTTCCTCAAAATTATCCGAACACGCTTTGTCCCTTGACCATCATTTTGATTTTGATAATCCTGAAATCCTAGCCACGGTACCTACCTACTTAAAGCGACTCCTCTCTGAAGCTATACACATCCATAAGAAAAAAGATTGGGTACCCGTCAATCATAAAACAAAGAAATAATCTCCCCCTCGTATGCCAAATCTTCCGTCTCCTTAAGTTATAACTTTCTTACTTTATTGTACAATTTATATTTTATTTACTGTATATTTCTCTTTTCGTTTATAAAAATCCTGTTTTTTTGTTTTTGTTTTTTATATACCTCATAGATCTTTTACATACCTCAGATTCTTTAGAAATAATTCATTATTGAGCAATATTACAATCTGTCCAATTCAGGACATTTTTAATAGTGATAACGAAAAAAATCATACTACATTCACACGATATATACAAAACAATAAATTTATATAATAATAAAATATACATATATACAAAACAAAATTAATAAAAATATATACAAAAGTCACTCATACCTATATACAATTCACAAGCATACAGCACGTGAGTGGAGAATCTAGCCAATGCTAGAACTCCAATATACATTTTACAAGAGGTCTCTAGGCCACTGCCGTTTCAACGTTCTAGGAGGATGGTAAGGATGTGTGGAGCTAGATAAGGATTGAGCTAGGGGATTAGGGTGATGGATAAGGTTCTGATGGAATTTAGAGAATTTTAATGGTATAAGGTCTAAAATAAATGGAATATTTAGGTCGCGGTGTAAGGTATGGTTGGATACATAATAAGGAGCATTAACTATTGTTCGGAGGACTTTTGATTGGAAGGATTGAATGCGTTTGATGTTAGAAAATTTGGCTGTCCCCCACAGTTCTAGTCCGTAGGTCCAGATAGGTTTCAGGACTGTCTTGTATATTAGCAGTTTGTTCTCGATAGATAATTTAGAATTTCTGTTCAGTAGTCTGTATAATTGTCCAAATCGTCGATTAAGTTCTTGTCGTTTAAGTCTAGTATGCGGGTTCTAAGTTAGTCTTTTGTCCAGAAGGAAGCCAAGATACCGGACTGTGTCGGAGAAAGGAAGCGGAAGGGAGTTAAAGAGAACTGGAGGGCAGGATTGTCTTCGAAGGGTAAAGGTGACATGTTTGCATTTGGATTGATTTGACTTTGATTCTCCAGTTGTTACACCAGTCTTTAATTTGAGAAAGGTGCGTTTGGAGGCATATACAATTTCGGGATCTATGTGAGAGGATAGGATAGCTGTGTCATCAGCGTACGTTGCTAGGAAGGTATTAGGACAAACAGGAATATCAGCCGTGTATATATTGTAGAGGATAGGACCAAGGACACTGCCCTGAGGAACACAGGATTCGACTGAATAATAATTGGAATATTCTGCACCACAGCGAACTCGGAAGGAGCGGTTTGATAGATAGGATCGGAGGACTAGGTATAAGGATTGGGGTAAATGGTTTTTGAGCTTAAAGAGTAATCCCGGGTGCCACACTCGGTCAAATGCTTGCGTTATGTCCAGAAATGCACCCTAACAGTACTCCTTGTTCTCAAGGGCAGAGGAAATATGGTCAATGACTCAGAGCCCTTGCTGAACGGTTGAATGTTGGGAACGGAATCCAAACTGATGGGAAGGAATAGTGTGGGATTCTAATGAAGGTAATATTCGTTTGAGGAGGATTTTTTTCAAAGATTTTTGAAAGGATTGGGAGTAGGCTGATAGATCTATATGACGTCGTAGTGTAAGAGAATTATTGTGGAATGTTTCCATAAGAGAGGAAAATGAGTAGTGCGTAGAATGGAGTTGTAAATATATGTAAGAAATATAACGGCTTGAGATGGAAGCTGTCTGAGAATCTGAGGAGTGAGGAGATCGTATCCAGGAGATTTACGGAGTGCAAGTTTTCGGAGAAGATATTTGACCTCAGAGGGATTAACTGCTTTAGGAGGTAATGAAAGCCTGATTGGAGACTGAAAGAACTCTTCCACCACTGCAGTGTTGTTTGGATGGGATTCTGGATGAGGTGTGAAGACTTCGGAAACGTATTTGGCAAGTTCCTCGGGTTTGTCTTCATCAGACGCAGCCCAGGAACCATTACTACGACGGAGGGGATGGGAAATATGGTGGGATTTTAGAATTCTCTTGGTGACATTCCACAGGGAATTGTCACAAGCCGAAAGAGAAGAAAGGAAGGAACTAAAGGATTGGGAACGGAAGGTCGCCAGCTCCCTCTCTAATTGTCTACAATAAAAGTTATAAGAGCGGCGATCTTCGGGGTGACGGGTGCGTTGCCATAAGGATCTGGATCGACGTTCGGTGCGGATGAGGTCTATGAGGTGTTGTGGTAAATGATTTTTGTAAGGATTTATTTGGGAGTGCTTGGGAAAGGAGGCAGTCCAGGCGGCTTGTTAAATCGAGGTTGTAAAGGAATATACGGCATTGTCAAGGTCAGTTTGGGTTTTGAGCGTCACTTTGAGGTCAATATCGTTGGTGAAGAATTTGCGGAAGAGGTTCCAGTTGATAGGGTCTCTGATGAATGACGGTGGGACAGGTTTAGGAATAGGTGTTAAGGATACATTTAGGATCAGTGGACTATGGTCAGAGAATAGTTCATCAAGGCGAGTTACGGAATAGTTCAGGGAGCATAATCCGCTGTGGATGAAGAAGTCAAGGATGTCTGGATTACGGTTAGGATCTGTTGGCCAGTAGGTAGAGGAATTGGGAGGTAGGAGATTAAGGCGTCGGGAGTTGAGTGCAGCCTGCAATGTCCGTCCACGAGTATTTGTGGTTCTGGAACCCCATTGTTGGTGCTTGGCGTTTAGGTCTGCACCCAGAATAAAGTGATTCCCCAATGAGTTGAGGAAGGATCCAAATTGGGCAGAAGAAATGGGATGTTTAGGAGGGCAGTATGCTGATGCGATGACGAGCGGAAAAGAAAAGGTCTTGATTATAACAGAGGTGGCTTGTAGGAAGTCGTGGGCGGGAAGTGGGTGTAAGTGGTGGGAGAGAGATCGGTGGACAATGACAGCAGTACCGGCATGGGCTTTGCCGTCTGGATGGTCTGTCCGGTATGTCGTGTATTCAGGTATTTTGAAGTACTGTTTAGTGGTTAGTCTAGTTTCAGTAATGAGTGCAACATCAACTTTTTTGTCTTGCAGTAAGGATTGGGAACGGAAGGTCGCCAGCTCCCTCTTTAATTGTCTACAATAAAAGTTATAAGAGCGGCGATCTGTGGGGTGACGGGTGCGTTGCCATAAGGATCTGGATCGGCGTTCGGTGCGGATGAGGTCTATGAGGTGTTGTGGTAAATGATTTTGGTTATGCCTTATCTGGGAGTGCTTGGGAGAGGAGGCAGTCCAAACGGCTTGTTGAATAGCGATGGTGAAGGAGTTTACGGCATCGTCAAGGTCATCTGGAGTTTTGAGTTTCACTCTGAGGTCAATATCACTGGTCAGGATTTGGCGAAAAAGGTCCCAGTTTACTGGTCCTCTGATAAATGACGGTGGGGTGGGTTTAGGAATAGGAATTATGGATACTTTAAGGAGCAATGGACTATGGTCAGAGGACAGTTCATCAAGGCGAGTCACCGACATGTTTAGGGAGCCTAATCCGCTGTGGATGAAGGCGTCAAGGATGTCAGGATTACGGTTAGGATCAGTTGGCCAGTAGGTAGGGGAGTCAGGAGGTAGGAGGTTGAAACGTCTAGAGTTGAGCGCAGACTGTAGATTCCGCCCACGACAATTCGTGGATCTGGAACCCCATTGTTGGTTCTTAGCATTCATGTCTGCACCCAGAATGAAGTGATTTCCTAAGGAATTGAGGAAGGATCCGAATAGAATGTTGGAGATGGAATGTTTAGGAGGGCAGTACGCTCATGCGAGGGTGATCGGAAAAGAAAAAGTCTTGATTACTATGGCGGTGCATTGTAGGAAATCATAGGAGGGGACTGGGAGTATGAGGTGGGAGAGGGACTGGGGCACAATGACAGCAGTACCGGCATGGGCTTTTCCCTCTGGGTGGTCCGTACGGTATGTTACGTATTGAGGTATTTTAAAGAACTGTTTAGTGGTTAGTCAAGTTTCAGTAATAAGTGCTACATCAACGTTTTTGTCTTGCAATAAAGCTGTAAGTTCGTCAGTGTGATTTCTAATACCATTCGCATTCCAAAGGAGAATGGATAAGGAGTTAGGTGTAGTCATTTAAGGATTTTTTAAGGAAGGGATTAAATTTGATACGAGATTAGTAAGTAGTGATATTAGCGGCATAACAAGGGATTTGATTTCAGTGATGAAGGATGTCATCAAACTTGTAAGGTCTGTGACATTTGATGGAGGAGGAATATGAGAAATTTGATTCGGATAAGGTTTTTGAGAGTTGGTTAAATTTTGAGGAATAGGTGGTTGTGGAAGTTGTTCAGGATTTTGAAGTATGCGTTGTTCCGGCAGGGCCTCTTTGTTCTGGTTCCCACCTCCAAGTAGATGGGCAAATGTTACATTGGAAGCAATTGTTTTTGAAGGTTGTCTTCTGCTTCTGATCGGTTCAGATGTTTCATCCAGATTCTGAGGTTTTTGGTAGCTGGTTGAGGTTCTTGTAGATTTGACATCCCTTGTACTTAGCCGGGTGGTCCTCTAGGCTCAGAGCACATACAGCGGGTGTTGATCTTAATCGTGTACATTCTTCTGATTTATGTTGCTCACCGCATTTCACACAGCGTGGTGTGTGGTGGCAGTAAGTTCTCGTATGACCATATGCCTGAAAATTATGGCACTGAACTATTTCTTTCTTAGTGTAAGGCTTCTCAACTCTTACACTAGTATAGTACAACCTATTGAGGTCGTAAATTTTTTCAACTCCTGCTGATAGTTCCAAGTCCACGAAGAATAGAGGCAGTGGAATTTTATCTTTTAGGACATTGGTCACTTGCCGCACTTTATAGCCTATCTCCATCAGTTCTTCTTTGATAGCTGTAACTGGTGTCGAAGGGTGTAGGTTTCTAATTACAACCCTTAAAGCTCTCTCCTGGCGCAACTGATAGGTATGAAAATCAGATTTGGTCTCAGTCAGATATTTTGCTATTTTTCTGTAGCTTTCGGCGGTAGTCGGGGATATTTTAGTATCACTGGTTCTACTTATACAAGAATAACTATTAGGATCGGTTATTTGTTTAAATGCGCACAAAGCAGTTGAAAATGTTTAATATTTTTAACAAACATTGGTGGAGGTTGTGGTTCCCTTGGTATAGGAGAAGATTCCATGGTTTCTTTTTCATTTGGAGGATCTGAAATGGGTTCGGTGTAAAAAACGGGGATTCATCAGCTAATTCTTGTGATGATGTGCTAGGCTGTGGTTCAGATCCTAAAGAGGTAGCTGAAGTGGTCGCTGGAGGAATCATTTTTTTATTATTTTCACGGCGAGGTCTCTGTTTTGTGGGAGACGAGTTTGAACCTGCAGATCTAGATCTTTTACTTGTAGCTTTCGATGACATAACTTGATGAAAATATCTCATTGATTAAAAATAAAAAAAGGGGAAAAAAAGAAATAATAATAAATAAATAATGAAATGAGAATGAGATGGAAAAATAATAAAAGAAAGATAAGTAAAGAAAAGCAAGCCTGAGCTTGCCGAGCTAGCGGCAATCAGCTGATCAGTGACCCTCCTTTCACTTTTCGTGATTGTACAAAGTAAATTATAACTTTGCTTACCGACATTTCTACAATATTCACTATTGTGGTTTTCTTGAAGTCTAGTGATGTTTTCCAGACTGAACTCAAGCGAATTCGGCAATACATATACTAAAATTGGAACGATAAAGAGAAGATTAGCATGGCCCCCTCAGATTCTAGTGTTTATAATTTTCTGTTAAAAATTTTTAGCCTTATTGCACATATTTGTTTTGTTTTTCCATTGTATAATTTTGTAAAACTTTTTAAAACAAAGACAAGCTGTAGTATTTATATTTAGAGGGAAAAAACGTCAGGGGTTTTTACATGAGCACTCTCCTATGTTTTCGGTTTTCTTCAGTTGGACATGGCTCAGTACTGGTACGTTTATATTTAATGTTTTACTTCTATATTAAAGTCTAAAGTTTTGTTTTTATGCTTATCATCATCAGATTGTTTATCATATTATTATTGTTAGTATCAATAATATTTAAGTATGTTGCTATATTTTCTGTTTTATTTTAAAAGGTTATCATTGTCACTACATTCAAAAAATTTTTTCATTATCACATTAATATGTATCTCTTTTGTTCTGATGTTCGTAGCCTCGATGATGGCTCACAAGCTTGAGCCGTAACGTCGGCAAAATTAAAATGTTTAAAAAAGACTGACACCTGATTATTTACACCTATAATAATATTATATGATATATATATTATATATATATATATATTGCTTGTTTGTTTATTGGTTGGTTGATTATTTATGGCGGAATCGCTCGACTATTGACCAAATATTTTCCTTACGTCAAATATTAAAGAAAAAATTGGAATACAACGGTGTGGTCCATCAACTTTATATCGATTTTAAAAAGGCTTATGGTTTCAATAGACCGTCAGGAGCTATATAACATCATGATTGAACAGGGAATACCTAGAAAGTTAGTAAACCTAGTAGAGATGTGTTTGTTGGAAACATTCCATAAAGTTAGTATCGGTCATAATTATTCCGAGAGATTTGAGGTGCGATCGGGTTTGAAACAGGGTGACTCCCTTTCACCTGTGTTATTTAATATAGCTTTAGAATATGTCATAGAAAAGGTGATGTGTACTGATAAAGGCTTAAATATGGGTGACAAGATTCCGGTTTTGGGGTATGCCGATGATCTGGTACTGCTAGGTGAAGACACGGAAACCATACAACTAAAACAAATGTGTTAATAAAAACCGGTAAAGAAATAGGACTCGAATTAAATACCGATAGGACGAAGTATATGATTAGTAGCAGAAACGGTGTCCATCTTGGTGATATTGATGTATCAGGACATACTTTTGAACACGTAGAGAAATTCAAGTATTTAGGTTCAATGATAACTAGAAAAAATGAAATCCAGGAAGAAATAAAGTTCCGGTTAAAGGTGGGAAACGCGTGTTATTATTCAGTTGCTAAATTACTTAGCTAGCGGCTTCTGTCTAAAAACTTAAAGATTAGACTTTATAAAACTATTATTCTTCCGGCGGCTCTTTACGGATGTGAAACGTGGCCGCTTACTTTGAAGGACGAACAACGGCTTAAGGTTTTCGAAAATAAGGTATTGCGTAAAATATTTGGTCCGAAGAGAGATGAGGCCACTGGGGAGTTTAGAAGGTTGCACAACGCGGAATTGCGGAACTTGAATCCTGTGAATATAATTGAGCTGATTGCATCGCGGATACTGAAATGGGCGCGTAAAGTTGTTGGGCTCGATGACGAGCGGATTCCGAGAAAGTTGGTATTTGCTGATCCGACTGGTAGGCGTCCGAACGGTAGGCCGAAGCGGAGATGGGAGGATTACATTAAGGCTGATCTCGGGGGCTTGGGCTTGACCGGCGAACATTGGACGAGTCTGTGCAGGCGAAGTTTGGTGGTATCGGCATCGAACCTTCGGGTTCAGTAAGCCTATAATAATAATAATAATAATTATTATTATTATTATTATTGTTTGTTTATTAATTTAACGTCCCTTTAAGCCACTGTGGCTAATCGGACGATGCTGAAGTGGGAGTCATAAATTTTACCTATCTAGGTTTTATTAGGATAGGGATCTCTAATGAGACCTGAGAAAGCACATGCTTCGCACCACTTTTTTACGTCCCATCTGAAGAACGGTATAACTAAGAACTTTTTACGCCCATTAAAAACTCCTAGGCCATCTGCAGGTTTCAATCCGCGGACTTCGTTCTAGAGAAAGCTTTTATGCTGGCCACAGCTGAATAAATGAAATAGATAAACAAATTCTGGAATTTATTTTAAGAGCTTTTTTAAAAAGTATGTTAATTTTTTATTATCAATATATTCGCCAACATAAGCCTATTAATAACGATAATGTATGAAATGTGCAATCAGCACTTTAATCTAGAGAGAGATGTTTGAACAAGAATTAATTTTTCGGATAATTAATGCCGAGCCTATTACCAATTAATATATAAAGAACATGACCCACCTACATCGCCCTTCACCCTAAATACAAAACATACATATTCATTTTTACCATTTAATGAATAATACTATATTTTATACATGTCAATAAACTTCATACCAACTAACCGTGTTAAATGTTACTTTAATTTCTACAACGAAATATTTTGTATTATATATTATATCACAGAATATATTTCCGAGTAAAATTGTATAACAACTGAAAGAAAAGGTCATCCGTTAATTATTTAAAAGAAAAAAACGGATAAATATTTTATAAGGATGAAAAAGAGAGGAAATGAGGATATTAACGTAAATTATAATAAAAAATCTAAATAAAAATAAAATCTGGTGCGAGAAACTCACGACTTGTACTAATCTCTGTTGTTTAAATTAAAAACTATATAACAAAGTTAGACTTGAAAAAGTTTAAAGAATCAGATTCAGTTTTATTGGATACATATGTTTTAGATTTAATATGTGCTCAGATGTCAAAAATAAAATATTTTTTACGATATCCTTCCCCGCGATTCTCAGTGATACTTCCTTTCCTACACTTCCTATGCCTTTTTTTCTAAGTAGCGTAACTTTTTTATTGCGATCGTGAAAATTTTCAAATTCCAGTTTTCAACGGAAATACATGTTTTAGGGCCCCTCGAGTCCAAATGACCAAGTCCTGAAAAGATCCATGTTTGTGAGTCCGTGTGTGTTTGTGAGTCCAGCTCGGAAATGATAAGTTGTATAAAACTAAAGTTTCATATTTTATTGGGTTGTTTCACATGAAATGTCCGTTTTTATAATTTCTGAAATACATAAAGGGTTTTGCAGGTCTCTCTTGTTTTCTTCCGAATGTTTACATATTTAAAGTTAACAGTTACTAATCCTCTACCTTTGTATTATAAACATTAGCTTCCCAATCAATTACCCAATTCTTATATACCTCCCAATATGAACATGGAAGCACGCTATTTTCGAGCAATATTTTTGTACGAGTTTAAACTCGGCCATTCAGTAGCTGAGGCCGCTAGAAATATTTGCAAGACGTTTGGGGAAGGGAGTGTTATAAACGGATTATTCGTCGTTGGTTTGTTAAGTTTTCAGCTGGGAATACCGACTTGGAAAACTTGCCCCGAGGAAGACCTCCGTCCTTAATAGACAAAGATGTCCCCAAACATACAGTAGAAGGAAACCCCAACCAAACAGTTAAAGGACTCTCAGCACAACTAAATGCAAGTGCATCTACCGTTTCCAGACATTTAAAGTGTATTAGGAAAGTAAAAAAGCTCGATACATGGGTACCTCATGATCTCACTGAGCGGCAGCAAGACCCCATGTTTCAAAACATACTGTGCAAAAATTGAAAGAACTGGGCTACGAAATTCTTCCGCACCAACCATATTTTCCCGACTTGTATCCAACAGATTACCACCTGTTCAGGAATTTAGACAACTTCGTCAAAGGAAAACTTTTTGAAAATGATGATCAAGTGAAAAGTGCGTTTTCAGATTTTGTTTCACTTCAAACCTCAGAGTTTTCAGTTCGGTGATAAAAAAGTTGGTGTCACGCTAAGAAAAATACGTAGTAAAAGAAGGTAAATACTTCGAATAAAATTATTTTGTTTTCATATCGTATTTTTAATAAAAATCCTTTACCTTGACACACTCCTTCATGTGACATAACCCAATACATTGGGTTGATGCGAAATTAATGCAGGTTTCCTCTATTGCAATATCTTAATTCCAATTGTGTAAACAAAGCTAATCCTAACATTGATCATTATTATACCAAAACAAACCTTATCTAATACCCTCTCTTTCACCATGAATTTGTTTAGTAAAATCGTTTTGTTCAGTGTGTTCAAAGGTCTTGAATCGAAAATGTCAAAGTGCGATTTTCGTCAAATTTATTTTTACGAATTTAAATTAGGGCGCAGCGCTGCGCAAACGGCTCGTAATATTAATGAAGTGTGGGGTCAGGGGGCTATTAATGAGTGCACGGTGCAGCGTTGGTTCCAGAAGTTTCGCAGAGGAGATTTCGACCTCGAAGACAAGGAAGGTCGGGGCCGTCATCTTGCTCTGGACAACGACCAGCTGAGGTCAAAGCTTTCTCAATCGAGGTGAGACTATAACTGCTGACAAGTACTGTCAAGAAATTGACAGCATGAATCAAAAATTGCAACGTCTTTGCCCAGTATTGATGAATCGGAAGGGGCCGATCCTGCTCCACGATAACGCCAGACCACACGTTGCACAACCAACGCTTCGACGACTGCACGAGTTGGGCTACGAAGTTCTCCAACATCCGCCTTATTCACCTGACCTCTCTCCTACAGACTTCCACTTTTTCAGGCATCTGGACAACTTTTTGAGGGAGAAAAATTTTCAAAACCAGGACGACATTGAAAATTCTTTTCGTGATTTCATTGAGTCCAGGGATTCGGATTTTTTTTCTGGTCGAATAAGAAAGCTTGTTGAACGTTGGCAAAAGTGCATTGATTCAGATGGAAATTATTTTGATTAAATATATATGGTTAAAGTAAAGATATGGCGTATTTACAATACCTACTAAAAACCTGCATTAATTTTGCATCAACCCAATAAAAGTATATGCCTGGTAGGTTACAGCAATTTAAATTTAAATATGTTATCGTTTTACAATTTTCTCAAAAACCGCTCTAAAGATTTTGATAAATGAATATAAATATATATAAATGAATATTCTTTACCCTTGGCCATCGTATCAATCCTACACGGATTGGCCGACTTCACTAATTATTTTTGCTTTCACTTACTATATGTAGTAAGGGAGCAATACTTTCCCTTACTACATAAAGTAGTAGATCGTGGAAATTTTCGAATTTCAGTTTTCGACGGAAATACACGTTTTAGGGTCTTCTGAGTCTAAATGACCTAGTCCCGAAAAAAGGCCTGTGTGTTTGTGTGTGTGTCTGTGTGAGTGTGCGGTTACTCTCGGGAAACTAACAGTTCTATGAGACTAAAATTTCATATTTAAGACAACTCTAGGCCCGAGATGTTACACAAACCTTTTCATCAAAATCAGCTAACCAGAGGAGCTACTTTATACCACCCATTTTGCACTTTTTTATGATTTTCTTAAAAAGGGCTCTAACGATTTTTATTAAACTCGCTATGTCGATGTAAAATTTAATGGGCTTCAATATTATGTAGGTTTCATTCTGATTGAAATAGTCTGACAGGGCTTAAATTTAAAGCTGATATTTTAAATTTGATTCCTCTAAAGTATCTTTAATTTTGTAGTTTTAAAAAAATAAGGCACATTATCTTATTAATGAGAGAAGTTGATTCAGGGTGCAGTCAATTTACACACAATTAAGCCATGTGGTTGTTGAAAGACGCCTTCTCAGCTCACACAGCCTGCAATCTATCTATATGCTGAAAGATAACAGGATTCCTGGTGCTGGATTTTGATACAGCATTCACTATCATTTAGGGAAATCTTTCGTGAAGGTTTATGAGTAAAATAAATTCCCCGTCAAAAGTATTGAACTCTTAAAAATATTTGAATTTTACAAAAACGTTCTTTTTTTTATAAAGAACGGTTCTGAAATCAATTGTAAACATCATTAAACAGGAGATAAACAAGTTTTATTAAAATAAATTATAATATTTCTTCCAATAAACAAAAAAATTAGAAATTTTCCTTTTTTACAATTTTAACTTTTAATTTACAATTTCAATTTTTAATTTACATTTAATCTAAAAAATACAAAAAATTCAGAACTTCATAGAAAACTTAACGCTTACTGGTAAATCATTATGGATAACTACCAAAAAGCTACTCAAATTTAAAACTTTTAATCACCCACTCCTTTCTGAATCTCATACCTGGTCCCGATCAGATGAAGAAAAATCCCAAATTTATTGGCAACATTTATCCACAATTTTTAATCCTCATCCTGAGATCCTTAATCCAACCCATATTGACCTAGTTGAAGCGGAACTCTTTAGTCCACTCGAAATGTCCCTTCCTCCTAGAGCCTTTCATTCTTCTGAAATAATTAACATTATCCATAAATTATCTACCAAAAAAGCTCCAGGTCATGATCTCATCACACCCTATATCCTAAAACAGCTTCCTCGAAAAGCAACCCTTTCCTCACATACATATTCAATGTTACGCTCCGAACCACTTATTTTCCTGAAACTTGGAAACTATCAATAATCAGAATGATCCCAAAATCTCATAAGACACCTGAAAATCCATCCTCATACCGTCCAATCTCCCTTTTGCCCATTATGGGCAAAATTTTAGAAAAACCCATCCTAAAACGTCTCTATCCAATCCTAGAAGTGAACCACGTGATTCCTGACCATCAGTTTGGATTTCGGACATCCTATTCTACAATACAGCAATGCCATCGTGTGGTGGATGTACTGCACAGGTGTTTTTCTCGACGTTGAACAAGCTTTTGAGCGAGTTGGGCACCCAGGGTTCCTTTACAAACTTCGTCAATTCCTTCCTTCTACAAATTTCCTTTTAAATATTCTACATATTTTCCAAACCTACCTCAATAATAGAATCTTTAAAGTAAACCATAATTTTTCCTACTCTCCTATATTTGCTTAGTCGGCAGGCGTACCTCAAGAATCTTAGGTCCAATCCTTTATACAGTCTATACAGCTGATATTCCACTCCATCCTAGCACTGTGCTCAATAGCTACGCGGATGACACAAGTGTGTTATCAGTCCATAATGACCCAACCGCAGCATCCAAATCCTTCAGTCTCATCTCACAGCCATCGATAAATGGTCAGAACTGGAGAATCAAAATTAATCCTACCAAATCCCACCAAATTACCTTTACCCGTCGTCGCAAACCGATGATCTCCTTTAATGACACCGCACTCACTCCTGTAGAACAAATCCGATACCTAGGACTCCATCTTACAAACGTCTAACTTGGAATCCTTATACAAGACTTAAACGACAAGAAACTGCTCGTAGATACCGATTACTACAACACTTACTTGACAAACGTTCAAAACTTCCACTCTGTTACAAAAAGCTCATATATGTTACCATTAACAGGCCCATATGGACATATGGGATCGAGCTATGGGTTTCTACTAAACCATCTAATTCCTCCCGCACCCGATCCTTACAATCCAAAATCCTTCGCAAAATCTTAAATGCTCCTTACTTCGTCACAAATAAAATCATCCATAACGAACTTAATATCCCATTTGTTGCAGACCTTTCTCGTACCATATACACTACATTCAATTCCAGACTCCCAACCCACATAAACCCTCTTGTTCGCGATTGAACCCTCGAAAACCTTTAAGGCGATTGAAAAGAAGATGACCTCGGAACCTACTAACTTAAATAGACATCTAAGTTCTACCACTGGGTAGTTTCTTCACAAGCCTTTTCACGCCCTTTATTGTATTTCAACACTTTTACTTTTTGTATTTATTTTTTATACAATTGTAAAATTCAATAAAATATAAATTAAAGAAAATTTACATTTAATAATACGTATTATCCCCTCAGGTTTGAATGACTTCTTCCACCCGTCTTGGCATACATATGTTGTCCCACTCCTCCAATACAATTGTCTTTAGTATTTCAAGGATAGTAGCAGAATCTCGTGACCAAAACGTGCTCGATTGGGTTCAGGTCAGGGCTTCTTGCTCGCCAATCAATGGTGTGAATATTTGTGATGTTCAGGTATTCAGAAACACATCTTGCCTTGAGAGGACGAGGATTATCATGCATGAAAAATGATTTAGTTCTTATGAATGGCATAAAAGGCACTACATAATCTTGAAGAATCATTTATACATACCTCAAAGCATTCAAAGCCCCTCCTTGGATTGGCAAGAACTCGGTGCGCGCCCCACCAGAAAATGATAAAACCCCTTGCAAATGGCTCAAACTGTTCTCCAGGCTTGCTCCTAACTCTTTCACGGCCATCTGTTCTGTTAAGTGCCACTCTCGTCTCATCAGTAAATAAAACTTTTTTCCATTCCGCTCCAGTCCAAGATTGGTGTTCCCTTTCAAATCTCAATCTTTTTGCACGGTGTGGAGGACCTTTCACTGGCCTTCATGACCTGAGGTTTGACTCAGTCTTCTTATAATTGATAAATAACAACTAGATATGCAAGTTGAGCGAATTTGAAAAACAACTAATGGAGAAAACTGAAAAAATATTTTTTAAATGCAATTTTTTAATATTTTAACATAAGAGGAGTAATATACATGTATGATATATACCGTTGGAAAGCTAAAGATTTTAGAAAAAGTATAATCTTATACACGAGCTTTTAAAAGTTAATAGAGATTGATGAAAAGCCGATAAAACTAAGTTATTATTTTAAATGATAATATAATTGATTTAAAAAAAAAAAAACACATGTTTCTATAGAAATTAAAATTAATTAATTCTTTAATAGTTTCACTAGCTAAATACAGAGATTGAAATTTGCAAGTTTTTGATTTCTTCTACATACCATCACGCTCTAATTCCAAGTTGGGCTGGAAATCTTCGATTTTCTCTGAAGGCTCCTGTTCTCGTTTGAAAAATCTGGTGCGGGCAACACACGACTTTCACTTACCTCCATTTTTAAAATCAATATAACAGATTTTTTATAAAAAACACATGTTTATATATAAATTCCATTTAATTAATTCTTTAATGGTTTCACTCATTTTTTATATTTTACTGTTAATAAAATGTATTAATCGATTCCAAAAACGGAGGTAAGTGAAAGTCGTGTGTTTCCAGCCTCAGATTTTTTGATCTTGATCCTATTTCATGTGCCTACCCTATCGGAGACAATCCTTATTTTATTATTGATAAACTTTTACTACTAGATAGTTACCTTGATCTTCTTGTTGGGACGCCTGACGACACACTCCAGCGTGGCTTCTCGACCGATCGGTACTGAGAGGTTGCCGATCGGCATCAGAAGTTCCGAAACCCGGCTCGGGTAGTCCCCAATGATCTCACCTGCAATAAAGGATTAATATTAATTCAGAAAGTAAATGAAATGAAATGAAAAATATATTTTATTCTGGGACAGCTAGTTCTCTAAGAATAATATAAATGTACATTAAAGTATTAATCTTCTGGCTATTACGTCTTTAAAATATACATCATTTAAAAAATAACAAATTATAATGTATATTAAGAATACAAAAATACATACATACACTTAAACACTCGCATATATATGTACAAGGTAATATTGCAACCTTATAATTAATATAAAAAATAAAATTAACTGAAACATTGAATAATTAAAAAAATAAAGAGTGTAAATAGTCAAAACTTATAAAGGTGCGGTAGACTGATATTCAAGGAGATGTATAAATAGTTTATGATTGAAGGAAGTTAAGGATTGGGATGTACGAATGGACATGGGTAAGGAATTCCAAAATGAAGTAGCGCGAATAACGAAAGATCTCTTAAAGGAAGCAGTTCTGTAGGAGGGAATGAACAGATTCAGGGACTGGGATCTTGTGTTGATAAAGTGGAGAGAGGAGAGTGGAGTGAACATGTTATAGATATAGAGGTGTTTTTGGGTTCTGAAGGATCGGTAAATATGGATTCCTAGGAGGTATTGCCAAGGAGAACTACCAAGGAGGTATTCGGCGCAACAGATCCACGATAGATCAGATTTTTTCTATTAGAAGGATTATTGAGAAGATGAGGGAATTCGGAAGGTTTGTGTGGATGATGTTTGTGGATTTCGAAGCAGCATATGACACGATTAACAGGGAATCCTTGTTTGTGGCTATGGGAGAGTTGGGATTACCAGATAAACTCATCAGGCTGACCAGGTGTACCTTAGTGCTCAACGAATGCCGAGTTAAGACACTGAGTGGACCCTCAGACTCTTTTAAAGTTAGTAATTGATTGAGGCAAGGAGATCCATTAGCTCCTCTCCTATTTAATATTGTTCTCCACGCTATTGTGAAGCGAGCTGAGCTGGACCCAGAAGGAACCATCTACACCAGGATGACCCAGGTAATGGCATACGCAGATGATGTGGTGATCATTGGAAGATCCCTAGCTAGTGTGAGAGGCGAGTTCACAAAGCTTGATACAGAAGCAAGGCGTGTGGGTCTTAGAGTTAATGAGAGTAAAACCAAGGTAATGGCATGCAGAAGGAAGAAGCCAGTGCACCCTCAACGTACATGTGTCATCTGGGACTACACGCTGCAAGTGTTTAACAGTTTTAGCTACCTCGGGGCCCGTATCAATGAAGATGCTGATGAGGATGAGGAGATAAGAGCAAGATTGGCGGCTGGGAATAAAGCATATTTTGCTCTTATTAAGCTATTCAAAAGTAGATTGCTGAGCAGGACCACTAAAATTAGGCTGTACAAGACGCTTGTTAGACCAGTGACAACATATGGATGTGAGACATGGACGTTTAACAAGACTGCTTCTGAAAAAATGGACCGATTTGAAAGAAAAGTTCTTAGACGGATCTTCGGACCAGTCCAAGAGTCAGGAAGATGGAGGATAAGGACAAACAAGGAAGTATATCGGCTGTATCAGGAATTAGCAGTGTCCATGTTCGTAAAGATCCAGCGTCTGAAATGGCTAGGGCATGTTCTCAGGATGGAAGATTCAAGAGCAGCCAAAAGATTATATATGCATGACCCTGATGGAGTGCGACCGAGAGGAAGACCCAAGACTAGATGGCGGGAAAATGTAAGCGGTGGCCTCCGAAAGCTAGGAATAACGATAACAATGGCAGGAGATAGAGCACAGTGGGAAGGGCTGGTTGCGCAGGCCAAGGACAGCTACATGCGTCTGTTGTGCCTGTAGAAAAAGAAGAAGAAGGAGGTATTGCCGTCGGAATTCCGGATAAAGCCACTTCAACTCGGCGTACCAGGCTGTGACCTGAGAGTGCTTGGGGATTCCGAAGATGAATCGAATGAAACATTTTTAGAAACAAAAATAAATTGTTAAAGAATTATTTACATTGGATTTTTATAGAAATATGTGTTTTATTAAACAATATGTTATAATATTATCTACAAAATTTAGTAAGTTTTTTTTCATCACCCCATGTTAGAACTACTTGCACAATCCAGTGGCCAAGCCGTGAAACAACTGCATTAAAAAATATTTTTTCAGTTTTCTTCTTTAGTTGGATATCGAATTCGTTCAACTTATATATTTACCTGTTTTTTATCAATAATAATAAGGTGATAACACCGTTGTCAAACCGGTTATTATGTATGGAATGGAGACCGCTTCTCTTCCTAGCTTAAGGAAACTTTTGGGAATTGAGAGGAAGATCTTGAGGAAGATTTATGGGCCAGTAAAGTTACCAGAGGGATATAGGCTGAGGCCTACCAGGGAACTTTAAGGGGAAGAGATGGATGACCTGGAAACGGACATTAGGTTAAGGAGGCTGCGTTTCTACGGGCATATGGTAAGGATGAGCCCGAACAGAATAAATAAAGAAATCTTCGAAAAAATGTGGGGATATAAAGGGGCCGGAGGATACATTCAGAGGATGAGGAAAGAGACAGTGAGGTTGGGAATCTCAACACAAGATTATGTCAATAGAGATGTATATAGGGAGAAATTGAGGAAGATAAAGGTCCTTGTGGGTGCCAAAGAGGTGAGAAAGGGGAGAGTATGGAGCGAGGAACAGAGAAGAGTCCAGTCTGAGAGAATGAAGAAGAGGTGGGAAGAGAGGAAAAGAGTGGAACGTGTGGGCAAAGTTAGGGGGAAATGATATTTGTGTGGTCTTTAAGGCCGTTTCGTGTCAAAAAAAAAAAATAATAAAATAAGTAATATGGTGATATGGTTATTTTTATAGAATATACAAAATTAAAGGTAGTTTAGTTAAAAGAAAATTTAAAATATCGGCATTTAAGCTCTGTCAGGTTATTTCAATCAGAATGAAACCTACATCATATTAAAGCCCATTAAATTTTACATCCATATAGCGAGTTTAATCAAAATCGTAAAACGGTGCAAAATACATACTTCAAAGAGGCCCTTCTGGTGAGCTGATTTTAATGAAAACTTTGTTGTAACATCTCGGGCGTATAGTTGTCTTAAATATCAAATTTCAGTTCCGTACGACTTTTCGTTTTTGCGCTAAAGTTACCACACACGGACACACAGAGACCTTTTTGCGGGACTTGGTTATTTATACTAAGGGGACCCTAAAACGTGTATTTCCGTTGAAAACTGGAATTCCAAAATTTTCACGATCGCAATACTTTCCCCTACTTTATGTTTTATATGTAGGTAAGTGAAAGTAAAAACAGTAGTATAGAGGTTTAATAGACCGTTGGAAAGTTAAAGATCTAATAGAAAATATTATCTTATACACAAAATTGTTATAGTTAACGAAAAGTGACGAAAAGCCGATGAAACTAACAGTTTATCGTTGATGATAATATCGTCGACACTATGCTAGACTAACAAATGTGAAAATTGGCGCTATTCAAGAGATACAAAACACTGAATATAATTTTGCTTTTCATATTAGTTAATTGCATTTAAACAGCTATATACAAAGTTGCACCATAATATAGTTATTTGGCAATAGTAAACTATTGTGTAATAATTTTAGCGTTTTGGTTAATTATTTTCAATAATGGCCAAAAAAAAAAAATTATTTCTCACCCCCCTCAAAAAATGAATAGGAAATTTCCTAATTACTAAATAAATACCAACAAGTGCTATGTCATAGAGAATCAAATTTCCTACAAAATGAAAAAAGAAACATTTACATTGGCTCAGAACTAGCAGAGATATATAGCGTTTTGAAATTAACAGTGGTGATATGCCATTTTCGTTTGGGTAATTATTGCTTTTCATGTTACTAAATTGCCTTTTAACAGATATATAAACAGTTAAACCTTAATATAGTTATTTGAAAATGATAAATCATTGTTTAATAATTTGTAGCGTTTTCTTAGTACCACGGCACATCATCGAATTTGAAAAAAAAACGATTTTTCACATTCGTTAATTTAGCTTAGTTCCGATGATATAATAGATTATTTTATAAAGCACACTTTTCTATTAAAACTCCATGTAATTAAATCTGTAAAAGTTTATATTTATCTCTAACTGTATTTAAAAATTTATAAATGGACTTGTTTGTTTATTTATTTAACGACACTTTATGCTACTGTGTCCAATCGGACGATGCTACAGTAGGAGTCCTAAATTTTGACTATCCGGGTTTTGTTTGGATAGGGATCTTTAACGAGTACCTGTCATTGCACAGGCTCAGGACCACCTTTTAACGTCCCCCCCGAAGGACGGCTTAACTAAGGATTTTTACTCCCATAAAAAAATCCTAGGACCACTTGCGGGTTTAGGAGCCTGTGACCTTTGGCATAGGAGGCTGTTATGCTAACCACCGAGCTACAAGTGATCCCTCTTAAATAGACTTAAAAAGGAAAGTCGTGTGTTTTTTACTTATAATAATAATATGCTTACCGAACCCGAAGGTTCGATGCCGATACCTCCGAGATCAGCCTTAATGCAATCCTCCCAACGACGCTTCGGCCTACCTTTCGGACGCCTACCCGTCAGCGAATACCAATTTTCTCGGTATCCGTTCCTCACCGAGTCCAACAACTTTACGCGCCCATTTCAGTCTCCGCGATGCTATCAACTCAATTATATTTACAGGGTACAAACTCCGCAATTCCGCGTTGTGCAACCTTCTAAACTCCCCAGTGGCCTCATCTCTCTTCGGACCAAATATTTTATTGTCGAAAGCCTTAAGCTGTTGTTTATCCTTCAAAGTAAGCGGCCACGTTTCACATCCGTAAAGAACCGTCGGAAGAATAATAGTTTTATAAATTCTAACCTTTAAGTTTTTAGACAGAAGCCGCGAGCTAAGTAATTTAGCAACTGAATAATTACACGCATTTCCCACCTTTAACCGGGACTTTATTTCTTCCTGGATTTCATTTTTTCTTGTTATCATTGAACCTAAATACTTGAATTTCTCTACGTGTTCAAAAGTATGCCCTGATATATTAATATGACCAAGATCGCCACTCTGAAATGTGACCAAGATTTTTACTTAGATAACATTAATGAATAAATTAAGTTATTTACGCATGGGGAAGTGTGAGAATGTGTTATTCTTAACAACTTGCATTTTTACTAAAACTCCAACTCACATTATATTCACTGCTATTCGAATTCCGCAATTAGTAGATGCGTGTGGATTTCGGATGATGGTAACGGTTGCGTAACTTTTCATCAGAGGTGTTGCTGTGCGGCATCCTTGCGATTTCCATAGCAAAGGCTGGAAATACGCTTGCTAAAAGCCCGCTGACGATCCTTTGTGCCTGATAACTGTCCCACAGAGCCTACCTCAGCCATGGATTGCGTGCAAATGATCCCCCGACTTGCCAACTTGCCAATTACTGAGCTAACTTATCTCGCGCCAATAGGGCGTCACGGAATCTTGAGTGAAATCTCCTCTAACGAACGAGTCTGCAATGCCTTTTTTTTTTTTTTTTTTTTTTTTTTTTTTTTTTTTTTTTTTATTAAGTCAGACCTAACAAGAGTATTTTTATAAAAATATCTCTTAATAAGTGAAATTTATGAAGGAAGATATTAATCGGCAGTAAAAAAAATCTGGTACGCGCAACACACGACTTTCACTTACCTCTCTTGTTAAAATCAATTTAAGAATTTTAAATACAGTTAGATATAAATATAAATTGTTACAGAATTAATTATATGGAGTTTGAATGGAAAAATGTGATTTATAAAATAATCTATACTAATATAAAGCTGAAGAGTTTGTTTGTTTGTTTGTTTATTTGAACGCGCTAATCTCAGAAACTACTGGTTCGAAATGAAAAATTCATTTTGTGTGTGGATAGTCCATTTATCGAGGAAGGCTATAGGCTATATAACATCACGCTGTGACCAATAGGAATGAAGAATCAGTGGAAAATCTGGAAAAAAACGGGAAAAATTAGGGGAAAAAAAACCTCGCATCCCAATGATTCCAAATGATTTACTTTTTATTTTTAAAATAATTCAATTTCCCCATAATTTATCTTTTGCTGTAACAATTAATAAAATCACAGGGCCAAACATTTAAACACGTAGGAATTGATTTACGCCAAGATCGAGTTGCGGAGAAAATCAGTATGTTCTTCAGCCACATGAAAATAAAACAAAAAATGTCATTTACGCAGAAGTTCTTTCAAATATATTCCTTCTAAAAACTTCTTAATAGCGATCATAATAACAGAAATTGACGCCGACGAAATCGCTTTAGAATATGTCAAAGAAAAGGTGACGTGTACCGAGAAAGGATTAATTCTGTTTGATAAAATTCCGGTTCTAGGAAACGCCGATGATTTGGTACTGTTAGGGAAAGACACGGAAACTAATAAAATAAAAACCGGTAAAAAAAACAGGACTCGAAATAAATACCGATAAGAAAAAATATATGATTAGTAGCAGAGACGGTAGCGATCCTAGTAATATTGATATATCAGGGCATACTTTTGAACACGTAGAGAAATTTAAGTATTTAGGTTCAATGATAACTAGAAAAAATTAAATCCAGGAAGAAATAAAGTTCCGGTTAAAGGTGGGAAACGCGTGTTATTATTCAGTTGCTAAATTACTTAGCTCGCGGCTTCTGTCTAAAAACTTAAAGATTAGACTTTATAAAACTATTATTCTTCCGACGGCTCTTTACGGATGTGAAACGTGGCCGCTTACTTTGAAGGACGAACAACGGCTTAAGGTTTTCGAAAATAAGGTACTGCGTAAAATATTTGGTCCGAAGAGATAGAGGCCACTAGGGTGTAAAGAAGGTCGCGGAGACTATATTTATATAAATCTATATTATTATATAAGTCATGTTTTATTCCAAGAGACATTTTTAACTTTAATCGTTATTATCTTGAAGCATATACATTTATAAATTTAAATAAATTAGAACAAGTATTATTTATTTTGAATTATTCGAGTATAATAATCAGTGCTATTATTTTAATCATATTTAGGACTTTTATTAGCTATATGCCTATGTTTATAAAATATATAAATCAATTTTCTGGTCATCGCAGTATCTAAAAAATGACTAAGGTTGTGAAGCTAAAAGTTTTCCTGGAGGTTCGTCTTAGTGCCTAGATGTGCAATAAGGCTGGGTTTGAAAATCTTCAACTTACAAGTGGTTGAAATTGTAAATTTGACAGGAATAAGTCTAGATAGGGCTTTAAATAATAACAAAGAGTAGCAGATAGTTGATATTTATTATAGCTACTCTTACTATAAACGCACATAAATTAATACGAAATGCAATATTCGCTAGCAAAGCTGCGGTTCACAGCTAGTCTATTATATCATCGGAACTAAGCTAATCTAACGAATGTGAAAAATCGTTTTACATTCTCTTCAAGTCCCAAAAAAAGGTCTGTGTGTCTGTGAGTGGGTGATTCCCGCTAAAAAACGAAACACACACCCACACACACAGACCTTTTTGTGAGACTTGGATTTTTGGCATCAGTGTACTCTAAAACGTGTATTTCCGTTGAAAACTGGAATTCAAATATTTTCCCGATAGCAATACCCTTACTATATATTTCATACATAGGTAAGCGAAAGTATGTGTTCTCCAGTTGATAATAGCCGTTATCATATATCGCCAGGGTATCTCCTCTATTTTAGTTTACATAATTTATATAGTCTGAAAGAGCACCAGGACGGTCTCTCTAATCCAGGGTCGACCCACGGCTGATATCACCTCTTTAATAATTAATTAAAGAATAATGAAACACTTCCCCCGTCATAAACATATTGTGAATCTGAATATTTAATGTTTGATTTTTTAATGCCCTTGGCGGAAACAAAGGACTCTTCTGAGTCATTAATTATCCCGAAAAAAAAAAATCAAAAGATATCTCTTGCCTTCAGTTAACTTCAGCTTAACAAGCTCTTGAGCAATTCTTAATTAAGTAATTGCTTTATAATTTAATAATAATTCAGTTAATTAATTGTTCTGTTAAAGTCCTTTTCCTAGGCTCCCTCCAACACAGGCTTTTATGAAATACTTTACTCGTGACAATTACCCAATGAAAAAAGAATATAAAAAATATGTTGCGTGCAACGCACGACTTTTATTTACAACGGTTCATCAATTTATTAATTTGAAAAGTATGAAATAAAGTTAGAGTTGGTATATTATATTTTACATCAATAGTATTTATTATTCTCATGTTCGGAAAATAAACCTTTAAAAAATATGTTTGAGCTTTTCTCCTTTAATTTCTCATCAAATTCCTTCAGGTTGTATATTTATATTCTCTTTACCCGCCGCACAGTGAAAAATATGACCGATTTAGGTGGACGAAATTCTGAAACTTCATATTTAATCTTTGGGGACCCAGATCACGGGGAAAAATATGATTAATTTTTCGACACGATTGGCGAGCGTGCAGTGGTCAAACGTCAAATTTATTTGCTAAAATCTAAAACATACTTACATCTTACGTTTGAAGTCCCAGAATACAGGAAAAACAACACAAGAAATCTAATTATAGCTCGGAGTTGCTGAAACCTGCTAATAAATGTATTTTATATCATTAAGGAAATTCTTGAAATTATAGATTGTAAAATGGGAGTAAAAAATCCTTAGCTATGCCGTCCTTTGGAGGGGACGTAAAAAGGTGGTCCCGAGCTTGTGCGATGTCAGGTACTTGTTAAGAGATCCCTATCCTAATTAAACCTGGATAGGCAAAATATAGGACTCCAAATGTAGCATCTTCCGATTAAATAAATAAACCAACTAACGAGAAAAACAACAGACATAATATGCTTGGTGGAGAAAGGTGCCCAGCCCCACCTTTCCCTAGGTTTTAATTTAGCAAAGCAGGTCTCTCATTCAGCTCCTTTTCTGACTTCTTCCAATAGACATTTCAGCTATTGACGTGTTTTTTATAAGTTTGCTCTGTGAAAGCTCAAATAGAACATTCATATGAGTTTGTCTACTGTTAGTTGTGGTAAGTCCCTATGCAGGGTTTACTTACACTGTAGCTGTAGTTAGTTATGAGTCTTGAACGTAATGATTATAAACTCCAATCGATTTTTTGTATGCGATATAAATTTCGTTTGGTTTTCTTAATGTAGATAAAATATCAATTATGGTTGAAATCCTTGCTAGAAATACACACACACACATATAGATGCATATACAAGTTTGTATATGCATAAATCAATGAATAGCATCACGGTACTGATATCTGTTAATAGTTCAAAGGCCTTTCATGTCATCCCTTCCTGCTTTGTAAACCAGTTATTGATTGATCTTGAATGTATGTGATCATATCTAAGGTAAATAAAGGGATTCAAAAGGAACATCTGGAGCGCGCGTCACATGTATTTCACCGAGATAAAAAAGGTTAATGAATTAGCGGTAGAAACTTGAGCTGATATATATTTCTTCCAAAAACGTTTATTATTATTTTTCATAACGTCATCGTTTCGGGATCTCACTCCCTTCATCAGGACTCAACAAGTTAACAAATAAAAATTCCAAATCTCATAAAAAACTTTTGAAGTAAATTATCAAAATTATTTTTAAAAATTTGCTGCACACGCAACACAGGATTACTTACCTTCAAAAGAAATCCTTTGATTTTTATCTACCACAATCAGTTAGTTTTATTACTTTTCAACACTCTCCATATTTCATCAACTCCCAAGTTACTCCAAGGATTTGTTTGTAGGATTTGTTTCATCAGCACTTCTAGTCTTTAAATATTACAAAGAATTTCTGCGATTTTTTGCGTTTTGGATGATACATCATTTTTTTCAGACACAACACTCCGAATCAAAAGTTTTACAACCTTTAATTTGAAGAATTTCCTAAATGATCTAAAATACATCTATTAGCAGGTTTCAGCAACTCCTAGTCATAATGAGATTTTTTGTATTATTTTTCCCGTATTCTAGGACTTCAAAGGTAAAATGTTAAGTTTTGGATTTTAACAAATAAATTTTATGTTTGACCACGGTGCGCTCACCAATCGTGTCAAAAAAATCTGGTGCGCGCTACTCTCGACTTTCACTTACCTCCGTTATTTATATCAATTTAAGATTTTTTAATAAATTTCCAAAGAATTAATTAAATTGAATTTCTACGGAAACGTGTGTTTTATTAAAAAACCTATTATACAATTATCTAAAACAATCAGTTAGATTTATCGGGAGATGGAAAATAAAACTCAACATTGACAAATCGCAACACATCACCCTACGACACGACACATAAACAACTTACCTCCAGTCTACATAAACAACTTACCGATAACACAAACCAACACAGTTCATTACTTAGGACTCACTTTCGACAGAAGGATGACATGGGGGCCTCACATTAAGCAGAAGCGGCTGACTCTCAACAATCGACTAAGACTTCTCTGTTCTCTAATGCACAAACACTCTTCTTTAAAAATCCGACAAAAACTAAATACTTACTAAAACCCATATGGACTTACGCCTCTCAAAATGGAATAGCGAAACCGACTCAGATTGAATAAATCCAGACTTTTCAATCAAAAACTTTAAGACTTATTACTCGATCACCCTGGTATGTCAGTAACAAAATTTTACATACAGACTTACACATACCAATGGTACAAGATCACATTCGGACTTCTTACATAAAATTTGTTGACAAACTTCACGGACATACTAACTAACTCATACAAAACTTGACAGACATGCCAGGGAATATTCAAAGAAGGCTGAAAAGAAGCTGGCTAAGAGATCTCCTTAAGTAAACTTTTAAAATTCAAGTTAGGAGTAGATGCCAATGGGTATCGACCTCCCTCATGCCTGACATGGCCTTAATATCAATTGTTATCAAATTCGCTTATTGTCACGGGCTGAGCGACAGGTGTGGATGGAAAAATAAATGATAAAAAAAAACAAAAAAAAAAAAGAAAAAAGATTTATCGGTTTTTTATCACTCTTTATCAACTTTTACAATTTTGTGCATAAAATAATATTTGTTCTAAAATCTTTAGCTTTCCAACGGTATATTATCCGTGCATATTACCGTTATAATGTTCAAAAACAAATAATTGCATTAAAAAATGTTTTTTTTTTTTTTTCAGTTTTCTCCTTTAGTTGGATATCGAATTCATTCAACTTATATATTTACCTGTTTTCATCGTTGATAACAAGATTATATTCTTATTTTGTTATTATCTATAAAATTAAAGGTACTTTAGAGAAAGTAAAATATCGGCATTTAAGCCCTGCCAGACTATTTCAATTGGAATGAAACCTACATCATATTAAAGCCCATCAAATTTTACATCGATATATTGAGTTTAATTAAAATCGCTAGAGCCGTTTTTGAGAAAATAGTAAAAAAGTACAAAATGCATGGTATAAAGTAGATCATCCGGTCAGCTGATTTTAATAAAAAAGTTGCTGTAACATCTCGGGTGTATAGTTGTCTTAAACAATTTCAGTTTCATAGGACTTTTCGTTTTCGAGCGGAAGTTACCACACACACAGAGACCTTTTTGCAGGATTTGGTTATTTGGACTCAGGGGACCCTAAAACGTGTATTTCCGTTGAAAATTGGAATTCAAAAATTTTCACGATCGCATTAATTCCCCTTTCTGTATCTTTCATATTTAGGTAAGTAAAAGAAAAAAAATAATTTTTTTTTCATATTGTTTCCCGTAATCTGGAACCCCTAAGGTTAAATATGGACGTTTCAGAATTTTGTCCACTTAAATCGGTCATATTTTCTAGTGCGCACCGGAGCGATAAGATGGACACTCGGCACCTGGCACTCTTCTAGGTTCAAAGCCGAACTGTTTCTGTTAGATAGAACTCAGTTTTTATATTATTTGTAATTGTGTTACTCATATTATTTCCAACTGATATTGAAGGATCATTATCATTGCTTTGTTCTACATTTCGTTCCGAATACGTGTCTTTTTACTTTCACTTACTATATATAGTAAGGGAAAGTATTGCGATCGTGAAAATCTTAGAATTGCAGTTTTCAACGGAAATACACGTTTTAGCGTCCCCTGAGTCCAAATAACCAAGTCCTGCAAAAAGGTCTAAGGTGGTAACTTCCGCGCGAAAACGAAAAGTCCTATGAAACTGAAATTTCATAATTAAGACAATTACACTCCCGAGACGTTAAAAAATCTTTTTCATCAAAATCAGCTTACTAGAAAAGGCACTTTATACCATGCATTTTGCACCATTTTTCGATTTACTCAAAAACGTTTTCTACGATTTTGTTTAAACTCGCTATATCGATGTAAAATATAATGGGCTTTAATATCATTTAGGTTTCATTTGGATTAAAATGGTCTGACAGAGCTGAAATGCCGATATTTCTTCCTCTAAAGTACCTTTAATTTGTCGATTCTATAAAAAAACTATAATATCTTGTTACCACTGATGCAAAACAGGTAAATATATAAATTGAATTAATTCGATACCCAACTAAAGAGGAAAACATAAAAAATATATTTTTTATGGAATTTTTTTGTTTTTGAACATAAGAATAGTAATATACATGTATGATATACCGTTGGAAAGCTTGAGGTTTTAGAACAAATATTATCTCATTCACAAGCTTTTAAAAGCTAGTAGAGAGTGCTGAATAGTCGATAAAACTAACTGATTATTTTAGATAATAATATAATAGATTTTTTAATAAAACACATGTTTCTATAGAAATTCAATTTAATTACTTATTTTTATCTCTAACTGTACATCGAAATTCTTTAATCGATTTTAGAAACGGAGGTAAGTGAAAGTCGTGTGTTGCCCGCACCAGGTTTTTAAGCATGTAAATATCATATGTAGTTTGGTTTTTATAAACGTTTTTCCAAATCTTTGCATATTTGTGAAATTCGTCCGGTTATCTTCGTTACTCGTTTTTCATCCGTCACTAAAAGGGTAAAGATTCGAAAAACTGAACATGTAATTGGTTACGGCCCAATATCTCTACTGGGCAAACAGAACGATGGCGAAGTTTTCTTCACCGTATTGATCGGGAAGACTCGAAAAAGAAACGAGGGACAGCTGTTGATAAAGTTGATATATGAAAATACTTCCAACTGGGAAGGGGAGAAGTACACTGAAGAAAAGAGTTGGAAAGAACAAGATAGAGGACGTTTAGGAAGTGCGGGGGGAAGGGAGGGTATGTAAATAGAAAGGGTCGGAGGGAAACTACTGGTCTCTCAAACCTCGGCACAACTTGTTAGGGCAATAGGAGTTTGAGAAGTTGGGAGTCCTAAGGACTGTCTTCTTCAAGGGCAGGGCTATTCTTATTCATGAATAGTAGTTCACAAGAATGATATGAAAAAAAAAAACTTATGCTCGCCTCACACCGTTCTAATTTTATCTCAAACTAGCTGACCCGCCAAACCTTGTT
The DNA here is from genome assembly GCA_023052935.1 of Piezodorus guildinii. Lineage (NCBI taxonomy): Eukaryota > Metazoa > Arthropoda > Insecta > Hemiptera > Pentatomidae > Piezodorus > Piezodorus guildinii. The sequence goes on along the minus strand of CM041298.1, from coordinate 83,197,388 downwards.
TTGCCATATAAATTATTTGTAGGATTTTTTTATTGTAAAAATAAAACAACTAACTTATTGGCTGAGAGATGCAGGTAGACCTCCGGCGGAGATAACTTACCAAGTAATAATTGATCAGTTATCAAAAAATTATTAAAATACTAAAATTACTTTTAAAAACTAGGGGTTGGTGACAGAAGGGTGAAACTTACGGTTGTATGTATTTTTAATGCCACATTATAAAAAAAAAATTATTATTATTATTATTATTATTGTCTGAGAGAAAGAGGAGACCGGCTTCAGTCCCATTCCTACTCCGTGCTGTTTGCTGCCTGAGAAGTGACACCGGTAAACCACTGGCGGGGATAACTTACCAAGTCATAATTGATCAAATTATTAAAATACTAAAATTACTTTTAAAAACTAGGGGTTGGTGACAGAAGGGTGAAACTTACGGTTGTATGTATTTTTAATGCCAAATAATAAAAAAAAAAAATTATTATTATTATTATTATTGTCAGAGAGAAAGAGGAGACTGGCTTCAGTCCCATTCCTACTCCGTGCTGTTTGCTGGCTGGTGTCACTTCTCAGCCAGCAAACAGCAACTGTGGAGGGAGTGAGAGAAGGCTTATATAGCATTTCCTAGTCAATTGTAACCTTTTCCAAGTCAAATGTAACTTTTTCCAAGTCAAATGTAACCTTTTCCAAGTCAAATGTAACCCTTTCCATTTCAAATGTCACCTTTTCCAAGTCAAATGTAACCATTTCCATTTCAAATGTCACCTTTTCCATTTCAAATGTTACCTTTTCCAAGTCAAATGTCACCTTTTTCTTCACTTCTAGCCTTAAATATTCTGTTTTATTTATTTATTTATTGAAAAATAATTAGTTTAATTAAAATTATGACTTTTTTAATAATTTTGGCATATCATATCACTGTTTTTTTGTTTTTTTTTTAGATATTTGATATCAAGTTCTGTTTTTTACTAGCTAATATTTTAAAAAATATTTTGTTTTAAAATAGTTGTTGATTTTGAATTCTTAGAGGGGAGGGATGGTTTTTGGGAATAATTAATGTGTTTTAGGGTCATAACCACCCGAAAGCACATTAATTAATCCTTATATCAATAAAAATCATTAAAAATAAATGCGAATTAATATGCACGCGAGCGATAAAAAATACATCTCGAAAAACGTAATTATAATACCCAAAAACACAATAATTAATCCCTATATCAATAAAAAACATAAAAAGTAAATGCGAGTTGAAATACCCATGAGCAATAAAAAATAAAATTCGAAAAAACGTAATCATAACCACCCGAAAGCACAACAATTAATGTCCATATCAATAAAAAACATTAAAAGTAAATGCAAGTTGAAATACGCATGAGCGATAAAAGGTAGAGCTCAAAAAACGTAATCATAACCACCCGAAAGCACAACAATTAATGTCCATATCAATAAAAAACATAAAATGTAAATGCGAGTTGAAATACCCATGAGCTATAAAAGATAGAGCTCAAAAAACGTAATCATAACCACCGGAAAGCACATTAATTAATCCCTATATCAATAAAAAACATTAAAAGTAAATGCGAGTTAATATACACGCGAGCGATAAAAAATACAGCTCGAAAAACGTAATTATAATGCCCGAAAACACATTAATTATTCCCAAAAACCATCCCTCCCCTCTAAGAATTCAAAATCAACAACTATTTTAAAACAAAATATTTTTTAAAATATTAGTTCGTAAAAAAACAGAACATGATATCAAATATCTAAAAAAAAACAAAAAAACAGTGATATGATATGCCAAAATTATTAAAAAAAGTCATAATTTTAATTAAACTAATTATTTTTCAATAAATAAATAAATAAAACGGAATATTTAAGGCTAGAAGTGAAGAAAAAGGTGACATTTGACTTGGAAAAGGTAACATATGAAATGGAAAAGGTGACATTTGAAATGGAAATGGTTACATTTGACTTGGAAAAGGTGACATTTGAAATGGAAAGGGTTACATTTGACTTGGGAAAGGTTACATTTGACTTGGAAATGCTATATATTGTGTGAGAGAAAGAGGAGACCGGCTTCGGTCCCATCCCTGCTCCGTGCTGTTTGCTGGCTGAGGTGTGACACCGGTAAACCTCTGGCGGGGATAACTTACCAAGTCATAATTGAACAGTTATTGAGCGGAATGAAAAATTATTAAAATACTAAAATTACTATTAAAAATTAGGGGTTGGTGACAGAAGGGTGAAAACTTAGGGTTGTATGTATTTTTTAATGCCACAGTAAAAAAAAAAAAAAAAAAAAAAAAATAGTCCAAAAAAATAAGAAAAAATGTTAGCGGTGGACAACCCTTATCACTTAGGGGTACGGAAAATAGATAGTAGCCGATTCACAGAGCTATTGAATATGCATATAAAATTTCATCAAAATCGGTCAAGCCGTTTCGGAGGAGTGTGATAACTAACATTGTGATACGAGAATTTTATATATTTGATAATATAGCTAAAAGTAATATAAGGTAATATATTATTATCTACAACAATCACTTTTTTTTTTTAATATTTACCTCAGGATGTAATAGAATACAGTGAATATACATAATTCTGTACAAAAGTATTCCAGTCTCTTAAGTAATCACACAACATAAAATCTGATGCTCGCAACGCACGAATTGATGTTATAAACCATTAAAATTGGTCATAAGGATTTTACTTTCATCTACCTATACATGAAATAAGTATTGCGATCGTGAAAATTTTAGAATTCCAGTTTTCAACGGAAATACACGTTTTAGGGTCCCCTGAGTCCAAATAACCAAGTCCCGCAAAAAGGTCTGTGTGTCCGTATGTTTGTTATAAGTCCAGCACGAAAACGAATAGGTGTACGAAACTTAAATTTCATATTTGAGAAAATTATAGGCCTGAGATGTTACAGCAGCTTATTCACTAAAATTAGCGGACTGGAAGTAGTTCTTTATACCATGCATTTTGCATCTTTTTACGTTTTACTAAAAAACGATTTTGATTAAACTATCTATATTGATGTAAAATTTAATGGTATTTAATATAATGTAGGTTTTTCCCCCTCTGAAATATCTTTAATTTTATACATCCTAAAAATTTAACCATATCATCTTATTAGCATTGTCTAATAACGGCTCAATAAACAAGTTGGACGAATGACCAAAGAAAGGATAAACGACCAAAACTAATTTTTATGTAATATTTGTTTTGCTTTTTATAATAAGAACTGTAATATAGACGTATAATATACCTTTGGAAAGAGAAGGATTTGAGAAAAATATTGGGTTGTGTCACATGAAATGTCCGTTTTCAAAAGGTAAAGAATTTTTATTAAAAATGAAAACAAGATACTTTTATTCTTCACATTTTTCCCAACGTGACACCAACTTTTGTATCCCCGAACTGAAAAACTGTGAGCTTTGAAGTGAAACGAAAATCTGAAAACGCACTTTTCACTTGATGAGGTGGTTTGTTTGTTTGTTTGTTTAGGTTTTAAGGCGTAAAACCCTAAGGTCATCAACGCCTAGACACTATATGCATATTCAACCTTTATAAAAACGAACTATTAGGTAATGGGTGATTGAGAGAAAGAAAGAAAAGAAATAAAATAAAATAAATAAATAAATAATAAATATATATATAAAAAAAAAATTAAAAAAAAAAATAATAAAAAAAATAAAATAAAGAAAGAAAAAAAAATTTTTATGTAAACAATAGTTTAAAAAGCTAATACTAGTAATGCTAACTGACTAGGAATGGTCTTTATAATTTCGATAATAATGACTGCTCCTTAAGAAAATCAAAAACTAATTCAATGGTTTTCTCTCTATCACCCAGCACCGCTGAAATATTCGGGCTTAGTCCAATTTTATTAAGGTGTGATGAATAATAAGGGCATTCTTGAAAAATATGCCAAATGGTAAGGGTTCCATCACAGTGCTGGCATCGGGGCACCGGCTGCCTAGCAAAAAGATAAGAGTGCGTCAGCCGCGAGTGTCCTATCCTTAGCCGGGTCAACGCGACCTCCTCCCTGCGGCTGCTACGGCTAGATGTAGACCACGGTTTCACCGTTTGTTTTATATGCTTCAGTTTGCTTACCTGGCTATCGTCCCACATTTCCTGCCATCGGTCATCTTCTTGCTTCCTGAGCGGTTCGCTGAGTTCAGACGGTGTCAAGATGGCTGTTCCTCTCCCTGGCAGTGTGAGCGCCTGCTTCGCTGCCCGGTCCGCAAGCTCGTTACCGGTAACTCCCACGTGGCTCGGCACCCACACGAAGCTTACGAAGCTTATGATGAGGTGGTAATCTGTTGGAGACAAGTCGGGAGAGTATGGTGGGTGCGGAAGAACTTCGTAGCCCAGTTCTTTCAATTTTTGCACGGTATGTTTTGAAACATGGGGTCTTGCTGCCGCTCAGTGAGATCATGAGGTACTAATGTATCGAGCTTTTTTACTTTCCCAATACACATTAAATGTCTGGAAACGGTAGATGCACTTGCATTTACTTGTGGTGAGAGTCCTTTAACTGTTTGGTAGGGGTTTCCTTCTACTGTATGTTTGAGGACATCGTTGTCTATTACGGACGGAGGTCTTCGCTGAAGTTTTTCAAGTCGGTATCACCAGCTGAAAACTTAGCAAACCAACGGCGAATGGTCCGTTCATTAACGCTCCCTTCCGCAAACGCCTTGCAATATTTGGAGGTATACTAAAAATTGGGTAATTGATTGGGAAGCTAATGTTTATAATACAAAGGTAGAGGGTTAGTAACTGTTTACTTTAAATATGTAAACATTCGGAAGAAAACAACAGAGACTTGCAAAATCCTTTATGTATTTCAGAAACCATAAAAACGGACATTTCATGTGAAACAACCCAATAATATAAGAAAAATTCGCTTTAGCATAACAGATTTTGTGAAAAGATAATACATACAATACATTTTGCCAGACTCACATCAGTTACGCTGAATATTGAAGAGGTTCATTCTATCATGAACAAATCGATTTTATTCGTCACAACTTGAATAAATAAAGAAACCTCAACAATGGGACATTTCACGCGATGCGATGAATAATATTAATAAATAAACAATATTTGGCCAACACGGCTATTATTCGCAGATATAGTCGACCTATTCTTTTATATTATCGAGTCCTGTTTGGACCGAGGTCACCTGGCTCAATTACTAATAAAACTCGTACAGCGTATAAAAAACACGTATAAATAAATTAAATAAAAATAATGTACTTGATTTGGCTTCCATAAACTTTAAAAATCTTTTTTGAACATTGTGGATAGGTTGTTCATTAAGTATTTTTGCCTTGCAGCAATAGATATCGTTATTCTTTTGTTGATGTCGGGTTTTATTTCGTTTGAGTGTAGTTGACTCTTAAGGCAGCGCTGCACGGTAAGAATTAGTGTATGTGTAGGTGAGGTGAAAACAAGTATTGTATGTGTTCACGAAAGTAGCAGGAGAGGGGGAAGGTTTATTTTTTAAAAATAAATTTGGATAAAGACATAAAATATTACTGTTAAAAAAACTACGAAATTGGTTTCTCTGTACAAATATTGCCAATCAAATTCTTTAATTGTTAATGTTGAAAAAACCAAATGTGTGATTTTTAAAAAGGGTGGCAATAGAACCAAAGTTAAATCTATTTTCTATAATAAATCTAAAATTGAAATAGCTAAACAATACAGTTATTTAGGAGTGTTTTTTTCATCATCGGGTTTGTTTTCTCAAGCAGCAGATAACTTTGTAAAGAAATCACATTTGGCTTCACATAGAGTTCGGGAAATTCTTTTAAAGTCAAGATCAGACTCACTTGCTACTTAATTCAAATTACTAAATTCCATGGTAAATTCTGTTCTTTTATACTCTTCGGAAGTCTGGGCCCCATTACATTGTCAAAAATTAGAGCGGGTTGCTTTAAGTTATTTTATAGCAATATATCATTGGCCACGGAATACACCTAACCATTATGTTCGTATAGAAACTGGTCTGAAATCAATAGAAACAGATGTTCTAAAAAGAATGATTCGCTGGTACCGAAAGGTAGACTTAATGAAAGAGGATCGGTTACTGAAAATATGTTTAAACATTTTAAAAAATATTCCTTGAACCAGAGGGTCGATGTGAGGTACAATTGGTATAGGCAACTTACTAATAAATTGTTAATTATAGACGCGGCTGGCATATTAAATATCAAAAGTAAAGCCTTATTTGAAAGAGAATTAAATAACGCTGTTGAAAAATTCAATAATCATAATCTTTCCCTAGATATTCAGGCTATTTTGCACTCAAAGTTTAATCCTAATTTTAGGAAAATTAGTAGCTTAAATATGGCGGAATATTATTTGAAATTAAAGGGACCTATGAGGAAACATAGATAGATCAGTCAACTAAGACTATGTCAACCCAATAAACTGAAAGTTACCAGTTACGGATTCCAAAATGGTTATTCAGATAATAGCGTTGAATGCCCTATTTGTAATTCAGGCGAACCAGAAGATTTAAATCATTTTTTGTTGCAATGCCCTGTTTACTCTCCGTCCAGAAATAAGTACTTGAGGACGTATATTGGAAATATGTCTGACAATGACCTCATAGTACTACTTTTGTTGCAAATAGAAAATAAAAAGCAATTTGAAAATTTATTTTATTATGTAACAGAGTGTTTAAAGCTAAGAAATTTGTATATGTCTATTCAAGAATAATTTAAGCACATTACTAAAATAACAATAACTGAATTTGTTAAACTATTTATGATTGATTTATTTGTTTAATATTTATACAGTTACAATTTATTTTGCCTTTTATTGTGTATTTGTTTTTGAAGCGTATTTTGTTTAGTACAGTTGTAATAGATTTCTTTGATTTATGTTTAACTGTTTTGTACAACTCAACTCCATTTGTATGGGCTAGCCCGAAAACAAATAAAGAGATTTATTATTATTATTATTATTACTGTTAAAAAAATGCTTTATATCATTAATTTCTTTTTTTTTTTTAAAGATAAAAAAAATGAAAGATAAAGTTATATCAAAACAAACAAGTGTAATACACACATCATGAAAACATGTATTTTAATGTAGAAACTAATTTTAAGAAATTAAACATTATTTATAATAAAAGGTAAAAATAATAAATGATGAATTAATATAGAAAATTTGGTGATTGAATAGAGAGATACACTTTATTCAACAAGTGGTGCTGCCCAACTTAATTGGGTTGCTAATTACAGAGCTTACTTTTTTTTTCCTTAATGGAAATTTTTTATATAAATATATTAACATCTTAAAAATCTTAGCATGCAATATACATAAAAATAGATTAATTTTTTTTTCTTTTAACATTTTTTTCCTTTCAATTTTTTTTTTATTTTTTATAAACACTTTTTTTCCTAAATTATTTTTCTCATTTTATTCTTTTTTTTTCCTTTTGTTGTTTATCTCAAATTTATTCAAATATATATATATATATATATATATATATATATATATATATAAAGATCACAATAATGCCTATGGCAACCATATGAAACTCCGCTTCAATATTAAATCTCCAGCATATACAATAAATATAATAAAATAAGATAAAATAATAATATTAATATCACAATAAAAAGTATGTTTATATGTTGAAAGTATGCGATATTCACTTTCACCTGCGAATCATGGATTTCACCACACCTACACATACCATAATTCTCACCGTGTTTAGCTGCCTTTAGGTTAGGTTACTATAGAAACTACTTCCATGTAATTTTATTTAAAATTGTTAATTTGCGTTCAAATTTAATAAAATAATCATTTTTGACACATTTTACTTATACTTTCTTTTACCTACATATGAAATATATAGTAAGGGAAAGTATTGCGATCGTGAACATTTTTGAATTCGAGTTTTCAACGGAAATACACGTTTTATGATCTCCTGAGTCAAAATAACGAATTCGCGCAAAAAATTCAGGGTGTACAAAAACGTCTACCAAGAAAACGAAAAGTCATTAGAAACTGAAATATCATATTTCTTACTTTTATAAGCCAAAGATGTTACAGCAAATTTTTAATTAATATAAGCGAGCCAGAAGAACCATTTTATACTATGTATTTTTTACGTTTATTATTTTCTTAAAAATGTCTGTAACGATTTTTATTAAACTCAATATATCGATATCATATAGGTTTCATTTGTATTGAAATATTTTGACAGGCCCTAAATGCAGTTATTTTAAACTTTCTCCCTCTAAAGTATCTTTAATTTTATAGATTCCAAAAATTTACTATATAATGATGCAAGCATTGATAAACAACGGCAAGTTGAGCGAATTTAATAGTGAAATAAAGGAAAAATAAGCAAAAATATTTTGTAATGTGATTTTATTTTTTTCGAAAATAAAAACAATAATATAGATATACTAGCTGACCCATAGCCATACGTTGGTTTGCCATGCAAGTTATTTCTAGTAAATTTCTAGTCTAGAACAAAACAAACTAACTTATTGTAAGTGTGTAAGGATGTGGTATATAAGTGAAAGAGGCATAGAGCGCTGTGAACAGTGAAGAAATATAAAAATAACAAAACACCAAACATTTATTAAAATTTATTCCTTAAAATTATATGTATTATTAATTAATTACGACAGAAACACTAACAAACAATATCAAACTCTTAATGCTATAGCGTGAACAGTATTTTTGTTTAGCACATCTTTTCCTAATACAAACAAACTGGATGGTTTACCCACTCGAGAGCATGCCACGTATAATTGTCCGTGTGAAAAACTTGAGTTACACTGAGATAGTAAAAATAATAATTTTAAAGGTTACTACTACGCTTGTTGCATGAACAATAATAATGGCCGAAAACTGTAGAGGGAGTGAGAGAAGGCTTATATATTATGTGAGAGAAAGGGGAGACCGGCTTCGGTCCCATTCCTACTCCGTGTTGTTTGCTGGCTGAGGTGTGACACCGGTAGACCTCTGGCGGGGATAACTTACCAAGTAATAATTGATCAGTTATCGAGTGGAATGGAAAATTATTAAAATACTAAAATTGCAAAAAAAAAAAAAATAAGGGTTGATGAGAATAGGGTGAAAATTTAGGGTTGTATTATTTTTTAATGCCACATTATAAAAAAAATAAAAAACATTTTTGTTCAAAAAAATAAGAAAAAATGTTAGGGATGGACAATTCTTAGGGGGTATGAAAAACATATAGTAGCCGATCCTGAGATATATTGAATATGCATATAAGATTTCATGAAAATCCGTCAAGCTGTTTCGGAGGAGTATGGTAACTTAAACTGTGACACGAGAATTTTATGTATTATAATAATAAGGTCTGTGTTTGTGTATTAGGTAATTATAGCTGGAAAAAAAAATTTGTATAAAACTTAACTTTTACTATATATAGTAAGGGGAAGTATTGCGATCGTGAACATTACAGTTTTCAACGGAAATACACGTTTTAGTAGAGTCCTCCAAGTCCAAATAACCAAGTCCCGCAAAAAGGTCTGTGTGTGTGTTAACTCCCGGGCGGAAACGGTAAGTCCTATGAAACTGAAATTTCATATTTAAGACAAATATACGCCCGAGACCTTACAAAACCTTTTTCATCGAAATGAGCTTACTAGAAGATCCACTTTACACCCTGCATTTTGCACCTTTATTCGATTTTCTCGCAAACGGTTTAGACGATTTTTATTAAACTCGCTATATCGATGTAAAATTTAATGGGTTTTAATATCATGTAATTTTCATTCTGATTAAAATGGTCTGACGGGGCTTAAATGCCGATATTTTACATTTTTTTCCCTGTAAACCACCTTTAATTTCGTAGATTTTATAAAAATAAATATATTATCTTGTTACCACCGATGAGAAACAAATAAATATATAAGTTAAATATATATATTGTGACACGAGAATTTCATATATTAGATTATATTGCTATATTACTTAATCTAAAACATATGTTCCTAACGAAACGAAATATATTTATTTGAACCTTGTTGAACTATATTCACTAGTTATTGAATAAGCTATACGTGAGGAATTAAGATCCATGGCACTCGAAACCATGACTGAGCGTTATCCCGGCCCTCTCAGGCTTCATGTCTACCCCGGTGGTTCAGCAGAACATGCAAGTTACAATGGAGGAGCAGACGTGTACTCGCATCTATTTCAAATCTCCAAGCCAGTAAGAAAATGGTCTACAAATTTCGACATCGAAATTCGTGGTATATTACTAGCTTTGTAAGAGCATTGTCTTGTTTGTCGATTCACGGGCGGTCATCATAGCAGCTACACACACAGTCAAATGCATCTCAAGAAAATGACGCAGTGAACTGCCAATTAAAAAGTGCTTGCTACACACGACTTTTACTTACCTCCGTTGTTAAAACAAATTTAAGAATTTTTAACTGCCGTTAGAGCTAAAACAAGTTTAAAGAATTAATTAAATTGATTTTTCATAGAAACTTGTGTTTTATTAAATATTATATTATATTATTATCTTTAAAAATCTGGTGCGGCAACACACGACTTTCACTTTCCTCCGTTGTTAAAATCGATTAAAGAATTTTCAAATAAAGTTATAGATAATAAAAATGAGTGAAATTATTAAAATGTTAGTTAAATTGAATTTCTATAGAAACATTTGTTTTATTAAAAAATCTAGTATATTATTATCTAAAATATTGAGTTATATAAGATAATATTTATTGTTCCTGAGTTCAAAAAAAAAAAAAAAAAAAAAAAAAAATAGAGTTGTTTTCTCCTTTAATTGGATATCGAATTCGTTCAACTTACATATATACCTGTTTTTTTATCAATGTTAACCAGATAATATGGTCATTTTTATAGAAACTACAAAATTAAAGGTACTTTAGAAAAAGAAAAATATCGGTATTTAAGCCCTGTCATACTATTTCAATCAGAATAAAACCTACATGATATTAAAGCCTAGTAAATTTTACATCGATATAGCGAGTTTAATCAAAATCGTTAGAGCCATTGTTGAGAAAATCGTAAAAAGGTACAAAATGCATAGTATAAAGTGGCTCATCTGGTTAGCTGATTTCGATGAAAAAGTTTTTGTAACATCTCTGGCTTATAGTTGTCTTAAATATGAAATTTTAGTTTCATAGAACTTTTCGTTTACGCACGGGAGTTACCATACACACAAGCAGACCTTTTTGCGGGACTTGGTCATTTGGAATCAGGGGACCCTAAAACGTGTATTTCCGTTGAAAACTGGAATTAGAAAATTTTCAAGAACGCAATGCATTCCCTTACTATATATTCCATATATAGGTGAGTGAAAGTAAAAATAACCTCTCCTTAAAATTTGAAAGCTTACGTTTCAAGATGCGTAGAATCCGAATAACGAATAAAAAAAAATCCGTTTGTCCGCCGTCCGCTGCATTTCTTCGAAACTACTAGACCAATTTTTTTTTAATTTACCACAAAAATACTAGTCCATTCAACGATGATTCTAACTGTTAGACGTTGGTATCAGCTGGTTAGTTTTCAAATGGTGGCCGATTAAAAGTATTTTATTCAATAACTCAGTTATGTATGAAGATAAAAAAAAAATCGATTGGTGCTTTTAATGAAGGAACCGCGAATAATTTTATAAAAATAGAAAAAGAAAAAAATATGAATTTTTACTCATAAATAACGCTCATAACTCAGTTATTTTTTGACGATAGAGAAAAGTATGTATAGTGTTTTAGAAACAGTAAAGCGCGATAAACAAACAAAATCCATATAAATAAATTTTGGACCAAATGAAAAAAAAATTAAAAATTAGCTTAGATATTGTGTTTTGAAATCAGGGGTAGTATAATGATATGATACTTTGAAGTAGTGCTTATCATATTAATTAATTCCCTATCAACAACCATCTAAACAGTTATACCCTAATATTGGTTATTTGTGTAATATTTTGCAGAGTTTTTATTATAGTTCTTTCTATTTTCTTTTAATTATCGAGTCAGGTGTATCTTCTTATATTTTCGTCCTAAAACAACAGATGCCGCAGAATGATGTTCTAACAACAACAGGACACTGTTTGAACAATGGAATACAAAAATATTTCTTTGGTCAACGCCGTAGTAACATATCAACGGCTTTGTTTGGGTCGTGAAAATTTTCCAGTAACAGGTTTCGCCGGATATTTAAGGTCTGGATTTATAAATTTTAAGGTCCAGGGATCACTTGTAGCTGGGTTGTTAGCATAACAGCCTCCTACCCCAAAGATCACGGGTTCAAAACCCGCAGTTTGTGCGATGTGAGGTACTCGTTAAAGATCCCTATCCTAATAAAACCTGGATAGGCAATTTATGTACGACTCCCACTGTAGGATCGTCCGATTCGCCATAGTAGCATAAAGTGACGTTAAATAAAAAAAAGTCTTATGAGTGAAATTGACAAAGTCTCACAAAATGATCTGTGGGTTTAACATCAGCTTGAAAACTATAAAATGCGTAAAACTTATGCCTCAGAGGTAAAATTAACTTTTTCTACAAAATCAGCGAACTAGAAGATCCTGTAATACAATGTATTTTGCACCTTTTTACGATTTTGATGTAACTCGAAATAGCGATGTCATCTTTGATAAGTTTTAATGTCGTGTAAGTTTCATTATGTTTAAAATAGTCTGACTGGGCTTAAATGCCGTTAATGATGGAGTTTTTTTTTTACCGTTAAGAATATGGATGGAGAAGATAGTAAAGGGTTCGATCATCAATAAATAATACACAAATAAGGAACACTCATTGTATATTGTTTGCCGACGTTTCGGCCTACATTGTGAATTGTCATCAGTATAAAGAGAAACAAAATATAATTACAGGAAAATAATGATAAGTTGGGTACAATAAAATTATGAGAGTTATAAGATATGGAAACAATCATAAAAGTATTAAGGTGTAGATTCTTTAAGGTGAAGGTCAAATTCTAGGAATAAAATTGGAGGCTGATTTATACTTCACCACTCATTTATTAAAAATAAATGTACGATGTATTGGCTAAAATGCCATCTTCAAGTGCAAAGTCACAAATTTATCTGAAAGTACAAAATATCGTCACAATCACAAATAATCCATCTTACAATTTATCATGAAAATTATATAACAGTGTTATATATTTAAATTAAAGGATTGCATTAAGGCTGATCTCGGGGGCTTGGATTTGACCGGCGAACATTGGACGAGTCTGTGCAGGCGAGGTTTGGTGGTATCGGCATCGAACCTTCAGGTTCAGTAAGCCAATTATTATTATTATATTACTGATCTTAAGTTAAAAAACAAAAAATTGTATTACAAAATATTTTTCAGTTTTCTCCTTTAGTTAGATATCGAATTCGTTCAATTTATATATTTACCTGTTTTTCATCAGTGGTAACAAGCTAATATAGTTATTTTTATAGAATCAACAAAATTAAAGGTACTTTAGAGGAAAGAGAAACAGTTCTTTATTAAGTAATATTAATATCAGTCCATTTTAAGACATTTTCAATAGTGATTAAGTACAACATTCGTACTAAATTCACACGATATATACAAATCAATAAATACTTTAGAGGGTGACAATTTAAAATATCGGCACTTAAGCTCTATTATATTCAGTTCTGCGCATGCGCTGGGTGATAACAGACGCGCTTCACTTCGTCTCTCAGTTTTTTCGTCTTTTCAAAGGTATTTCAGTTGAATTCACTCTTGGAAACATTACCAGCTTTCGGGAGAGCAACATCAGTGAGTTTTGGAGCGTTACCTCGATTGTAATGGCGGTGGATTGTGGGAATTGTGAAAATGTGGTGCCCGGTGATGACGCGATCATTTGCGGAGAGTGCAAAATGACGTTCCATTTTGCATGTCAAGATTTACGGGAGCAGAATTTTCGCAGGATGATCCAATCGACCAAAAATACATGTAAGTGCATCTCGTGTAAGACTGGTAAGAAGAGCCAGATTGAAGGTGGATTATGCGAGAGTAGGTCTTCAGATCCCGGTCTAATTTCTATCCTTCGGTCTCTCCTTGATGAGTATATCCTGCCGGTCAAGGAAGACATGAAGACGCTCTAAAATCTTCAATTGAAGATATAGGAAATAAATATTCGATAATGGAGGAAAAAGTGAACTGTGCTGTTGCTGCCTTGAATGAGGCCCAGAATGACGTATGTAACCTGCACACAAGGGTCCGAGAGCTCGAGAATGTGATTGAAGAACTGAATAAATATTCTAGAAGGGGGAATATAATTGTGAGAGGAATTCCATTAACACGGGGTGAAGACGTTTATGATGTCTTGAGGAGAGTGTCGGAAGTGATTGGGCTGCCAGAATCTATAGATGATGTAAGTGTAGCACACCGTTTGCCTTCCAAGAATGCACAATCTGTTCAACCTATCGTGGTTCGATTTAGCCGTCGAAGAATACGAGATTCTTGGCTTCAACATTTTCGAGAAGTTGCTTCAAAAGATGAATCAGGTCCGGGCCTTAGTGTCAGTAGTTTGCATCCATCTCTGGGAAGCGGAAGAGTTTTCGCCGGGGACCATCTGACACCTGCAACCATTCAGCTTTTGGAGTCAGTGAGGCAGGAAGCATCGGATTGTGGGTATCGCTCCGTCTGGGCATCAAGAGGCAACGTCTGTGTGAGGAAGGAAGAAAAATCAAAAGTTATTGTTATTAAATCTTATTCTGATATTGATAAATTGAGAGAGTAGTTTTGTTATAAGCAGTTATTGTATACTATAGTTTAATTTTATCGTATTTTGTAAATATTTTGTTATGTTTGAAGAACCACACCCTTTCAATAATCATTGTGAATACCAAGAATTAAATTTTAAAAACTATTCTGATCTTAAATGTACTAAAGGACTAAATATAGTACACACCAATATAAGAGGCTATAGAGCAAATCATGAAGAATTTTGGGTGCTGTTAGATACATTAGGTAATCCTTTCAATGCAATTGTAATGACTGAGACTGGTGTTGACGCTGACATGTTAATCCCTACAGTGGAAGGATACAATTGCTACAGAAGTAAACAGGTCATCAATAAGTCTGATGGAGTACTTGTTTTTGTTCGAAACGATCTGGGGTTAGTGACGGAACTAGACACTACTATCGATGGGGCTACTACAGTTCACCTCACTGTAAAATTCAAAAACAATTCTGGAATTTATTCTCTGCTGGCGATATATCGTAGTCCGTCGAGGTCTGAAATACAGTTTGTTCACTCATTGTCCAATTTCATTGAAAACAGTTGCAGCCACTATGATTCAATTATAATTGGAGACATGAATCTTAATATATTGCCTAACATAGAGTATACAGCTACTCAAAACATGTATCTTAATATATTGGGGGAGGGTGGATACAATTCTTATATTAATGCTATTACAAGACCGTCATTCACGTCAGGATCATGTATTGATCATATATTTGTCAAAGGGGAAAATTTACCTTGTGAATCGGGTGTTATTCAATCATCTATAACAGAACATTACCCAATTTTTTGTAATATTGACATCAACGTAGCAATGAAACAAAAAAAGACCCCGAAGATGTGTAAAATTAATCATGAAAAGTTAACTTATTTTAAGTTCGGAAAAATGAGAGAAGGTGTATCTAACCAGGGATGTAGATATTGCAGTGGCGGAGTTCTACTCGGTTCTTCAGGCTGCTTTGCAATCGGCGACTGAATACCAGTACAAAACAAGATCTAAATTCACACCATTAAAAACTTGGATTACTCTTGGTCTTGTGGCATGTATGCGGAAAAGAGATAAGCTTAATAAAACACTAAAAAAACAACCATTCAATAGCAAACTAAAAGAGTATTATACAAAGTATAGGAATAACTTAAAAAGTATCATTAGGAAAGCTAGAGAAAATTATTACAGCGAAATAATTATGGAAACGGCTCATTCTCCCGTAAAATGTTGGCAATTTATCAATCAACTATCGTGTAGACCAGCAAAAAAAAAACAGTTGTCCTATCCGACTTTACAGATAATCTGGGAGATGAAAATAAATTGCTTGATAAATTCAATGAGTATTTTGTGAATGTTGGTCCAACCCTTGCTGGAAAATTCGGAAAACCAACTCGAATGGGCTGTTCTGTTTATAGTTCGTTACCAGAAAGGTGGTGTGTGTTTAGGGAATTCACAGAAGCAGATATTAGGCTTAAGGTTGGTGAGCTAAGGAGTCGTTCAGCACCTGGATAATATCAGTGCAGAAATATTAAAACAAAACATAGATCATATTGCTGAGCCGCTCACTCATATAATTAATTTAAGTCTTAGCAATGGGATTTTTCCAAAACATTTTAAAACCGCTAAAGTAGTCCCGATTTACAAAAGCGGGAAAAAAAATGAGTTTGGTAATTACCGTCCTATATCAATGATAAATATGGTGTCTAAATTATTAGAAAAGTTAGTTAAGCAAGAGCTAGCCCATTTTTTGTTTACAAACAACTTAATCAGTCCTAAACAGTATGGCTTTAGCCGAGGCAGGAGAACGGAGGATGCTATATTGGACTTAACTTCTTATATTTGCAGTGCTCTGGATTGTGGGGACCATGTTTTGGGGGTATTTTTGGATTTGACTAAACAAAAGCTTTCGACAGCATCGACAGAACTATAATGCTAGAAAAAATTAGGAAATTAGGCATTAGTGGAAAGGTACTGGAATGGTTTAATGGCTACTTACAGAACAGAATGCAGTACGTATCAGTTGAAGGCAAAAACAGTGTGGAATTGCCCATTGATTATGGCGTTATTCAGGGAAGTACATTGGGACCATTGCTGTTTTTATTGTACATTAATGATGTTAGTTCTTTGGAGCCAACCTTTGGTAGAATAATTCTCTTCGCCGATGATACAGCTATATTGTATAGAGGAACATATTGGACTGAAGTATATGAGTTGGCAAATTCTCATTTGCAATCGATTGCTAACTGGTTCCATGGTAATTTACTTACTATAAATTCAAAAAAAACAAAATTAATCCCCTTTTCTATATATCACGATGATCCAAAGTGTGAGCTGAAAATCCACATGCGAAGTGCTTGCAGCTCTCCTTGTAATTGCCCTGTTGTTCAGAAAGTTCATCAAGTTCAATATCTTGGAATTGTTCTTGATTACCGATTAAGATGGAATGCGCATATCTCTAATGTCACTGCTCAGCTAAGAAAATATTTTTATGTATTCCTAAAGTTAAGAGGAATTTTATCAATCAAAAAATTAAGATTAATTTACTTTGCATAGATTCAGTCGCTGATTCAATATTGTATATTGATTTGGGGAAATTCTTTTGCTGCACATCTTTTTCAGCTTGAAATTGTGCAGAGAAAGATTATTAAGGTAATTTTGGGTATCAATAAGGGACCACCATCAATTAATATATTCTCGGACCTTAATGTAATGTCTGCAATAATCAATATTGATTTTTTTTATTTCGGACCTGATTCCACCCAAATTTTCCAAATTCCACCAGAATCTCATTCATCATCCTAATCCTCTAGCTCAATCCCTATCCAGCTCCTCTCATCCATACAACCCACCTAGAAGGTTGAAACGGCAGTGGCCTCGTGACCTCTTGTAACATGTATATTGGAGTTCTAGCATTGGCTAGATTCTCCACTCACGTGCTGTATGCTTGTGAATTGTATATAGGTATGAGTGACTATTGTATATATTTTTATTGATTTTATTTTGTATATATGTATATTTTATTATTATTATTATATAAATTTATTGTTTTGTATATATCGTGTAAATGTAGTAAGAATGTTGTACGCTATCACTATTGAAAATGTCCTGAATTGGACAGATTGTAATATTGCTCAATAAATAATTGTTTCTCTCTCTCTCTCTCTCTGTATACTGTGAATATAATTGAGTTGATATCATCGCGGAGACTCAAATGGACGCGTATAGTTGTTGGGCTCGGTGAGGAACGGATTCTGAGAAAGTTGATATTCGCTGAACCGAATGGTAGGCGTCCAAAAGGTAGGTCGAAGCGACGATGGGAGGATTACATTAAGGCTGATCTCGGGGGCTTGGGCTTGACCGGCGAATATTGGACGAGTCTGTGCAGGCGAAGTTTGGTGGTATCGACATCAAACCTTCGGGTTCTGTAAGCCTATTATTATAAGGTTAACGGTAATGTTCCTCAGTATTCTCAGTCATTTTGTAAATAAATTGTATATGTTTAAAGTAATTTTAATAATAATGTCTTTTATTGAAACTTGTCTGATTTGATCTTACCCTGCATGCCACCTACTTGGATCGGTAAACACGGTATCTTTGGAAACAAAACCCAATGTTTTCATTAAATATAGTCTATATATCGATTAAAGATATCAAGTTAGCTTATTTTTAAAGGTATCGCTGCCTTATAAAAGCAGTCAGTCACAAACATAGAATTTGAGTCTAAATTACTCAAATTTATTGAAATCAACGATTTTTTTTCATTGAATACAGAAAAATACAGTACAGGTAGAGGATAAATAGGTGACGGGATACCTTGTAGCACCGTGTTTGGGAGAACTTATCCTACTGTTGTCCGAAGGGAGTATATTTATTAAGATGAAGAATAAACAACAAAATTAAACCTAAGCGATGAGTGTTTTTACAGCTGTAGCTTAAAAAAAGCAGGTTAAACAATTTTTATTAAAGTAACTCTTTTTGTAACGTATTGTATAAGGGTGAGAAATAATACAGAATACACACTCTCAGAACTCTGCTTGAGATGTCACTGAAATAAATTAAAGTAAAACTGACAAACGCTATTATTAAAAGGAGCACCCTTTATGCAAAAATGCCTTTTATCACCGGCTACGTTACTTTTTTTTTTGTCATTTCATTCCTTTTCTTTTCCACATTTTTATTATTCAGGTCCTCATTTTCAGAGTTGCTTCTAATTTATTCACTGGTTCATGAATCCCCTGGGGCCGACGACTCCTGTTCCAAAGAGATACTGCTAAGTAAAAATAAAATGCTCACTCCAAAGAGATATATAGCGACTTCAGCCGGTTTTGTTCTCGGCACAAGTCCCCAGTCTCTCCAGTCGCAAAGTGGAAAATATGACCGATTTAGATAGAAAAAAATCTGAAACTTGTCCATATGTAACCTTTGTAAAAATTTTGATTCGTAGTGTTGTGTCTGAAAAAAATTATGTATTACTCAAAACGCTAAAAATCGCAAAAAGTCTTTGTAACATTCGAAGACTAGAAGGATTTATCGAACAAATCCTTGGGGTAACTTGGGGGTTATATAGTTTTTTGTTATTGAATAGAGGCATAGATTTACAAATTTCTAAATTAATTCTACAGGTAGATTGCAATGTATGTTCAATAAAGATTTTGGGTAAATACAACTAGGTTTTATGGTTTAGGTTCAATGATAACAAGAAAAAATGAAATCCAGGAAGAAATAAAGTCCCGGTTAAAGGTGGGAAACGTGTCTTACCTGTCTTAGCGATGTCCATTGCTAAATAAAAGCTAAAAGAATTTGCGCTAAACACGCCTTGAACACAATAAATGGCCTTTAAATAAAGATAATCCCACTAACGGTTATTAGGTAATTGTGCGAACAGGAATGAATCACTCATTTACTATTTATTTGTAAACACGGTATGGTGGGAAATATTAGCATTAAGGGTCTTGCCAGCTAATAATAAAAAGGTGAAGTACCATAAAATTCTAAACTTTTGTCTTGACTTTTCTCCACCTAAATTGGAGATTTTGCCCACTGTGCGTCGGCTCTAGCTAGAACAAATACTCTTCAATAGAAAATGGGTAAACTTTTGGGTTGTCATGAAAATAATGCAGAATTTAAATTTTAGTTTTAGAATTTAATTTTTAGTTATTTTAACACATTTGCTTCGTTATTCATTTTTTATAAATGTCAAACACTGGATTAATCGTCTTACCTCTGTAGCTCTTCACTACTTGTAAATAATAATTAAATCTGTTGACGCTAGAACGCGTTAATTTTCAAGTTAATAATTTTTTTATATTTTCTGTAAATCAGATTAGGTTTTATATTTTCTTTTTAATTAGTTAGTTCTCTTAGTTTAAGTTTAATTATATCTTTATCAGTCTAAATAAATCGAAATGGGGCCCCAGCGTTGTAATTGCGCCGTTTTCTCATCTTATCGTTTTGAGCAGTGGCTCCCAACTTTGGGGTGTGCGAGATGTCATGGAGAAATTTTTTAAATTACTAGCTGTAACCCGCGGTTTTGTTCTCAAATATTTTAGTTTTTCTTTATTTAAATTTGCATAAATGCGTTTATGAGTGGTAACTATAAAACGCATATGATGGTGCAGTTGTTTGGGGATTTGGTAACAAAGAAACTACCAATAAAAAACACTTCATTCTTTTCTTACTGGTGTGTTTTCTTGGTGGCTGCGCCCTCAAACAACTGCCTTACCATATAGTCAAAACGGTCAACAACTACTCTATTATTATAACACGTATACATTTTCAAGAAATATAAATATTATATTTTTAATAATTACATTTATCAAGTTGTTTTAAAGTGAAAATATCCCCATTCGTTGGATCAATGTATATCAATCACATTTATGTTGCAAACGTGTCTATATACAACGATTACGTTACAGCTAAAATATATTGAGTAATTTTGGGTATGCCTACTTCTACTGGATCGGTAATTGTATATTTAACAGAATAAAATGGCAACTTATTAGACTGAAGTTAGAATTCTGGTTGATGAGGAAAGTGATTTAAAAACAACTTAACCTATTACTATAATTAATCTAATATAACTATAAATATCTTGTTTCTAATATCGAGACACATTGAAAAAAAAGAACAAAAACTACACTTCTTTATCTTTGTTGCGAACAAATAAAATAATTTAAGTTAAAATTGCTACAAATTACGAAATATTTTGATAGTGACTATGTTGAATGAGGTTATATAAAAGAAATGCAGGTGAATAGCAATGAAACTACTCTGTTTATGATAAATAAAAGATTATTATTTCATGTCAGATATCAATTTTATTTCCTCAATGTTATAATTACATACCAGTACCAAGTAGCCACATCCAAATTATTCAATAACTTCGTTTTATCTTTTAAACATAACCGTTGTATATAATCATAACTCCTTTGCAACTCATAACTTATTGCAAGTCGTTCAAATGAGTACTTATATTTTTTCTGGAAACGTACAGTAATACGTATTTTATTATAACTGGAAACTATGGAGTGAATGTATATTTTATCCCATCCTCGTCGCCAACTAATATGTATTTTATTATAACTGGAAACTATAATGTGAATGTATATTTTATAAATAAGAACGCATAGAAACAATCAACACACACTTATATTTGAATTAATAATCACATATGTGAAGATATGGGAAGGTTACTGGGAACCAGTGTTGCCACAGTTAAACCAATTTTGTTTTCCTTTTTTGAAAAATATATTTTTCAACCATTTAGAATAGTAATAAAAAACTATCCTATCATTTAAGTTGGACCAAATAACAGATACTTACGAAGTTTGATCAAAGTCGGTTTAGTAATTTCAGAGTTTATCGCGAACAAACATTGTGACACGAGATTTTTATATATATAGATATTATTACTTACCTGAAATCAAAAATTTCAATAGCTGACTAATCAGCCAATTATTGTCAACATCTAATACCGAAACTATAACAAATATCTATTTATATATAACTAATAGGTTAAGAATAAAAATCCTTTATTATAAAAAGTTAATCTTGACCGCACAATATACATATATAAATATATATGTATGTATGTATACCTTCCTACAATCAGTATTAAGTTAGTTGAAGTCTATTTTGTTAACGAAATTTATAAAATACTTTTTAAAATTTGTCATTATTCTCTGTTCTGTTTCTGGCCAAGTCCCGTTTTCTAATATAACGTCCTGTATAAGTTTAGCTCGAATGTTGTCTAATTTCTTACAGTCGAATAGCAGGTGTCGAAAATTGTGTATGTTACTGTCGTATGGACATTTGTCGTCTTGTAGTATGTTAAAGCGTTTTAAGTATTGTTTTGTTTGTCTATGGATTGCCCCATACATATATATATATATATATTTCATTTACATATTTCTTCTACTCAAGAACTCCTATCTTGACTTTGGCTATTGAATTTTATTGTACCTTGATTAAAACTACTATTCTATTTTTTTTTTTTTTTTTATTTGAAGCAAACTTTTGTGTATATGTGTATTATTATTTTCAGAAAATACTTGTTTATGTTCATTTTCATTTTAAAATCAATGGCAGAAGCAAATGTCTCTTGAAATCACAAACACATACATATTTATTTTATTTTTTATTTTTATACTTTCTTATTCAAACTTTACTGAGTATTTTTTTCTCTGTATTTGTTTTTTTTTTTTATTGTATTTACATTTGTACAAATGTTTTATTATAATTTTTACGATAATATCCTCAGTTGTATAACTAAATATCAAGAATATACAATACATAACTTTGTATTGCAAACAATGACCAACGGTATTTATATGCGGGATTTCCCCGAAGACAAATAAATAATAAATTGCTAGTTATAAATAAATGACAGATTTTTGCGTTTTCTGTAGAATTGCCTTAATTGGATATAGTATCTTTTGGAACTCAACGCCACAATTGTTGAATCGAAAATTATGTTATTCGCCATTATGGCACGAATATGTCAAGAAGACATAGATATATATTTAATGAATGAGCCTCGAGACTCCAAAAAATAAGAATATGTGTATACATACATATGCATTAGCCGTTCTGCTTTATTATTTTCATTAATGAATTATTAAAACGGATGAAGAAAAAACTCTCCTCTTACCCCAATATCCAATAAAAAAAAGAATTCGCCCGCCGCTTTTCGAATAAAGGTATGCCCAATCGCTATTCGATAGGTAATTAAATTTCAGCAATAAAAAATTATTGAAATCCGCTAATACTGAAGGGAGATATTGCGTTTTTTTGTTTGGTAGTAATGATTCGCATTTTCTTCTTCACTACAAATTGAAAAAGTAATTAGTTCACCGTGGTTTAGCTGTTTGGCTATTTAAAATATATATAATATCATAAAAAAAAGGCATAATTACAATATATTGTAATGTGTAGAGGATACTGAGTGGAGTAAGGATTGGATAATTATTATATTAATTAAATAAATAATAATAAGCTTTGTCGGTAAAAGTCGAAAGGCATTTCCCAAACCTTCTTGGATTGTCCGCGGGCTGGGGCTGTCTGTGGGCTACCCCTGCGGTACACCTGGTACTTTCTAGACCCCAGCTACCAAGCTGGACTGGACAGTGCCGTATCAGCCCCGCCGGAGGTGACGAGGATGAGAAAGAAGATTCGAAGAGGTCAGTCTTATTCCAGCCATGGGAGTGAAGTCCAGAGAGAGGAAAGTCAAGTTATATCCACGAGAAGACAATAATCAGAGATCCAGAAGAGGTCTGTCGGGGGTCTAAGCTGAGAGCAACTGGAGGTCTGAGAGCCTGGAAAGGACGCCTCAGACAATTTTTACCTCCGCCAGCCTACTAAGTCTTTTAAAGGTATTTATCTGTTTGTAATATTGTATGGCAAGTTTAACAATTGGGTTGTGTCACATAAAATGTCCGTTTTCAAGGTAAAGGATTTTTAAATACGATATGAAAACAAGATAATTTTATTCGAAGTATTTACCTTCTTTTTATTCACATTTTTCCCAAAGTGACACCAACTTTTTTATCCCCGAACTGAAAAACTCTGAGCTTTGAAGTGAAACAAAATCTGAAAACGCACTTTTCACTTGATCATCATTTTCAAAAAGTTTTCTTTTGACGAAGTTGTCTGAGATCATGAGGTACCCATGTATCGAGCTTTTTTACTTTTCCAATACACTTTAAATGTCTGGAAACGGTAGACGCACTTGCATTTAGTTGTGCTGAGAGTTCTTTAACTGTTTGGTAGGGGTTTCCTTCTACTGGATGTTTTAGGACATCGTTGTCTATTACGGACGGAGGTTTTTTTTCAAGTCGGTATCCCCAGCTGAAAACTTAGCAAACCAACGGCGAATGGTCCGTTCATTAACGCTCCCTTCCGCAAACGGCTTGCAATATTTGGAGTTACACTACAAAGTGGGTAATTGATTGGGAAGATAATGTTTATAATACAAAGGTAGAGGATTAGTAACTGTTTACTTTAAATATTCCAGTCTCTTAAGTAATCACACAACAACATAAAATCTGATGCTCGCAACGCACGAATTGATGTTAAAAACCAATAAAATTGGTCATAAGAATTTTACTTTCATCTACCTATACATGAAATAAGTATTGCGATCGTGAAAATTTTAGAATTCCAGTTTTCAACGGAAATACACGTTATAGGGTCCCCTGAATCCAAATAACCAAGTCCCGCAAAAAGGTCTGTGTGTTTGTGTGTGTCTGTGTGTACGTATGTTTGTTATAAGTCCAGCACGAAAACGAATAGGTGTACGAAACTTAAATTTCATATTTGAGAAAATTATAGGCCTGAGATGTTACAGCAGCTTATTCAATAAAATTAGCGGAATGGAAGTAGTTCTTTATACCATGCATTTTGCATCTTTTTACGTTTTACTAAAAAACGATTTTGATTAAACTATCTATATTAATGTAAAATTTAATGGTCTTTATATAACATAATGTAGGTTTTTCCCCCTCTGAAATATCTTTAATTTTGTACATCCTAAAAATTTAACCATATCATCGTATTAGCATTGTCTAATAACGGCTCAATAAACAAGTTGGACGAATGACCAAAGAAAGGATAAACGACCAAAACTAATTTTTATGTAATATTTGTTTTTCTTTTTATAATAAGAACTGTAATATAGACGTATAATATACCTTTGGAAAGAGAAAGATTTGAGAAAAATATTGGGTTGTGTCACATGAAATGTCCGTTTTCAAAAGGTAAAGAATTTTTATTTAAAAAACGATATGAAAACAACATACTTTTATTCTTCACATTTTTTCCAACATGACACCAACTTTTTTATCACCGAACTGAAAAACTGTGAGCTTTGAAGTAAAACGAAAATCTGAAAACGCACTTTTCACTTGATGAGGTGGTAATCTGTTGGAGACAAGTCCGGAGAGTATGGTGGGTGCGGAAGAACTTCTTAGCCCAGTTCTTTCAATTTTTTCACGGTATCTTTTGAAACATGGGGTCTTGCTGCCGCTCAGTGAGATCATGAGGTACTAATGTATCGAGCTTTTTTACTTTCCCAATACACATTAAATGTCTGGAAACGGTAGATGCACTTGCATTTACTTGTGGTGAGAGTCCTTTAACTGTTTGGTAGGGGTTTCCTTCTACTGTATGTTTGAGGACATCGTTGTCTATTTCGGACGGAGGTCTTCCTCGGGGCAAGTTTTCCAAGTCGGTATCCCCAGCTGAAAACTTAGCAAACCAACGGCGAATGGTCCGTTTATTAACACTCCCTCCCCCAAACGCCTTGCAAATATTTCTAGCGGCCTCAGCTGCTGAATGGCCGAGCTTAAACTCGTACAAAAATATTACTCGAAAATCACGTGTTTCCATGTTCATATTTGGAGGTATACTAAAAAGTGGGTAAATGATTGGGTAGCTAATGTTTATAATACAAAGATAGAGTATTAGTAACAGTTTACTTTAAATACGTAAACATTCGGAAGAAAACAACAGAGATCTGCAAAATCCTTTATGTATTTCAGAAACTATGAAAACGGACATTTCATGTGAAACAACCCAATATAATGTCCCTCAGTATTCTCAGGCATTGTGTAAATAAATGGTATAAGTTTAAGTTAATTTAAATAGTAAGGTCAGTTATTGAAACATGTCTAATTTAATATCACCCTGCATGCCACCTACTGGGATCGGTAAACACAATACTTTTGGAAAGGAAATATAATGGTTTCAGTAATATTAATCTATACATACATTAAATATGCATTGAGGATACTGAGGGGAGTAAGTTCATTATTTAATAATTTTAATACCAATCAAGTGAATGTTAATAAGCCTTTGTCGGTGAAAGTTTAAAAGGCGTTTACCAACCCCCCTTGAATTTCCCACGGGCACCCAGCGATGGTCCAGGAACTTCCTAGACCTCAGCTAGTAGCCGGCAAGAGTGAAGACAAAGGCTGGACTCTCGGCTTTGGGCTATTCCTATATCAGCCCCGCTTCCTTTGTCATGATCACCGAGAGGAGATTCCAAAATATAGTATTTTTGAAAATAAGTGATGAGGGCGAGAGTGAAGAACCAGAGAGGGTCAGTTGAAGTCTACTGATAGAAGAAGTCGTCGAATTTATTTAACGAGAATAAAAGTCGTATTCAATGCCCAAACAAGGCAGTGATCGAAAATAAGCCCGTCGGAGGCGAGAGGCCAACCACAGCAGAGCCGGGCCGGGCCGCTGGGGAATGAAACTCAGTAGTGACGAATTCTACCTGCGCCAGCAGCTGTGTTTTTAAGGTAACTTTTACTTTCACTTACCTATATATGAAATATATAGTGAGGGAAAGTATTGCGGTCGTGAACATTTTCGAATTCCAGTTTTCAACGAAACGTTTTAGGGTCCCCTTAGTCCAAATAACCAAGTCCCGCAAAAACGTCTGTGGGTGTATGTGGCAACTCCCGGGTGGAAACGAACTGTCCAATGAAACTCAAATTTCATATTTAACAAAACTATAAGCCCGAGACGTTACAAAACGTTTTCATCAAAATCGGGTAACCAGAAGAGCCACTTTACACAATGCATATTTCACCTTTTTATATTTTTCTCAAAAACGGCTACGATGATTTTGATTAAACTCGCTATATCGATGTAAGATTTAACCTGCTTAAATGTCATGTAGATTTATTCTGACTAAAATAGTCTGACAGGGCTTAAATGCCGATATTTTAAAATTTCTTCTTCTAAAATACCTTTAGTTTTGTAGATTCTATAAAAATAACCATATTATCGTGACAGCATTGATAAATAACAGCAAAATATGGATGTTGAGCGTATTTGAAAAACAACCAAAGGAGAAAACTGAAAACATATTTTTTAATGCAATTTTTTGTTTTTTAACTTAAGAACAGTAATATACATGTATACTATACCGTTGGAAAGCTAAAGACTTTAGGAAAAATATTATCTCATACACAAGCTTTTAAAAGTTCAAGTGATAAAAAGCCAATAAAACTAAGTGATTATTTTAGATAATAATATAATAGATTTTATGATAAAACACATGTTTCTATAGAAATTCCATTTAAAGTAATTCTTTAATAGTTTCACTCATTTTTATCTTTTACTATATTTGAAAATTCTTTAATCGATTCTAACAACGGAGGTAAGTGAAAGTCGTGTGTTGCCCGCACCAGATTTTTTATTGTAATATTGTATGGCAGAACTAATAGTAACGAACCTCTCAATATTCTCAGTCATAGAGTTGGGCATTGAGTAAATAGATAGGATATATATTGGCCAATGTTAAATAATAATGTAATTTATTAAAACCTAGTTGGTTAATTTAATTTTCTCCTGCCTCCCACCTATTGGGATTAATAAACACGAAACCTTTGGAAAAGGAATCCAATGGTTCCAAAAGGTATAATAATAATAATAGGCTTAGCGAACCCGAAGGTTCGATGCCGATACCACCAAATTCGGCCTACACAGACTCGTCCAATGTTCACCGTTCAAGCCCAAGGCCCCGAGATCAGCCTTAACGCAATCCTCCAATCGACGCCTCGGCCTACTTTTTGGACGCCTACCAGTCGGATTAGCGAATATCAACTTTCTCGGAATCCGTTTCTCACCCAGCCCAACAACTTTACTCGCCCATTTGATTCTCCGCGATGCTATCAACTCAATTATGTTCACAGGATACAAGTTATTCCGCGTTGTGCAACCTTCCAAACTCTCCAGTGGCCTCATCTCTCTTCAGACCAAATATTTTACGTAGTACCTTATTTTCGAAAACCTTAAGTCGTTATTCATCCTTCGAAGTAAGCGGCCACGTTTCACATCCGTAAAGAACCGTCGGAAGAATCATAGTTTTATAAATTCCAACCTTTATGTTTTTAGATAGAAGCTGCGAGCTAAGTAACTTAGCAACTGAATGATAACACGCATTTCCCACCTTTACCTGCCCAAAAATATTGATAAATTAATATTAATTAATTAATAAATTAAATATATTAATTTACACTGTTTTGAAGCTACCGCTGCCTTAGAATGGAAAGGTTTAAATGTTTTCTACATAAGAAATATTTACAAGTAATCATTATTCTTGCAAACAAAAATTGCTGATATATAATAGAACTATTTAAGGCATTTTCCAAAATATATAAACGAATTAGGGCTATAAATTTTTAGATCTATATAAATATAATTAAATAAAATTTCGGTATTTTATTACCATGCACCCAATAGGACAATAAAAATACTAAAACCAAATGTTTCCAATAAAAAGTTTTCAATTATTTTTTTTTTATTATTTGTATTAATTACTTCTCTATTTTTATTTAATAATTTTTAATTATATCAGCTGTAATGAAACTCAAAATGAAGCCTAAGTTATTTGCCAGCTTTTATGTCTACAGCTTATTACACGCTAGAAGAAAATGAATAAAATTAATTTAATCAAGTTTTATTCCATCAAATATAATTAGATTACATTAGAATTATTTATCTAAAGGTTTATTGCCTTATTTTTCAACATTAATTTAGATATAAGCCAAAAATGTGCATCAAGCTTTATTTAGTCCACAGTAAAAGTAAAAAATCTGGTGCGCGCAACAAACTGCTTTCACTTACCTCAATTTTTAAAATCGATTAAAGAATTTTTAAATACCGTTAGAGATAAAAATGAGTGAAACTCTTAAGGAACTAATTAAATTGAATTTATATAAAAACATGTGTTTTATTAAAAAATATATTATATTATTATCTACAATCTTAAGCTCTTAATTAACTTTTACTAGCTTTTGTATAAGATGATATTTTTTCTAAAGTCTTTAGCTTTCCAACGGTATATTAAGCATGTATATTACTGATCATATGTTCAAAAACAAAAAAATTGCATTAAAAAAATATATTTTCAGTTTTCTCCTTTAGTTAGATATCGAATTCGTTCAACTTACATATTTACCCGTTATTTATCAATGCTAATAAGATGATGTTCCAATTTTTTTTTTTTTTTTTTTTTAAATCTACAAAATTAAAGGTACTTAAGAGGAAGAAAATTTAAAATATCAGGATTTAAGCAATGTCAGACTATTTCATTGAGAATGAAACCTACATAATATTGAAATCCATTGAATTTTTTATAGCGAGTTTAATCAAAATCGTTAGAGCCGTTTTTGAGAAAATCGTAATAAGATGCTAAATGCATGGGATAAATTAGGACTTCCGGTCTGCCGATTCCAGTGAAAAAGTTTTTGTAACATCTCGGGCTTATATAGCTTTTTTCAGTCAAATTCATAATTTTTTCAATCAAATTCATAATTTTTTTCAGTCAAATTCATAATTTTTTCAGTCAAATTCATAATTTTTTCAGTCAATTTCATAATATCTTGTACCCATTATATACAGTTTATTTAATGAGGTTTTGCTACCAAGAACTTAACATTTTTATTAAATCTTGTTATCCATTTAACGTCACTTTATGTTACTGTCCTTAATCCGGCGGTGCAGCAGGAGTACTAAGTTTGGCTACCTAGGTTTACTTGAGGTAGGGATCTTTTACTAGTTCCACTCATTATATCTTTTAAGAGTTATCTGTGGTTTACAAATATAGGACGATCTACTGGTTTTAGACTTGCGACCTTAATCATAGAAGGCTTTTATGCTAGCCACTACTCCACAGGTGACCCTAAATGCATTCAACAAGGTGTTTGAATCTGCCGAGTTTGAACACGTGACCTTGGACATATTAATCTTTAACTCCTTGCTGAATGCATCGAGGGTCACCTGTGGAGTACTAGCCCCTACTCAAACCCGGCAGATTCAAACACCTTGATGAATGCATCTAGGGTCACCCGCGGAGTAGTGGCTAGAATAACATCCTTCTATCCATAAGAGCCTCTTTTAAAGGACGAAATATCAAAGGATTTTTACTCCCCAAAAGCAAATATAGAGCCATCTGCTGGTTTTGAACTTTCGACCGTAAGCATAACAGCCTTCTATGCTTAAGGTCGCAAGTCTAAAACCAGCAGATCGTCCTATATTTTTGAACCACAGATGACTCTTCAAATATTTAATAAGTGGAACTAGTAAAAGATCCCTATCTTAAGTAAACCTGGATAGGCAAAACTTAGGACTCCCGCTGCACCGTCGGATTAAGCACAGTAACATAAAGTGACGTTAAATGGATAACAAGATTTAATAAAAATGTTAACTTCTTGATAGAAAAACTTCATTAAATTATCTGTATAAAATGGGTACAAGAAATTATGAAATTGATTGAAAAATTATGAATTTGATTAAAAAAATTATGAATTTGACTGAAAAAAATTATGAATTTGACTGAAAAAATTATGAATTTGACTGAAAAAATTATGAATTCGACTGAAAAAAATTATGAATTTGATTGAAAAATTATGAATTTGACTGAAAAAAGCTATAGTAGTCTTAAATATGAAATTTCAGTTCCGTATGACTTTTAGTTTTTGTTTTTGACACAGACACACAGACCTTTTTGGGGGACTTGGATATTTGGACTTTGGGGACCCTAAAACGTACATTGTACAGTTGAAAACTGGAATTCAAAAATTTTCACGATCACAATACTTTCTCTAATATGTCATATATAGGTAAGTGAAAGTAAAAATCTGGTACGCGCAATAAACTACTTTCACTGCCGCAAAAGCCAATTCCACTATTTTCTAATAGATGTCTGCAATATCATTCGGAATCCATCACCCTAATAATGGCAAACAACAACAAAAATTCTGTTGCGAGCATCACATGACTTTCACTTAACTCCGATCTTTGAATCGATTTAAGAACTTTTTAATAAAGTCAGAGGTCAAAGACGTTTAAAGCATTGTAGGACTTGGATTGAATAATCTGAAAATATTTATTTATTCGGATATATTACAATCTGTCTCAATGGACAATAATAATATTGCTATAAGATTACATTCATACAATATATACATACAAAAGGAATGTCAAATTACATAAAATGAAACTAAAATAAATAAAGGTATATAATAACAAAATTTATAAATTAAATAAATGTTACGGTTAACAAAGAAATAAACAAAACATGAACACACTCATACTTATATAAAAATTTACAATTTGCTGGGGAACCCCGAAAGGAGTCCGTCTACCCCTTCTCTTCCCCCCCTCCTCCCCCCTTCCACTTGTGGAAGGACAAGCAGAATCCGAGGGATCCCAGCGCCTCCCTCTCAATCGTTTCTAACAACAGAATTATTACCCGTAATAACCTCTTACGTTTATGCCCTTTACTTCTTACATTATAATTATAGCTTTGTACGTAAAATAACATTAAAGGTAGATATTTGGGCTGATTAATATCTTCCACAAAATTTGATTAAATCTCACATTCGACGTTTCGGGATCTTCTCCCATCTTTAGGACTCTTTACTTCCCACCATAAAATTTAGCAGTAATCTATTAATTTGTTCACTAAAAATATTATTACACTGCTTCATATGGTATCCGTCATTAATAGATTACTGCTAGATTTTATTTTTGCATCCTTAAATGTATTTAAAAATTCATAAATTTATTTTAACAACGGAGGTAAGTGAAAGTCGTGTGTTGCGTACACCAGATCTTTTTCCCTTGCATTACCTTCTATGATGCTATATGATAGATCAAATTTCTACTTCTTTTTTTTTGCTTTCTTAAGATTTTTTTTTGGGGGGGAGGAGAGAGGGTGGTGAAATTTAATTATATTTGTTATTCCAGGGAGTAAGGATTGGATAATTATTATATTAATTAAATAAATATTAATAAGCTTTGTCGGCGAAAGTCAAATGGCATTTCCCAAACCCCCTTGGATTGTCCGCGGGCTTGGACTGTCTGTGGGCTACCCCCCGCAGTACACCTGGTACTTTCTAGACTGGACACTTCATCAACCCCGCCTCCCACTGTCCGATACGATATCGATCATTTCCAATATGGGACTTTTAAAAAGAAGAGGGGAGAGAAGTGACGAGGTTGTTCTGTCCTCAAATAGGGTCAGCGTTATTCCAGCCACGAGAGTTAAAGTTCCATCTACAAGAAGAGGAGAGGTCCGTCGGGGGTCAGAGAGTAGCTGGAGGATGAAGCCGAGAAGGGGTGCCTAAGACCGATTGATTCCACCTTCGCCAGCCAGCAAGTTTTAGTAAGGTATTTGTTTATTGTAATATTGTATGGCAAGGTTAACTATAATATGATCCTCAGTATTCTCAATCATAGGCCTGGAAATGATGTAAATAGGGTTTAAGTTTATAATCTATGTAATAGTTATCTTTAATAATAATTGCTCTAATTTAAATCAGTTGGTAATTAAATCTTACCCTGCATGCCACCTACTGGGATTGTTAAACACGTCGAATGTACCAAACATTCCACCTTAGGAAAACAATTTCAATTTTTCTAAAAGTATTGTATATGAATACATTAAATATATTAATTAATACTGTTTTGAAGGTACCGCTGCCTTGGAAAAGCAGCCGGTCAAAAACATAGCAGTTATGTATAGGTCCCACAGACAAATGTTTAATTGTTATTAGTATTTTAAGAATTATTCAAGGTGAATAAAAAATAAAAAAAATTGATTCAAGAATTTATTTAGAATTTTCTTTTAATTCTCGGGAGCAAAGCTGCAGGGGGATACAGCTAGTTAATTTATAAATGATATATCTGTAATTATGGTTCATGTGTGCAATTTTATGCATGATCGGAAATCCTATAGACAAAGATTAGAAACAAGGTTACCAATAAACCTTGCTTTTATTGCTATTTATTACTGTTGCCAACCGAACGATCCTCTTTACAATTTTCCTGCTTACTTTTCAATAATGCACCTACACATTTCATTAGTCCATGCGTTTTTTTATAAAGGGATTCAATGATTGCTCTGAATAGATTTTAAAATTGTATTAACCATTTCAATAGTGTTTCAACCCTTTGAATTGAGAATGAAATATTACAAGTCACCAACGAAAGACAAAACACTGATTAAAAAAAACTTTTTTCAATAGGCTTGCAATTCAATATTAAACTCTTTGTCAAACCCCCTCTCCATTTTAGTTGTAAATGGCCTTCATTGATATTTTATATATATTAAAACCATTGTATTGTGATTACTTTAAACTACACAAGTATTTGACTGGAACCTGAATATCGATTATTTTCTATTATATTTTTGACATTTGACACAAGTCGTTTCTTTACTTTTTCAATCACCTATTTATGAACTATATAGTAAGGGAAAGTATTGCTATCATGAAAAATTTCCAAATCAGTTTTCAACGGAAATACAACTTCTAAGGTTCCCCGGATCCAAATGACTTGGAAAAACAGTAGATCATGAATATGGTTATCTATTATTTACTGAAGAATGGTCCCTCTCCATTTTTTAATTATATACATTAAGGCATAAAAGCCCTTGAAATGGTCATAGTGGATGCAGCGCAACTAGAAATATTCCTATGAATACTTTTGGGTAATAGGGGTTCAAATATCCTGTGATATGTATAATGTTTGTCAGAAACATTCCGTAAAATTAGAATCGGTCATAATTACTCCGAGAAATTAGCTGAAATGAGGTGCGATCGGGTTTCACATGTTTTATAATAATATAGCTTTAGAATATGTCATAGAAAAGGTGATGTGTATCCAGAAAGGTTTAAATATGGGTGATAAGATTCCGGTTTTGGGGTATGCCGATGATTTGGTACTGCTACGTGAAGACACGGAAACCATACAACTAAATACAAGGTTCTTAATGAAAACTGGTATAGAAATAGGACTCGAATTAAATACCGATAAGACGAAATATATGATTAGTAGCAGAAACGGTGGCGATCTTGGTGATATTGAAATATCTGGGCATACTTTTGAACACGTTGAGAAATTCAAGTATTTAGGTTCAATGATAACTAGAAAAAATGAAATACAGGAAGAAATAAAGTTCCGGTTAAAGGTGGGAAATGCGGGTTATTATTCAGTTGCTAAATTACTTAGCTCGCGGCTTCTGTCTAAAAACTTAAAGGTTAGAATTTATAAAACTATTATTCTTCCGACGGTTCTTTACGGATGTGAAACGTGGCCGCTTGCTTTAAAGGATAACCAACGGCTTAAGGTTTTCGAAAATATATATATATATATATAATTTTGTTTGAAATAATTCGGGTTAGCCTGTGTTAGCCCGAGAAGAAAAGATTGCCCTGTGTTAGCCAGAGTGGTGTGCCGGTGCTCAATGAAATTCTTTGTTGCAGTGTTGAAAAGGATCCTATGTGTATACATGGACGGAGGATCGAAACGTCCAAATAAAGAAAATTAAGAAGGAGTGTGAGTTTAATGACCTAAAACCCGAATTATTTCAAACAAAATTATAATATAAAAAAAAAGGGTCGAGATAAATTCTGTATAATTATATATATATTGTATATATATATATATATATATATATATATATATATATATTAGTTAAGGACTGATAAGGTAGTATATCAGCCTTAATTCCAAACCACCTCTTGTAAACATTAGAAATGTATATATAGAGGATTAAAAGACCAATAAAGGCAGTGTTTTGAATAGCCATCAAGCGTGTTGTTTATGCCCCTTTATTCCTTTTTTTTAGTTTATCTTTCGGACAACACATAAGTGGTGCCGAAACCCGGGACCTTTAGATAAGTTCAGACTACGTAATTTTTTTTTTAATTTATTTTTGGTACTTGCTTACTTCTCAGAGTACGTGAGTTTATTTTTTATTATTTAATCTCTTGCCAGTAAAAACTGATAACATGGCAGAAAACGTAGTTTTGAGGCCAGCCGTTCTGAACGTCCCACCGGCTGCGCCACAGCAGGCGGCAGCGGCGGCAGTTGAGTTACCGCCACTACCGGAAGTTTCACTGGCGCAGGCGCATAGAACGACGCTGGAGTGGGTGAAGATCCAAACGGCGACAGCTCAGGAGTTGAGAAAGGCTACATCCGACCTTGATAGATTCACTGGAGAGATCGGTGAGCTCAACCACTTTCTAAAGGGAGGCGATCGCTTGATGGTGAGAATCCATTCAAAGTTGTCCGAAAACCTGTTAGACGGGGAGGATGCCGAAGCGTTAAGGGCTGCAGTGGTTTGCAGGGTGAGGAGGAGCATTCTGAACCATATTCAAGCAGATGAGGAGACACCCTGGAGCGTCGTGAAGGAGCGACTAAAGAAGGCCTACGGAGGGGGAAGATGGGCCCGTGAAGAAGATGTGTTCCACCTGATAAGGGAAACTAAGAAGCCGCGGCAGTCTAATGGGCAGTATGCGGGAGAACTTCTTACGAAGTTCAACCGAATAACGGAGAAGATGAGAGAGACCGCGAGTGTTGAGGAGGTTCACTTTAGAATGGATTTCTTGGCAATAATTCTAAAGGTGCAGTTGGCGAAGGAAACCGGGAAAAGAGAAGGGTTTCAGAGGGAGCGCTCGTTCATCGAATGCGCTCAAGAAATGATGGACACCAGTGCCCGAGAGGAAGAATCTCGGATGGAGACGGAGGAACACGGTTGGACACGGGTCTCGTACAATCAGCCCAGGACCCCTCCTGCTTGGAAAAGAAGAGATTTTCGGGAGAATAGAAGAGAGCGGCCTCCGCAAGGTGATCGACGGCCAGCAAAGCCAAGAAGCAGTGGGCGGCGGGAAGACCGCAAGTGCCATGGTTGTGGCAAGCTTGGGCATCTGGTAGCTCAATGTCCTCGCACTAGGTGCTTTGAGTGCGGAGTGGAAGGACATATGGCAAGGAATTGCCCCTATATGTACCGGCGGCGTGATGTGAACCAGCCGGAACCCATGGAGGTAAATGCTCAGAGAGTACGACCAGGAAGGTTCCAGGGGAGGCATATGACATCAGCAACCGAATCATCTGGAGGGTCCGAGTCCGCAGAAACGGAGACTGAGGCGGACGTTCCCGCTCGAGGAGGTGGACATAGGAGCAGGAGGAGTGTATGGAGGCGACCGGAAGCGGCAGCTCAGTCATCGCGTGAGGAAATTTGAGGTGGGTATCAGCAGAGTGGCAACCGCACGTTGGTGAGCTACCATGCGAGAGGAGAGAGCGGCGGTCTGCCTATCATCAGCGTAGAGGGAGTCGCATGCCTGGTGGACACCGGGAGCTCGAGCACCATCGCATGCAGGGAGGCGCTAGAGAGATGGAACGGCCGAGAGAGGGCACTCCAGGTGCAGGTATGCAAATGTATCTAATTACCCTAGGGGGGCCCTGCAGCGTGGAGGGAGAATCCGAGATGAGTTTAAGTACTTGGGGAGAGAAGGGTGGCAATTTATCCGTTCACATCGTAAGTAGAATGCCAAGGGAGTATAGCGTGATCATAGGGAATGATCTATTAGGGATGATCGGAGCGCGGATCAGGAATAAGGATGGCCAATGGGACATCAGAATCGGAGGGAGACGATATGCGTGTATTCGCTTGGTTGGGGACGGTTCAACGCGAATCGGGGCTCTGAATCAGGTCGAGGATTGGAAAGCGGCTATCCTCGAGGAATTCGGGGATATATTCTTTAAAGAGGGCGATGTCCTTGGGACTACGGGGAAGACAATGCACGAAATTCCGCTGAAGCAGGATAGGGTCGTTTACGTGAAAGAAAGACGGTACCCTCAGGCTCTTCGGAGACATATCCGGGAGGAGCTGGACGATTTACGTCGACAGGGCATTATCGTGGACAGTACGTCTCCCTATAATAGTCCGTTGTGGGCCGTCAAGAAGAAGAGTGCACCCGGAGACACGAAGGAAAAATATCGAGTCGTAATCGATTACCGCAAGCTCAACGAGAATACCGTCGATGAGAAATACCCCCTACCGCGATTCGATGATATTTTGGACAGGTTAGGTGGTGCGAGAATTTTTAGCACATTGGATTTAAAGGCGGGATATCATCAGATCGGGATGCATCCCCGGGACCGTCACAAGACCGCGTTTACCTTCGAGAGGGGCCATTATGAATTTACCCGGATGCCCTTTGGCTTAAAAAATGCTCCCATCACATTCCAACGGTTGATGGATGAATTCCTTCGGGGTCTGGACGAATCCGTGTGCCAGGTTTATATGGATGATCTCCTGGTCTTTAGTAGGACGGAACAGGACCACGTTGGGCATCTCAGGGCTGTGTTTCATCGCATGCGGGAATTTGGTCTCCTCCTTTCTCCTGAGAAGTCCACCCTGGGTCGTCGGGAAATTAGCTTTTTGGGCCATACGATTTCCGCGGAGGGCGTGAAGCCAGATGCTCAGAAAGTAGCGGCCTTACAGCGTATGGCCATCCCAACCGAGGTTAAGGGGATACGGCGGTTGATGGGTGCTTTAAATTATTATCGCCGGTTTGTACCAGCAATGGCTGAATATCTTGTGCCCCTTAATAATTTGCTCCGCAAAGGTTGTAAGATCGTGATGACCCCGGATATCGCGGACAAGGTCCGCAGGTGCATTGACCATTTACAGCGGGATCCGGTGCTGGCGTTTCCTGACTTCGACCGGCCGTTTACTATCACGACGGATGCCAGTGAATACGCTCTCGGGGCCGTGCTATCTCAGGACAGTGAACGGGGGGAGCGTCCGGTTGGATACGCCAGTAGGCGCCTTACGGATGCGGAGTCCCGTTATAGCGCCCTGGAGCGGGAACTCCTGGGAATTGTTTGGGCCGTCGATCATTTCCGGCCGTACGTCTTCGGGAGGCGGTTTCGGGTCCATACCGACCATCGTCCTCTACAATGGGTGGGGAAGCTAAAAGAGTCGTCCGCAAGGGTTACGCGCTGGAAAGAGCTCCTTGGGCAGTACAACATGGACATTGTTTACAAACCCGGCAAGGACAATGTTGTCGCGGATTGGCTTTCGCGAGCGGTGATGGTGAATGCAGTGGAGGAGCGTGGCGAGTCTTCTCGGGATGTGCGCCAATTTCTGAGGGAATGGACTCCTGGGGAGGATCTCCAGCCTACCGCGTCGGATGGTTCGGGTGGGGCCCTGACGTCGGGAGACGAACACTCTTCTGAGGGACGCCCTGTGGATATGGAAGAGCTTGATGAGATTGTGAACGACAAGCGTCACCAAATTATATGGAAGACAAGGACATCTGGACTCCTTAAGATCGATTTCCAGCGTTTTGAGGGTTGTTCGGTGGTCACTGTCTGGTCGCAGCCCACCGTTGGGGAGGAACAGATCTGTCGGGCGTTGGCGGACGCGTCAAAACCTGGTAGGACCCACCACTTGTATGTCGGCAACGCCGTGGTATGGGAGCGTATCCAACGGTTGTGGCGGGCGGAGCGAATCGGAGTTGACCGGTCGTTTGTCCGTTGTTCCCTGTTAGTTGAGACTATCCGTGACGCGGAACGGCAGCGGGAGGTGACGCTCGCATATCATCAGGGCAAAACGAATCACCGGGGTCTGACCGAAACGTTACGTGCATTGCGGCGACGTTATTATTGGCGGGGGATGAAGCGCACTATCCAGGAAACCATCGGGAAATGTGACGTGTGTCTTCGCACTAAATATGACCGCCATCCGCCCCGCGCGGTACAGGAGGAAACCCCGACTGCCGATGCGCCCCTCGTCGATCTCCAAATCGATTCTTTTACCTGGAAGGTTATAAATGGGTCACGATTTTGGATCTGTTTAGCAAGGTGGCGTTGGCGTATCCCGTTCAGGAGCGTACAGCGGAGGCGGTTTTACGGGCCCTTTGGATCTGGTTCCAGTTTTGTGGCGTCCCCGACCGGATCTCATCGGACAGTGGCCGCGAATTCGATAACGCTCGTGTCCGGGAGGAAATGAAGCTTTTGGGTGTCACGTGGCACCTTAACACCCCGGGTCATCCGAAAAGTCGCGGTGGTATCGAGCGCCTCCACAGTACCCTGAGTGATCACCTGCGGGTGTTTCAATTAGAAAAGGGATTGGAGCCGGACGTGGCTATGGAACGAGCGGTCGTCGCCTATAACCACTCCGTTCAATCTGTGACGGAATTTACCCCTTTCGAAGTCCTTTTTGGTTTGCAAGGCCGTCGGCGGGATTCCCGCGGTGCGGGGGCTAGTGATGGTGCCGTCGTGAGCAATTGCCTTGCGCTTAAGAAGTTATGGGTCACAGTCCGTGGTCGGATTGAGCGGGAAAAGTGTCGCAGAGTGGCGCGTCATAATCTCGGTGTCCGGGTTCTGATGGGGCCCGTCAGAATTGGAACAGTCGTATACCGGCGTGTGGGGACTAATAGGGGGAAAGAACTCCGGCGTTATGAAGGCCCATTCCGCGTTGTCGTCATTCGTGAGCATAACTTGGTAACCATTGAGAGCTTGCGCGAGCCCCGGAAGCGGCGAACGGTTCATTTGGAACAATTAAAACTCCCGCCCATGGACGCATCCTAGCTTGGAGTGTCCTCAGCTTTGTTCTTTAAAAGTGTTTCTGTTCAGTTTATTCACAGTGTTTATTTTTTATTTTTCCTTTGTGTTGTGTTTCAGGAGGTTTTTGTATTTATTTCTATTATGTAAACTTAGTTTCTTTGCTTTTGTATCATCTTATGCAATTTGTATTTCGCTGTTTTTTTTTTGTTTTTTTTTTGTTTTTGTTTTTTTTGTATTGTTGATGTAG
Organism: Piezodorus guildinii; assembly: GCA_023052935.1. NCBI lineage: Eukaryota > Metazoa > Arthropoda > Insecta > Hemiptera > Pentatomidae > Piezodorus > Piezodorus guildinii. The sequence continues at coordinate 83,157,525 of CM041298.1, read as the reverse complement.
TTTACGAGGATTGTTCGTAAACTGGTGGGGGGGAGTTAAGGACTGATAAGGTAGTATATCAGCCTTAATTCCAAACCACCTCTTGTAAACATTAGAAATGTATATATAGAGGATTAAAAGACCAATAAAGGCAGTGTTTTGAATAGCCATCAAGCGTGTTGTTTATGCCCCTTTATTCCTTTTTTTTAGTTTATCTTTCGGACAACACATAAGTTATATATATATATATACAGCGAATTGAAGTGGCTCCTACCTTCCATACGTAACCAATACTTCCTCGGAACTTACCTCTACCAAGTCATTAAATCTCAACATCCTCCATATATTCACAGTATCCTTCAATTCAAATCCTCAATTCACTTACTTAAAACCTAATCACGCCATTCTGACTTTTACATTCCTACCCACAGAACCAAATATTTTGATAATTCCTTTTATATCTTCCCTGCATCTCTCTGGAATTCCCTACCTAATCATATTCGCCATGCTTCTTCCCTTCTTTCATTTAAGTCCCATCTTTTCCAACACCTTCTAGGATCCCAAAGAGAGGCACACTAAATATAAAATTGTTAATCCACTATCTTGCTTTCAACGAAGGACAGAATTTTTTATATTATCAAAATCCTAGAGTTATGGATTAATCCATTTATTTTATTTATTTGGAAATTGTTCAGCTCTATTATTTTATAGCAGATTTTTTTCATTTGTTTATATTCCATATATTTTGTATATGTATCTATATAAATAGGTTTTTTTACTTAACATTTGTAAATTAAAAAAATTTCATTGGTCTCTCGGCCAGACATGTATATATTGAAGTATACGTTTACTGTACGACATTTTAATTCTTAAGGGACATAGTCCCAGAATAAAGTTATTCTCATTATTATTGTATATTCTGTAAAATAAGAGGGTAAGAAAAAAACAAAAAAAACACTGCTATTACCAGTCAAAGGGAAATTTAAATTGTTATGATTGATGAAGTATACAACATAAAGAAATCAATAAATAATCTAACGAAATTTATTTTCAATCATTTATTATTATATATTTAGACATCAATACATTATTTTTTTATTCAAACCAACATAGCTCATAAACGGAAGGTTCTAGCGACAAATGTTATAAAAGAAAAAATATTCTCCACCACATTTTTGTCGAGGAGACTATCGTCTAAATTTCGATTTGAACAACACCGACATCGATAGTCGGTCAAAAAAGTGCCAAAACTCGAAAAATATAGGCAAAACTTTCACTTTCACTTACTGATATATGAAATATATAGTAAGGGAAAATATGAGAGTATGAAACTGAAATTTCATATTAAGGACAACTATACTCCCATGATGTTACAGCAACTTCTTCTTCATAACGTGTGGACCAGATATGCTACTTTATAGTATAAAGCATATAAAGTTTATACCTTGACTTTAGCAACTTTATAAGATTTTCTCCAAAAACAGCTTCGAATAGTCAATACCCGGAACATGTTCGATATTGGAATATAGATATCTTATGATGTCTCCAGCGTACTTAATATCATATAATATTATATTTTATATACAACCCTTATATGTATATGTTGTATATATATATATATATATATATATAAAATATATATATATATAAAATATATATACATACATATATTATTGCCTCGCACAGGTGCTATTTATGAGTTCATGTGCTTCTGCCAAGATATTGTCTTCCTCTAGAGTACTTTTCATTACTTTCAATTACCTATATATGAAATATATAGTAAGGGAACGTATTGCGATCGTAAAAAAAAAAAAAAAAAGAAATCCGAATTCGAGATTTCACGGGGAATACGCGTTTTATGATCCCCTGAGTCCAAAAGATCAATTTCCGCAAAAAAAAAATGTATATGTGTCTGGTAAGTCGAACTCAAGAACGATGTAAAGTGATATGTGATTTAATATCATGAAGGTTTTATTCTGATTGAAATACGTCTGAGATGTCACATAAACTTTTTCACTAAAATAGGCTGACCGAAAGAGCTAGTTTATCTTAAGGATTTGTGTCCTTTTTACAATTTTCTCAAGAACGTGGCCAACGATTTATATTATCTTGTTTCCACTGATGAAAAATAGGTAAATATATAAATTAAATGAATTCGATACCCAACTTAACGAGAAAACAAAAAAAAAAAAAAATTGTAATGCAATTTTTCGTTTTTGAATATAAGAACAGTAATATACATGTATGACATACCGTTGGAAAGCTAAAGATTTAAAAAAAAATATTATCTTATACTCAAGCTTTTAAAAGGTAATAGAGAGTGATAAAAAGAAGATAAAATTAACTGATTATTTTAGTTAAAAATATAATAGAAATCTATAGAAATTCAATTTAATTAATTCTTTAATAGTTTCACTAATTTTTATCTCTAACTGTATTTGAAAATTCTTTAATTGATTTTAAAGACGGCAAGTGAAAGTCGTGTTTTGCCCGCACCAGATTTTTTACTTTCACTTACTATATATAGTAAGGGGAAGTATTGCGATCTTGAAAAATTTCGAATTCCAGTAATCAACGGAAATACACATTTTAGGATCCTCTGAGTCCAAATAACAAAGTCCCGCAAAAAGATGTGTATGTGTGTGGTAACTCCCGGGCGGAAACGGTAAGTCCTATGAATTTGAAATTTCATAATTAAGACAACTATACGCCCGAGACGTTACAAAATCTTTTTCATCAAAATCGGCTTACCAGAAGAGCTACTTTATACCATGCATTTTGCACCTTTTTTCGATTTTATCGACGATTTTGTTTAAACTCGCTATATCGATGTAAAATTTAATGGGCTTTAATATATTTTAGGTTTCATTGGGATCAAAATGCTTTGACAGGGCTTAAATGCCGATATTTGAAATTTTCTTTCTCTAAAGTACCTTTAATTTTGTCGATTATATAAAAATAACTATATTATCTTGTCACCACTGATGAAAAACCGGTAAATATATGAATTGAATGAATTCGATACTCAACTAAAGGAGAAAACTGATTTAATATATTTTGTATGCAATTTTTTTTTTTTTTGAACATAAGAACAGTAATATACATGTATGATATACCGTTGGAAAGCTTGAGATTTTAGAAAAAAATATTATCTCATACACAAGCTTTTAAAAGTTAGTAGAGAGTGATGAAAAGCCGATAAAACTATGTGATTACTTTAGATAATCTTATGATAGATTTTTTAATAAAACACATGTTTCTATAGAAATTCCATTTAATTAATTCTTTAGTGGTTTCTCTCATTTTTATCTCTAAGTGTATTTGAAAATTCTTTAATTAATTCTAGAAACGGAGGTAAGTGAAAGTCGTGTGTTGCCCGCACCAGATTTTTTGTCACTGAGTCCTCCATATCTGGGAGAGAGGATACTAAGAGTAGACGGGTACTTATATGGATCATAGCTATATAATAGGTGGATATAATATGGATAGCTATATAACAGATGGATATTATATGGATCGCTATATAATATGTGCTAAATTATAACAATATTTCAGAAAAATATCTAAGACAGAGTTATTTTCCAAAAATTCACTTCTCTTTAGAGGACTCTAAAAATCCCATAATATACGGGGGGAGACGTACGGAGGAATGTGAGAGATCAAACCTTTTAAAGAAGTATGATGGATAAGTGACAGGTGGAAAAGGGATTTCACTGCCCTGGGAATGTCATTTCAATTGCCGCTCTAACAAGAACCACTTTCGGCATTTTCTTTTGGCATTCTCAATAAGCATTTCTCATCGAATAGTCAATACCCAGAACATGTTCGATATCGGATTTTCAACAGATGGCGTCTCCAGCGTACTTAATATTATATTGTATGTACAACCCTTATATATGTTTCATTGCATATCTGTTTGAACAAGTACAGTTTGAAAAATTAAGAATTTATTACTTTAGATTATCAGTTCATGTGCTTCTGCCAAGATAGTGTCTTCATCTAGATTACTTTTCATTACTTTCAATTACCTATGTATGAAATATATATTAGTCAGAGAAAGTATTGAGATCGTGGAAAAAAGAAATCCGAATACGAGATTACGCCTGGAATACACGTTTTAGGATCCCCTGAGTCCAAGAAACCAATTTACACAAAAAAAAGACTTCTATGTGTCTGGTAAGTCGAACTCAAAAACGATGTAAAATAATATGTGAATTAATATCATGAAGGTTTTATTCTGATTGAAATAATGAGATGTCACATAAACGTTTTCACTAAAATCGCTACTTCATTCCATGCATTTGCGCCTTTTTACAACTTTCTCTAGAACGACGCCAACGATTTTGACTAAACTCGCTATATCGATATAAAATTTAATGTGCTTTAACATCATGTAGGTTTCATTCTGATTGAAATAGTCTATGAGGGCTTACACAGGCTTGCCGATATCTTAAATTTTCTTCCTCTAAAGTACCTTTAATTTTGTATTTTAAATAAAAGCATTAGCATTGATAAAAAACGGTCAAATATACAAGTTGAATGAATTCAACATCCAACGAAGGGAGGAAAGAATAGATTATTTTGTATGCATTTTTTGTGTTTTTGAACATTATAATAGTTGTTAATGTAGATACATAGCATAGCGTTGGAAAAACATTTCAAAAGAAGTATTATCTAACGCACAAAATTGTAAAAGTTAATGGAAAGTGATGAAAAACTGATAAAACTGACTGATTGAAATTAATAATAATATTTTGATGGATGTTGGGTAATAATAAAATAAATAAAGTTCGAAATAAAAAGTTATTTTAATTAAATAAAAAACGGTAGGAAACACAATTAAAATGATGAAAAATGAGAAATAAAAAATAAGCTTCTCCTTTAGAATAAATTAAATTTTTAAAAAAATGTTTTTTAAATCCACACACACAAAATTTTTAAAGATCCTACCACAAAACAACAAGGTACACACGATGCACACAATGCAGGTAATTGGTTGGTTACCTCAGTGTTGCAGGTAAAAAATTAATATTAATAATTAAATTACTTTCCACCTGGCAACACTGAGGGACCTGAAAAACCGTCGTGTAACCTCCGTGTTGTGATTGACCGTGCAACCGTTACATCACTTCCCCCCAATGACCTCGTCACAGAAGCGAACAGGGAGTCGGATGCGACGTCCTCTTCGAGTTGTTTTGTCCGATGAGGGTTGGTCAGCTTCTGTGGCGGGGGCGTTGTCAGTTTGTGGAGGTTGCTGTCGCGATGTAGTCGGTGGTGACGTGGCTGGAGAGGTTGGGTCTTCCAAGGTGTAGGCCGGCTTCAGGCGGTCCACGCTAACGGTCTTCTCTCCGGAGGCGAGCAGGATCACAAAAGTCTTCTCCCCTCTCTCGATCACAAGGTGAGGTCCAGAGTAGGGAGGAGTTAGTGGTTTCCTGGCCGTGTCGTCTCGTAAGAAGACGTGTGTGCATGTCCTTAAGTCCTTCGGAGTGAAGGTTGGCCCTTGACTAGGTCTATGCGGGGCAGGCTGCAGGTGATTCAAGTGTTCCCTTAGCCTACGCAGAAATCCATCAGGTTCCTCTGGTTTTGAAGTCGACTCCAACAGTTCCCCAGGAAGTCGCAGGGGTTGACCATACGTCATTTCTGCGGCGCTTGTGCAGTTGTCATCCCTAATAGCTGCTCTCAAGCCGAGGAGGACTGTGGGCAATAGTTCCGTCCAAGATCTTGAGGTAATGAGATGTGCAGTTAGGGCTGCCTTTAAAGTTCTATGCCATCTCTCGATAGCGCCGTTGCACTGAGGATGGTACGCAGTGGTCCGACATCGCCGAGTTCCTAGGAGGTTCAGCAGTTTCGAAAAAAGTTCGCTCTCGAATTGGCGGCCTTGATCCGTTGTGATGCGTGTTGGGACGCCAAATCTGGAAATCCAGGATTTGTAGAGCGCTGATGCAACCACTGTAGCGGAGATATCCTCAATCGGTTCAGCTTCCGGCCAGCGGGTGTACCGATCTGCCATAGTAAGGCAATAACGTTTACCATCCGATGTCGGTAGAGGTCCGATTATATCGACATGAATGTGCTCAAATCGACCAGCTGGAGCGAAGATGCCGGGAGGTGAAACTGTGTGTCTATGGATTTTCGAGCGTTGACAAGCGATGCAGCTTCGGGTCCAAGTCGTTATGTCAGAATTCATATTCGGCCAGAAGAATCTCTGAGACACCAGGCGGCGTGTCCCTCGGATTCCAGGGTGGCTGAGCTCGTGAATCTTCTTAACGATGTTCTGACGCAGAGAAGTAGGAACATACGGTCGAGCTTTCGAAGTTGTGAAGTAACAAAGAAGTGGCTTGTTCGAGTGCGGGAGTTCGACCAGTTTCAAACGCAAGTTCGGGTTCCGAAGTAACTCGGGAATCAGCGGGTCTTCCTGCTGGGCTTCGACAATGCTCTCCATGTCATCCGGACTGCGAATTTCCTCTAATCTTGACAAAGTATCGGCCACTTTGTTTTCTTCTCCCGAAACATGTCGGATATCGCAAGTGAACTGGCTAATGAAGTTCACATAGCGAATCCGCATGGGTGTTGCTGTTCCGGGCTTCTGATAGAAGGCATAAACCAGAGGTTTATGGTCAGTGAGAATACTGAAAACCCTTCCTTCGATGCAAGGCCTGAAATGCTTGACTGCATTAAAGATAGCGGTGAGTTCGCGGTCGTAGGTGGAGTATCCTTGTTGAGCTGCCGTAAGAGCTCTTGAGAAGAATCCTAAGGGTCTCCAATGTTGTCCTTCTCGTTGTTGAAGAACTGCTCCCGTCGCTGTGTTGGAAGCATCACAAGCGAGAGAGACTTCAGCATCAGACGATGGATGCGCGAGTGTGACTGCTTCTCGAATGTTCTGCTGGCATCTGGCGAAGGCTTCTTCAGCTTCAGGAGTCCATTCGATTGGCGTTCTATCATTCTTCTTACTGTTGCCAATCAGAGCATGTAGAGTGCGCTGAACTTCTGCTGCCTTGGGGAGGCATCTTCTGTAGAAGTTGATCATCCCCAGAAAGCGTCGAAGATGGCCCTTGGTAGCAGGACGTGGAAATTCGGCGATTTCGTCGACCTTACTCGGGAGAGGTTTGATGCCCTGCGAGGTAACAAGGAAGCCAAGAAACTCGACTTCGTCCTTGCAGAACGTCGACTTGAGCGGGTTGATAGTCAATCCATGCTGGTCCAGTCGTCTAAAGACTTCTTCCAAGTGGGTGCGATGTTCTTCCTCCGACGATGAAGCTATCAGAATGTCATCCAGATAGACGAAAGCATACGGTAGGGCGAGAATGCTGTCCATCAAGCGTTGAAAGGTCTGCGCTGCGTTGCGGAGTCCGAAGCACATCACCTTGAATTCGAAGAGGCCGAAAGGAGTGATAACTGCAGTCTTCGGAACGTCTTCTTCAGCAACAGGTATCTGGTAGTATGCCCGTTTGAGATCCACCTTACTGAAGATTGTCTTTCCAAAGAGGTTGGTGTTGAGAGATTGGATGTTAGGAACGCTGTATCTATCAGGCACAGTCTGGGCGTTGAGACGGCGGTAGTCTCCACAAAATCTCATTGAGCCCTCCTTCTTTGTTACTATGAGGAGTGGCTAGCCCAGGGGCTACTTGAAGGCCTGCAGATTCCCTCATCTACCATCTTCAGGAATTCTTCCCTGGCGGCGTTGTATCGCTCAGGTGGAAGGCGCCTGGCTTTGGAGGTGACTGGAGCTCCCTTCGTTTCAATAAAATGCTTGATTGCATGCTTCGCCTCCTGTGGTACCGTAGATGGGCGAGTTATAGCTGGGTATTTGCGTAAAAGCTCATAATACCACTCGCCACTAGGTACAGAATAAACGGAAGGTGTGTTGTTATGTTTAAGACTGCCCTTGGATGTGAGACCTGTCTTGGCGTCTACGAGCTGTCGGCCCTTGAGATCGACCAGGATGTGGTGAAAGAAGAGGAAGTCTGCTCCGATGATCGGGTTGTTGACGTCGGCGATGATGAAAGACCACCGAAGAGGGCGACGAAGACCAACGTTAAGTATCTTCTTCACTTCACCATAGGTCTTTATCGGTGTACCGTTGGCTGCAAAAAGGGTGAAATTGGCGGGTGTTTTTCGATCTCGTCTCCGTGCTGGGAAGACCGATATTGACGCTCCAGTGTCGACTAAATATCGTTCTCCAGTTGCTATGTCCGCGACGAATAATCGGCGGTGGTTGATATCAGCGACGGAGTCCGCCTTCTCAGTCGCTGAGATTAGTTTCCCTTTTGCGATGGTTTCCAGCTGCAGGGTTGTTGGCATTTCTTAGCCTTCTCCCGGAAGTTGCGGTGGTAGTAGCATAGTTTACGACTTTTGCTACGCGATCGGTTCCGTCCTTGGTCACGAGATGTCGATCTGCTCCTTCTTAAGCTAGCCATTTCGTTTTGGAGCTCATTTATTTGCAGGCTCAGCTTCTCGAATTTCTCCTCAAGTTGAGTTGCGAAGGAAGACGAAGAACGGGGTTGCGGTGTGTGTGTGGTCACCTGACTGACACTGGACTCATATACCTCAGCTATGCGGTCGGCAATCTCTGCCAGCTTATCGAGGGATGTTTCCGAAGTTACAGCCAGTGTTGCTTGCATCCTTTCTGGTAGTGCTTTTAGCCACATATTCCTAAGTAATTCGGGGGAAACAGAACTGCCTGCCAGCCGTTTTAATTCATTTAAAAATTGAGATGGCCGTTCCCCGTCGGCGAGGTGCTTGTCCTCCAATAAACGCCTAATACGCTGATTTTCGGACTCGGCGTAAGTGGAAATAAGCCTTTCCTTAAGGGCTTCATATGGCTCTGTAGGTGGGTTTTTCACCAAGTCGGAGACTTGTTTTAGAATTTCAAATTCTAAATTCGCCACCACTATTTGAAATTTTATTCTTGAGCTCACGACTTTTGATGTGGCAAATACAGCATCGGCCTGGCAAAACCATAATTCTGGGTCAGCCCTCCAGAATGTAGGGATTCTAATATTAGTATGTGCACTAGCACTTACCTCTAAATCTGCTGGCTTCTTATCCATCTTTTCCGTCATCACGTCGGGGTCACCACTTTGATGGATGTTGGGTAATAATAAAATAAATAAAGTTCGAAATAAAAAGTTATTTTAATTAAATAAAAAACGGTAGGAAACACAATTAAAATGATGAAAAATGAGAAATAAAAAATAAGCTTCTCCTTTAGAATAAATTAAATTTTTAAAAAAATGTTTTTTTAAATCCACACACACAAAATTTTTAAAGATCCTACCACAAAACAACAAGGTACACACGATGCACACAATGCAGGTAATTGGTTGGTTACCTCAGTGTTGCAGGTAAAAAATTAATATTAATAATTAAATTACTTTCCACCTGGCAACACTGAGGGACCTGAAAAACCGTCGTGTAACCTCCGTGTTGTGATTGACCGTGCAACCGTTACATCATTATAAATTATTTGATAAAACTAACGTTTCTTTCAAAAATCCATGTAAGTAATTTTTTAACCTTTAACTGGTAGTCTACAGGACCCTAGGGTCTCTTATAAGTATTGTAAATCCCACTATCCGAATGCGATCAGCTTGCGAAAACCTGACATTTCCTTTCTCGACATGATTGTAATATAGCATTCTTTTTACTTTCACTTATATAGGTAAAACGAAATAAAGGAGGAAACTGAAAAAATATTTTTTTTATAAAATTTCTGAATTTTATTTTCGAACATAAAAACAGTAATATACATGTATAATATACTGTTAGAAAGTTAATGAGTTTAGGAAAATATTATCTTATACGCAAGCGAGTAAAAGTTAATAAATACTGATGAAAATCCGATAAAACTAACTGATTATTTTAGATAATAATACAATAGATTTTTTAATAAAATACATGTTTCTATAGAAATTCAATTTAATTAATTCTTTAATGGTTTCACTAATCTTTATCTCTGGCTTTATATGAAAATTCTTTAATCGATTGTTAAAAGTAAAAGTCGTGTGTTGCCCGCACCAGATTTTTTTCCCTCGTAGAAAATAACGAGTAGCTACGAAGGTATTAATGACTGACGCATTTGTTTTTATTTGTTATTTGGGTTTTTAATACCTTTTAAAAAAAAAAAATATGTTAAGAATTAAATTAGTCTTATGTTTATATATCTCCATTTGTAATTTTATTTGTTTTATTTTGTGATTTATTATGTGCAAGCGCGACATGCATTTGTTTTATTCTATTTGAAACAGCTGTTAAGTGACCCCGGGGCAGAATGCATTCTGGGATTGTGAGAGAGAGTTAATGGATTCACTCGCGAGTGTAGACGGTGTTTAATTAAGTTGGTTGTCGCTGAATGTCGCATATTTTTCGTATAATCGCAACTCGCACATCATCCTAGAATATTTTCTAAGAATTGTAGCATGGAGTAGGAGTCGCAGAAGGAAAGAAAGGAACATCGCAGACGGGAGAGGGAAGGAAGTCATCACGGATAGAAAGAATCACCACCTTGCACACTATAAACAGTATTTTGTTTTATTTTAATTAATATAAGCTTGTTCATGTTCTCTGTTTTATTATTTCATTTATTTACACTCAACAAAATTACACGGATTGACAGATAATTCAGCGATTCATATTAACGACCGGGTTGAGGCTGCGAGCAAACGCGTTAGTCGCCCCTCTTCCCAACAAATTATTTATTGAAATTTACAACTCTACTAGTTAACACATCAAGTAAATTAGCTGTCAGATTAAATACATGAAGAGGAAATGCTGATTGGCAGCACTACACTAGGTAATCTAAACTATAAGGTCTCGCAAGGATTTATTAAAGAGAGTTAACGAAAATTGTTTATGCGTTCTTTAGATTATCGGGATGTATTCGATTACACGGATTGGACGTAAAATGGTGGTCCCATGAATATGCAATGTCAGGTACTTGTTAAAGATCCCAATCCTAATTAAACCTGGACAGACAAAATTCAGCATTCTCACTGTAGCATCGCCCGATTAGCCACAGTAGCACAAAGTGGCGTTATATGAATAAACAATAAAAAATAACAACACTTTACTCGTTGCACATAAAACAAAAAAAAACTTTAAACTGATTCAATTACATGAATTATAATCTATACTAATATTATAAAGCTGAAGAGTTTGTTTGTTTGTTTGAACGCGCTAATCTCAAAAACTACTGGTTCGAATTGAAAAAATTCTTTTTGTGTTGGATAGTCCATTTTAGAAGAATCAGTTGAAAATGTGGAAAAAACGGAGGAAATTGACCTCGCATCCTAATGATTCCAAATTATATACCTTTAAATATTAAAATAATATAATTTCCCGTTGAATTATATTTTCTCGTAACAATTAATAAATCACAGGGGATAGAAATCGATTTACGTCAAGAATGCTTTTCACACTGAGTGTTAAAAGTATTCGGAATTCCTATTTCTTATCATTTAATAGGTATATTTCACAACTATTAATTTATTTAATCCTTTTTAATTCATAAATCTTTTTTTTGTTTTCTCTTTATATCTTTATTTACACCTGTCAGAAGATGCCTGACAATAAGCAAATGTGTTGGACAAAAGTAAGATCAGACATGATAGGCGTGGGGAAGTAAAGTGCCCAGTAGCACCCCTTTAATCTAGCTGAGGAGGTCCCTCATCCAGCTTCGTTTTAGCCTTCTTCTGACCGGCATTTCAGCTACTGACATGTCGTTAATCAGTCTATTGTCGTGTCTGTTAAGTTTAATGTGAAAACGAGAATAGAGTGTTCGTATATGTTGGTCAACTGTTGGTTGTTGTAAGTCCGTATGTAGGGTTGTGTTGTTTACGTACCAAGGAGATGTGGTTATGAGTCTTCAAATTTTGGATTGAAATGATTGCAGTTTTTGTATGTGAGTCTTATTTGCTGAACCAAAAATCTGTGAAGCATAAGTCCATATTGGTTTAGGAAGGTATGTGTATGTATTCAGTTTCTGTCTAATTTTTAATTTTGATGATTTTTAAAAAAGGGAGTGTAGTACTTTCAGACAAAGAGCCCACAGTCAGTTGATTACGCGCCATTGGGAGGGCACACGGCTTGAGTAAATCTTTAAAAATCACGAACCAGATGACCGAAATGTTTATTTTTTTTAAGATTAAACAATTAATTTTGCAAAATTACCAGATCATTCAATGTCAAAAGTATTCGGAAATCGTTTTGTTATTTAAATCGGAAATCCTATTGTTTAATGGTTTCAAATGTTCAAATTCTCACTAAATTCCAAATCGGAAACCACTTTATTCCGAATACTTTTGAAACTCCTATTTTTATATTTTTCGTAAATTAACGTTGAAACCGTTAAATATAAAATGGCTATTGTCGTGATTTTTGGGTTCGTCTAATGTATACCTGGGAGCGGCGTGGTCTAGTGGATAGAGCGCTAGTCTGCTGTGCTCCGGGTCCTGGGTTCGAATCTCGGCTATGGCAGAATATTATTTATTCTGTTGATTCAGTCGGGGGGCGACCCTAGGGTATGGAGACCCTCCTAGGGCAGACCCAGCCTCTATAAAGTGGGTACCCAAAATAATTGGGGAAAAACCTAGCGGCTGAGCGCGATTAAGACCTAATCACCTCATTGCACTGCCGTTGGCCTAGAAACAGTACGAATCTCTATATGTACTGAGCCCAAGACCCTTCATGGGTTGTAGTGGTACAGGTTTTTTTTTTTTTTTTTTTTTTTTTAATGTATACCTTCCTCTTAACATTATAAAGTGAGTAACAACTCTTTAAAAACAGAAATAATAACTCAAAAGCAAGTAAACAACACAATGATAGTGAATTCCGAATACTTTCAAAACTCACTGTATAAGTCGCATTGTCAAGATCGGGTTGCGGAGAAAATCAGTACGTTCTTCTACGACAAGAGAATAAAACTAAAAATGTCATTTACGAAGAAGTTCTTTAAAATATATTCTTTTAAAAACTGCTATTGTAAATCCCGATCATCATAACAAAAATCTGCGCGGACGAAGTCGCTGGCAACAGCTAGTTTATGATAAAAACATATAGAAAATATCACGAAATAAATATTCATGTACGAATCTAAGGATTAAAGCTGATATTATTATAAAAGACAAGGTATTGTATGTTCACTCGCTTGTATAACCAGGGGGTTGCACAATGCTCACTGAGGATTTTCTAGACAAAAGAAAGGACAGTCGGTAGCAAAGCCTCTGTTAATACCAGCATCAGATAGCAAGGGCACTATTATTTCCCGGCTCGGTAACTTTCACAATTTAAAAGACTTTATCAGGAGTAAGTTAAATTTAATACCCATTCTCACAGAAAACTTTGAGGCCATTTCTTCAGGCAATGGTATTTATACTGCCAATTGGCTAAACAAAAAGAAAAGCCATCTTCATGTGCAAAAACCATTTTTATCTGAAAAGACAGAATTATAATAAGAATTATAATCTATGCTAATATTATAAAGCTGAAGAGTTTGTTTTGTTTGTTTGAACGCGCTAATCTCAGAAACTACTGGTTCGAATTGAAAAATTCTTTTTGTGTTGGATAGTCCATTTATCGAGGAAGGTTATAGGCTATATATAACTGCGACCAATAGGAGTGAAGAATCAAAAAAAAGGAAAATTTGGGGAAAATTAGGGGAAATTATACCTCGCATCCCAATGATTCCAAATGATTTACCTTTTAATTTTAAAATAATCCAATTTCCCGTTAATTTATCTTTTGTCGTAACAATTAATAAATCACAGATGTAAACATTTAAACATGTAGAAATCGATTTTGTGTAAGATTGGGTTGCGGAGCAAATCAGTATTCTTCTGCTACAAGAAAATAAAACTAAAATTGTCATTTACGCGGAAGTACTTTAAAATATATTCTTTTAAAAACTTCTTAATAGCGATCATAATATCAGAAATTGACCCAGACTAAGTCGCTTCAGAATATGTCAAAGAAGAGGTGACGTGTACCGAGAAAAGTTTAAATCCGGTTGATAAAATCCCGGTTCTGGGAAACGCCGATGATTTGGTACTGCAAAAGGAAGACACGTATAGATATACAACTTGATACAAGTGTGTTAATAAAACCGTTAAAAAAATAGGACTCGAAATAAATACCAATAAGACGAAATATATGATTAGTAGCAGAAACGGTGGCGATCTTGGTGATATTGATATATCAGGACATACTTATGAACACGTTGAGAAATTCAAGTATTTAGGTTCAATGATGAGGAGAAAAAATTAAATCCAGGAGGAAATTAAGTCCCGGTCAAAGGCGGGAAATGCGTGTTATTATTCAGTTGCGAAATTATTTGGCTTGCGACTTCTGTCTAAAAACTTAAAGGTGAGAGTTTATAAAACTATTATTCCTCCAACGGTCCTTTACGAATGTGAAACGTGGCCGCTTACTTTGAAGGACGAACGACGGCTAAAAGTTTTCGGAAATAAGGTACTACAGGTAAAATATTTGGTCCAAAGAGAGATGAGGCCACTGGGGAGTATAGAAGGTTGCACAACGCGGAATTGCGCAGCCAATATTTATATCAATCTATATTATTATATAAGTCATGTTTTATTTCAAGAGTCATGTTTAACTTTAATGGTTATTACCTTTAAGCATAAGCATTTATAAATTTAAATCATTTATTATTTCTTTTGATTTATTCGAGTATAATTATTAGAACTATTATTTCAATCATATTTAGAACTTTTATTAGCTATATGTCTATATTTATAAAAGAAAGTACCACTCAATTTTCTGGTCATCGCAGTATCTAAAATATGACTATGGTTGCAGAGCTAAGTTTTTTCCTGGAGGTTCGTTTAATGTCTAGATGTGCAAAATGGCTGGGTATGAAAATCTTCGACTTACAGGTGGTTGAAAGGTCTAAAATCTTTTACAAAATTGATCTTTGAACTACACAAAAACTAAACGTCTCCTAAAAAATTATAAGTACTCATTTGAAACATCAAATTTCTAACAACCTGAACGTAAAATCGTCTTTATCTGATATGTATATTAGCAAAGGAACAATGATTTTATAACAAATATTTTTAAGCATATTGCTGTTGTTATCTGTTCGTTTAACGTTACTTTTGTACTACTATGGCTAATCGTATAATTTTTGCCAATCCAAGTTAAGTTAGGGTAGAGATGTTTCACGAGTTCATGGCATAGCAAAGTCTTGGGACCACCATTTTCGTTCCCTTCGAAGGAGGGCATAACCAAGGTTTTTTTTACTCCCATTAAAAAATCTTAAGGGCACGAGGCTGGCCACTACATAGAGGTTACCGACCCTTTTAAGCATATTGTATTTTATATCTGTTTCATGTGTAGGTTCCTATGAAAATATATTCAATTGGTTTTTTTTTTTAATTATTTCAATTGGCTAAAAAAAATATTAGTTTCAAGGACATAATAGAACATTATTTCTGAATTATAAAAAAACGCGAGTGATTCAGGTCTAAGGTTTCGCCGACAAATATCAATAATTCACATTTAGGTTGCCAACATTTTGTGACGATTATTTTTACATATTAAGTGATCATGGGTATAACTACTTCTACTGGTTCGCTATTGTAAATTTGACAGGAAGAAGTCTTAATCGGGCTTTAAATAATAACAAAGAGTAGCTGATAGTTGATATTTTTATAGCCACTCTTACCATAAACGTACATAAATAAATACAAAATGCAATATTCGCGAGCAAAGCTGCGAGTCACAGCTAGTGTAATATATACTGGACATACAAAACAAAATTTTAATAATCTGCTTATCGCAACAAACGACTTCCACTCACCTTCGTTGTTAACATTAATTTAGGAACTTTCAGATTCAGAGATAAAAAAATGTTAAAGAATCAATTACGTTGAGTTTCGATAGAAACACCTGTTTTATTGAGTAATCTATTATCTACAGGTATCAGTAAGCTTTATATGCTTTTTATCACTCTCCATTAACTTTGGCAATTGTGTTTATTAGATAATATTTTTACTTTCATTTACCTATATATGAAATATATAGTAAGGGAAAGTATTGCGTTCGTAAAAATTTTGGAATTCCAGTTTTCAACGGAAATACACGTTTTAGGGTCTCCTGAGTCCAGATGAACGAGTCCCGCAAAAAGGTCTTTGTGTGTGTTTATGCGTTTTTTGGATTATCGGGAGGTATTCGGTTATACGAATGGGACGTAAAACGGTGTTCAGTTAAGGTACAAAACCCTACATCCCTGAATCAGCACTTTCCCCCTCCTTCTAGTATTGTATAAATATCCCTTCTAGAGATGTAACCATTCATTCTAGCCACTCTAGCCATTCCAGTAGATCTAGGTAGTAGTTTAGTTCTTTGTAAATAGTAGTGTAGTGCTTGTAACAGTTTGTTTTTACCAATAAAGTTTTTTTTTAAGTTTATCGAGCGGTTAAGTTCTTTATCTGGCGCCCGAACAGGTACCCTATCAGCCTCAGGTCAGTAAAGGTGACGAAATTTTCCTGAAGATCAAGAGAAATCGAAGAAATATCCCAACAGATTTTGGATCTACTCAGTGAAGACAGCCTTGAACGGAAACTCAAGAAAGACCGACGAAATAGTCTTTTGATAACAGGTCTTGGAGTAAACCACCTGAAGTTTGTGTTTCTACACTTCAATAGGGTCAAGACAAATTTGATAGAACTCCGCAGAACTGAGAAAAAACTTGAGGTACATATTAGTTTTAGATTTTTTTTTTTATGTATGCCTAAAGATAAGAAAAATATAGTTAGGTTAGATATAAGTGAAATAACAGACCAGTTAAGCAATTTATTAATTAAGAATAAAAATACTGATTTAACAGACAATATGACTACCATTTCATATTCTATGACAAAAAGGATTACGATCATATCCCAACTTATGATGGCAATCCTGAAGATTTAATCTTTTTTGTAAAATCTGTTAAAGCAGTATACGATACAGTCTGTAGTGAAAATAATCTTAAGATTACAAAATCATGCCCGGCTTCTTAGTAAAGTAACATCAAGGTTAGTAGGTAATGCTAAGCATTGTTTATTAACAAATACATTCATAAATGTTTCAGAACTTCTAGACCATTTACAAAAAAATTTTAAAGACTCTAGAACAGTTGAACAACTGAAATTAGAATTATTAAATATTAAAACAGGACCAAAAGAACACCCTATTTCATTTATCGATAGGATAGCACACATTAGAGCCTTAATATTCTCTAGAATCTCCCTAGACGATGAAATTATAAATAAGAACACAGTTATGAAATTACAAGATCGGGAAATCAATTATCATATTAAAGCAAATTTACACCCACAACTTTGTGATTTCCTAAATCACTTGAGACTTTCAGATATCGACGATATTAGAAATGCTATTCAAAATGACTGTTCTTTTATTTTAGAAAGACTATACGGACATCATAATAATTCACACCAAAAAATAACTTTAGATACAAAAATAATAAACATTTTAAACCAAACAATAATTTTAACTATAATCATAATTATAACCGAAATCCTTATCACAATTATAACCAAAATCCTTATTATAATTATAACCAAAATCCTCATAATAATTATAACTCCTTATTTTAATTCTAATCTTAATCCTAATTATAACTTTAATCCAAATCATAATCCTAATTTTAATTTTAATTCAAACCCTAATTTTAATTCTAATTTTTATTCAAACTCTAATTTTAATTCAAACCCTAATCCTGAACCAACTCCTAATTATAGTCAAAATCAAACTAGTAGAGACTCGGGTCAAAATAGGCGTTTCAATCAACAAAGCACGAATAATTTCACAGGTTTTAACTGGGATCAACAGAGGCAGAAGACACCTTTTCCCACGGGCCCTTTTAAACCCGACTCAGCAAATACAGTGTCTATGAGAACTGTAAGGTCAGATAACGCGCCTGTCCACCACGTAACTCAAGACGATGGTGAGATAACGACATAAGACAACAGCTAGGAGCATTAGCTCAACGGTTCGATAATTTTTTAGGGGTCAGTCCACCGGACACATCCCCGAATATCCCTTAAATTTTACAGAACAATTACCACAATTTAAAGATTTCTTAGGACAAACTTGGCTTATTGATACCGGCGCTTTAAAAAATTACATTAATCCAAGTTCCGTACCCGAGGGAACTGAAATAAACTCGGAAGAATTTTTTGTCAAATCTCCTACCGGACGCGAAAAGGGCAATAATACAGCATTAATTGACCTTGCTCCAAATCTGGGACTAGACAATCAATTTTTAGTTAAGTTTTATATACTTTCTGTTAGTAATAATTTTGATATACTATTAGGTTACGAAATAATGAAAGCTTTAGATATTAATATATTTAGTAGAAAAGAAAAAGTTTTTTTGTTAGATGGAAAACTGACAATTAATAATAATGGTTCTCTTGAGTATGTTGATACTTATAATGAAATTACTTATAATACTAATAATAATGATAATGATGAAATTAATACTATTAATAATAAATATGAAAATGATGGAATTGTGAAATGGATGAGGAATCAATTGAAAAAACTGCCTTTTCTACAGAATCTGGTCACTATGAATTTCTTAGAATGCCATTTGACCTTTGCAATGCTCCACCAACATTTCAAAGGGCCATGAATATGATGTTAGGAAACACACCAAATTGTTTAGTCTATATGGATGATATAATATTTTTTTCTAAACGCGTACAACGCGGAAAAAAATCAATTCGTGCAGAGAAACCTTTTAATAAAACTAGATTTTACATAGAAACCGCGTATCCTTGGAGTACTGATTTAAATGAAATTCTAATCGAAATACTTAAACCTAATACTACTTATGGTGTTTTTTGCGAACCTAACGTGGAAACTGTTCGCAGTGAGTTTGAAGGCATATTTTTAAAAATTTCTCAAATTATTCAGGAAAATTACCCTTCGGTTAAAATAAAACGTTACAAAAAGAAATGTTTAGATATAACCAATTCTGAAGAACAATTAGAAATTATTAGTTCATACCACTTAGGAAAAACTTGTCACAGAGGTAGTTTAGAAACTTACGAAAAACTTAAAAGAGATTATTACTGGCCTCGAATGAAGGATACCATTACTGATTACTGTAATAAATGTGAAGTATGTCGGAGAACTAAATATGACCGAAAACCAATTAAAACTAAATTTTGTGTTACACCAACTCCCGATAAACCTTTCGAAGAACTAATGATAGACACCTTACATTATGAGAAAAAGTTTATTATTACAATAGTAGATACATTTTCTCTAAATTGACAGATGCTTGTAATTCAATACAAGTTTCTGAAGTTATTATAGAATATTTAGAATTATATCCGTCTCCGGATCGCATAAAAATGGATAACGGTTGAGAGTACAAAAATAATTTAGTAGAAAATTTACTTCGTTCCCAAGGCATTGAACCTTATTACGTTACTCCTAACCATCCCAACTCCCTAGGACTCCTTAATAGAACACATTCAACACTAATTGAAATATAGCGGAGTTTACATGAATCACAATCCAATATAAAATTAAAAAAGAGACTAAGCCTAGCAGTAATTGCATTTAATAATAGTCTAAATCAACAATTAAAATTAACCCCTAATGAAATCACTTTTGGAACTATCAAAGAAAAAATCAATACAGCTCCTATAACAGAAAAACTTGTTGAACAATACCATAATAATCTTAAACTACTTCATGAACAAATCAAAACAAACATAAATAAAGAAATACAACCCGAACAGAAGCACTTAATCAAAACCGGGAAGATCCAAACATTCCTGATAATACCTATGCTAGAGCGCGAACTACAAATAAAAACGATAACCCCTTTAAACCAGTATATAAAATGAAAGACAAAAATAAAGAAATATTAGTTCATTCTGACAATATTCAAGGACAGCGTAAAACATATAGGAATAAAACACAACCTCACACATCATATGTTTCAGATAATGAAGGTGATGGTAGTGATACTTCTTCTATGGATATCTCCTAATATTTCAGCATACGAAATAACGGACTTAACTCACGCACCAGGTATAACTGCAATAAAAATGCCTTCAGCATTTACATTAGACAAATATCACACTTTAATTCACTATATAAATTTCACTCACTTGAAAGATGAATTGATATTAGCAGAACAAAATTTGGAATCTTTCAAGAGTAGTTCTACTTTTGACACCGTTAATAGACAATTACAATTCGTAAAATCTAAAATTGAATCCTTAATTAGTATACCACAAACTAACAGACATAAACGAGGACTTATATAAACGGTATAGGAACCGCCATTAAATGGATCACTGGCAATCTAGATGCCTCCGATAAGGATCATTATGATCAAATTATTTCAAAATTAGAAAAAAATTCTTATCACATAGAACATAATATCGAACAAGAAATTTTATACAACAAAAAATTAATTGAAACCTTTAGAAACGATATCTTATATTAAATAAAAATAATGAGCGTGCCGCAAAATTAATCAATTCTTTGGACATGGCAACAACAACTGCTCACTTGAACGAACTGTATTCTATTATTAACTATATCACTTTGAGAACACTAGATATTGAAAACTCTCTGGAATTTTGTGAATTAGGAATATTACACTCCAGCATGTTAACTCAAGCTGATATATCATACTTACTAAAACGTCACCAGTTCTGCGCATGCGCATGTGTATAGCAGTCATCTTTCAAATCGGCTCTTGGATTTCATGCTTTTTCAGTTTGAATTCTCTTCAGTGCAATCTTGAAAACATCACCAGACTTCAGGATAACAACAGCAGTAAATATTGGAGCAAACAACAGTAAGTTTTTTACAATTTACGGTGTAAAGTGAATGCTGGGTAACCTCTTCACATCAGCTGATTGCCAATAGTTTGGCAAGGCCGGGATTGGTTTTCTTTTCTTTAGTTATTGTTTTATTACCAACATCTAGTTATTTTTTTATTATCTTCTTCACATGAAATGCGATATTTTCACCAAGTGATGTCCTCCAAAGCATCAACTAAAAGATCTAGATCTAGTGGTTCAATCACGTCTCCCATGAAACAAAGACCCCGCCGTGATACTAATAAAAAATTAAATCAACAAGCAACCCCTTCTGGTTCTAATACAGAATCTGAACCACAGCCTGGCACATCGTCACAGGGGATGTCTGACGAATCTCCGTTTTTCACCCCAAATCCTTTTCAAATCCTACATAATGAAAAAGAAAACATGGAATCTGCTCCTACACCCAGTGAACCACGGCCTCCACCGATATTTGTCAAAAATATTAAAAATTTCCAGTTGTTATGTGCGCAATTAAACAAGATTACCGAATCCACCAGCTACTACTGTATGAGTAGAATCAATGACACCAAAATATCACCGACCACCGCCGAGGCATATAGAACAATTGTGAAATACCTAACTGAAACTAAAGCGGATTTTCACACTTATCAGCTACGGCAAGAGAGAGCTCTTAGAGTTGTGATCAGAAATCTACACCCTTCAACACCAGTTGACGCTATCAAAGAAGAACTCATGGAGATGGGTTACAAAGTGCGACAAGTCACTAATGTCATAAAAGATAGAGTTCAACTGCCTCTATTCTTCGCTGACTTGGAACCATTAGCAGGAGTAGAAAAAATTTATGATCTAAAAAGACTGTATTATACAAGTGTAAGAGTCGAAAAACCTTATACAAAGAGAGAAATTTTAGTGTTACAATTGTCAGGCGTATGGTCATACCAAAAGTTACTGTCACCACATACCACGCTGCGTGAAATGCGGTGAACAGCACAAGTCTGTGGAATGTACAAAACCGAAGCCAACACCCGCTGTATGTGCTCATTGCCTCAAGGACCACCCGGCCAACTACAAAGGATGCCAAATCTATAAGGAACTAAGGACCAGGTATCAAAAACCCCAAGTACTGGATGAAACAACAAGACAGGCTAGAACTAGAAGAGAACCCTCAAAATTAATCGATGCCAATGTATCATTTGCCCACTTACTTGGAGGTGGGAAACCAATGTACTGAAGCCGAGGCCCTGCCGGAACTACAAAATGTACCTCAATATCCTCAATCCATTCCACAAATACCTCTTCCTCAAAACGTAATCAGTCCTAAAAATCCTCATCCACAACAAATCTCTCATATTCCCCCTCCTTCAAATGCCACAGATCTTACCAGTTTGATGACATCCTTCATTTCCGAAATCAAATCCCTTGTCATGCCCCTAATAACAATCCTCACGAATCTTGTATCAAATCTTATTCCTAACTTAAAAAATCCATAAATGACCTCACCTAACTCCTTATCTATTCTCCTATGGAATGCGAATGGTGTTAGAACTCACACTGACGAACTTACAGCCTTACTCCAAGACAAAAAAGTTGACGTTGCACTCATTACTGAAACTAGACTAACCACTAAACAGTACTTCAAAATACCTGAATACACAACATACCGGACAGACCATCCAGACGGCAAAGCCCATGCCGGTACTGCTGTCATTGTCAACCGATCCCTCTCCCATCACTTACACCCACTTCCCGCCCACGATTTCCTACAAGCCACCTCTATTATAATCAAGACCTTTTCCTTTCCGCTAGTCATCGCATCAGCATACTGCCCTCCTAAAAATTCTATTTCTATTACCCAATTTGGTTCCTTCCTCAACTCATTGGGGAATCACTTTATTCTGGTGCAGACTTAAACGCGAAGCACCAACAATGGGGTTGCAGAACCACAAATACTCGTGGACGGACATTGCAGTCTGCACTCAACTCCAGACGCCTTAATCTCCTACCTCCCGATTCCCCTACCTACTGGCCAACAGATCCTAACCGTAATCCAGACATCCTCGACTTCTTCATCCACAGCGGATTAGGCTCCCTGAACTATTCCGTAACTCGCCTTGATGAACTATCCTCTGATCATAGTCCATTAATCCTAAATGTATCCATGACTCCTATTCCGAAACCTTTCCCACCGTCATTCATCAGAGGCCCCATCAACTGGAACCTCTTCCGCGAAATCCTCACTAATGATATCGACCTCAGAGTAACTCTCAAAACTCCTTCTGACCTTGATGATGCCGTATATTCCTTTACAACCTTGATTCAACAAGCTGCCTGGACTGCCTCCTTTCCTAAACAATCCCAAATTATTCCTTACAAATGCCATTTACCACAACACCTGACGGACCTCATCAACACCAAACGCCGAGCCAGAACATTATGGCAACGCACCCGCCACCCAGAAGATCGCCGCTCTTATAACTTTTATTGTAGAAAATTAAAGCGGGAGTTGGCGACCTTTCGTTCCCAATCCTACAATTCCTACCTCTCCTCTCCCTCGACTCGTGACAATTCTCTGTGGAAATGTCACGAAGAGAATCCTGAATACTCACACGATTTCCCATCCTCTCCTGCGCGGTGATAGTTCCTGGGCTGCTTCTGACAAGGATAAGGCCGGGAATTCACAGCACCTTCCAAAGTTTCATCCCATCTGATTGATCCAACCAACTTCAACAGTTACTTCCTTACTTCGCCAATACCACTCTCCTTACCTCCTAAAGCAGTTAATCCCTCTGAGGTCAAATATCTTCTTAAAAAGCTTCCTCTCCGTAAATCCCCTGGATATGATCTCCTCACGCCTCAGATCTTAAGACAACTTCCACAGAAAGCCATTACATTCCTTACATATCTTTATAACAGTATCCTACGCACTACCTATTTCCCTCTCTTATGGAAACATTCAACTATCATCCTTTTCCTGAAACCAGGCAAACCTTCCAACAGCACGTCATCTTACAGACCTATTAGCCTATTTCCGATCCTCTCAAAAATTTTCGAAAAGCTCCTGCTAAAACGAATCCTAGATAAATTTAAAAATTTTCCTTCGCATCAGTTTGGATTTCGTTCTCAACATTCCACAGTTCAGCAAGGACTCCGAGTTGTGGATCACATTTCCTCTGCCCTTGAGTGCAAGGAGTATTGTTCGGGTGCCTTTCTGGACATAGCTCAAGCTTTTGACCGGGTGTGGCACCCGGGATTGCTCTTTAAGCTCAAAACCCATTTACCTCAATCCTTATACCTAATCCTCCGATCCTATTTATCAAACCGCTCCTTCCGAGTTCGCTGTGGTTCCGAATTTTCCAAACATTATACTGTTGAGGCCGGTGTTCCTCAAGGCAGCGTCTTAGGACCCGTCCTCTACATCCTCTACACCGCCGATATCCCTACCGATCCCGATACCTTTCTGGCAACATTTGCTGACGACACAGCCATTTTATCATCCAATTCCGATCCTGAAGTAGCATCTCTAAATCTCCAAAGGCACCTTTCCCATGTCGAAGACTGGTGTAAGGCTTGGCGAATTAAGGCGAACGAAAGCAAATGTACACACGTCACCTTCACCCTTCGACGTAAATCCTGTCCAACAGTTAAATTCAATTCCATACCGCTTCCTTCCTCAGACACAGTCCGGTACCTTGGCTTTTTACTAGACAAAAGACTGACGTGGAACCCACATACGAGACTTAAAAGGATAGAACTCAACCGCAGATTCGGCCGGTTATACAAATTACTAAACAGAAAATCTCATCTTACAGTCGACAACAATTACTAATATATAAGACAGTACTGAAACCTATTTGGACCTACGGACTTGAACTATGGGGGACAACTAAACATTCTAACATCAAACGTATCCAATCCTTCCAATCCAAAGTCCTCCGAACAATAGTTAATGCTCCTTATTACGTTACCAACTGTACCCTACACCATGACCTTAATATTCCATTTATTTTAGACCTGGTACCTTCCAAATTCTCCAAATTCCATCAGAACCTTCTTCATCATCCTAATCCTCTTGCTCAATCGCTTTCCAGCTTCACCCATCCCTACAATCCTCCTCGAAGATTGAAACGGCAGTGGCCCCGCGACGTTTTGTAAACATTTATCTGGAGTTCTGACACTGGTCAGATCCTCCACTCATGTACTGTATGTTTGTGGCTATTCCGCTCTGGCTCAGCCTCCACTGGCATACACCAGTGAAGCGCTGAGTGGGAGGCGCTGGGATCTCTTGGATTCCGCTTCTCCCCCCACTTGTGGGGGGAGCAGCCGAGTCTAGGGTTCCTTTGGCTGATTGTATATATTGTATATAGTTAAGTTTGCTTGTATGATTTTTATTTATTTCCCAACTTGTATTTATCTCTACTACAGGTTGTTGTTTTGATTTGTTTCTTGTTTTTTTGTATATATTTGAATTTATTTATTTCCGATTTTATGTAATTTGACTTTATCATTATTGGCTGTATATATTGTATGAATGTGTACTACATCTCTATTACTACTGTTCATTATGCAACAAATTGTAATATTTCTCAATAAAAAAAAAACAAAAAAAAAAAAAAAAACTAAAACGTAACTTATCTTTAATTTCAACTGATTTGGAAACCCTTTGGCAAATCAGCAAAACTAGATGTTCAATTAAAAATAATATAATTCACTACTTTATATCCATTCCCTTGAAAACTAAAACGTATAGTAATATGTATCTTCTTCCAATTCCTGTATTACACAACAGCACATTTGTAACAACTTTAACACCTAATAAACTTGTATTATTAAATAAGAATAAAACCTTTACAGGTAACTGTACATATATTAACTCTTATTATTATTGTATAAATGTTAAAGAAACAAACAACAATTGTACAAAAATCTACTAACAAATAGTTTTAAAAATTGTATTACATCTAGTATTAAGGTCAATTCTATTATTAGATATATTGATGATATAGATTATTACCTTAGTTTTAATATAAGCTATGTAACTTTAGAAGATAAGGCTTGCCATCCCATTTTTTTCCCATGCCTTAATTAAACTAAAACAAAATGAAACTTTGTTACAATGCCCTAGACCTAATACTGCAGTTATAGATTCAAAGATTATTAAATTAGAAAATACTATTAGTAACCCTGTACTCTTAAACATCATCGTCTGATGCTGAAGTCTCTCTCGCTTGTGATGCTTCCAACACAGCGATGGGAGCAGTTCTTCAACAACGAGAAGGACAACATTGGAGACCCTTAGGATTCTTCTCAAGAGCTCTTACGGCAGCTCAACAAGGATACTCCACCTACGACCGCGAACTCACCGCTATCTTTAATGCAGTCAAGCATTTCAGGCCTTGCATCGAAGGAAGGGTTTTCAGTATTCTCACTGACCATAAACCTCTGGTTTATGCCTTCTATCAGAAGCCCGGAACAGCAACACCCATGCGGATTCGCTATGTGAACTTCATTAGCCAGTTCACTTGCGATATCCGACATGTTTCGGGAGAAGAAAACAAAGTGGCCGATACTTTGTCAAGATTAGAGGAAATTCGCAGTCCGGATGACATGGAGAGCATTGTCGAAGCCCAGCAGGAAGACCCGCTGATTCCCGAGTTACTTCGGAACCCGAACCTGCATTTGAAACTTGTCGAACTCCCGCACTCGAACAAGCCACTTCTTTGTGACTTCACAACTTCGAAAGCTCGACCGTATGTTCCTACTTCTCTGCGTCAGAACATCGTTAAGAAGATTCACGAGCTCAGCCACCCTGGAATCCGAGGGACACGCCGCCTGGTGTCTCAGAGATTCTTCTGGCCGAATATGAATTCTGACATAACGACTTGGACCCGAAGCTGCATCGCTTGTCAACGCTCGAAAATCCATAGACACACAGTTTCACCTCCCGGCATCTTCGCTCCAGCTGGTCGATTTGAGCACATTCATGTCGATATAATCGGACCTCTACCGACATCGGATGGTAAACGTTATTGCCTTACTATGGCAGATCGGTACACCCGCTGGCCGGAAGCTGAACCGATTGAGGATATCTCCGCTACAGTGGTTGCATCAGCGCTCTACAAATCCTGGATTTCCAGATTTGGCGTCCCAACACGCATCACAACGGATCAAGGCCGCCAATTCGAGAGCGAACTTTTTTCGAAACTGCTGAACCTCCTAGGAACTCGGCGATGTCGGACCACTGCGTACCATCCTCAGTGCAACGGCACTATCGAGAGATGGCATAGAACTTTAAAGGCAGCCCTAACTGCACATCTCATTACCTCAAGATCTTGGACGGAACTATTGCCCACAGTCCTCCTCGGCTTGAGAGCAGCTATTAGGGATGACAACTGCACAAGCGCCGCAGAAATGACGTATGGTCAACCCCTGCGACTTCCTGGGGAACTGTTGGAGTCGACTTCAAAACCAGAGGAACCTGATGGATTTCTGCGTAGGCTAAGGGAACACCTTCCGTTTATTCTGTACCTAGTGGCGAGTGGTATTATGAGCTTTTACGCAAATACCCAGCTATAACTCGCCCATCTACGGTACCACAGGAGGCGAAGCATGCAATCAAGCATTTTATTGAAACGAAGGGAGCTCCAGTCACCTCCAAAGCCAGGCGCCTTCCACCTGAGCGATACAACGCCGCCAGGGAAGAATTCCTGAAGATGGTAGATGAGGGAATCTGCAGGCCTTCAAGTAGCCCCTGGGCTAGCCCACTCCTCATAGTAACAAAGAAGGAGGGCTCAATGAGATTTTGTGGAGACTACCGCCGTCTCAACGCCCAGACTGTGCCTGATAGATACAGCGTTCCTAACATCCAATCTCTCAACACCAACCTCTTTGGAAAGACAATCTTCAGTAAGGTGGATCTCAAACGGGCATACTACCAGATACCTGTTGCTGAAGAAGACGTTCCGAAGACTGCAGTTATCACTCCTTTCGGCCTCTTCGAATTCAAGGTGATGTGCTTCGGACTCCGCAACGCAGCGCAGACCTTTCAACGCTTGATGGACAGCATTCTCGCCCTACCGTATGCTTTCGTCTATCTGGATGACATTCTGATAGCTTCATCGTCGGAGGAAGAACATCGCACCCACTTGGAAGAAGTCTTTAGACGACTGGACCAGCATGGATTGACTATCAACCCGCTCAAGTCGACGTTCTACAAGGACGAAGTCGAGTTTCTTGGCTTCCTTGTTACCTCGCAGGGCATCAAACCTCTCCCGAGTAAGGTCGACGAAATCGCCGAATTTCCACGTCCTGCTACCAAGGGCCATCTTCGACGCTTTCTGGGGATGATCAACTTCTACAGAAGATGCCTCCCCAAGGCAGCAGAAGTTCAGCGCACTCTACATGCTCTGATTGGCAACAGTAAGAAGAATGATAGAACGCCAATCGAATGGACTCCTGAAGCTGAAGAAGCCTTCGCCAGATGCCAGCAGAACATTCGAGAAGCAGTCACACTCGCACATCCATCAAAGTGGTGAAGCCCGACGTGATGACGGAAAAGATGGATAAGAAGCCAGCAGATTTAGAGGTAAGTGCTAGTGCACATACTAATATTAGAATCCCTACATTCTGGAGGGCTGACCCAGAATTATGGTTTTGCCAGGCCGATGCTGTATTTGCCACATCAAAAGTCGTGAGCTCAAGAATAAAATTTCAAATAGTGGTGGCGAATTTAGAATTTGAAATTCTAAAACAAGTCTCCGACTTGGTGAAAAACCCACCTACAGAGCCATATGAAGCCCTTAAGGAAAGGCTTATTTCCACTTACGCCGAGTCCGAAAATCAGCGTATTAGGCGTTTATTGGAGGACAAGCACCTCGCCGACGGGGAACGGCCATCTCAATTTTTAAATGAATTAAAACGGCTGGCAGGCAGTTCTGTTTCCCCCGAATTACTTAGGAATATGTGGCTGAAAGCACTACCAGAAAGGATGCAGGCAACACTGGCTGTAACTTCGGAAACATCCCTCGATAAGCTGGCAGAGATTGCCGACCGCATAGCTGAGGTATATGAGTCCAGTGTCAGTCAGGTGACCACACACACACCGCAACCCCGTTCTTCTTCTTCTTCTTCCTTCGCAACTCAACTTGAGGAGAAATTCGAGAAGCTGAGCCTGCAAATAAATGAGCTCCAAAACGAAATGGCTAGCTTAAGAAGGAGCAGATCGACATCTCGTGGCCAAGGACGGAACCGATCGCGTAGCAAAAGTCGTAAACTATGCTACTACCACCGCAACTTCCGGGAGAAGGCTAAGAAATGCCAACAACCCTGCAGCTGGAAACCATCGCAAAAGGGAAACTAATCTCAGCGACTGAGAAGGCGGACTCCGTCGCTGATATCAACCACCGCCGATTATTCGTCGCGGACATAGCAACTGGAGAACGATATTTAGTCGACACTGGAGCGTCAATATCGGTCTTCCCAGCACGGAGACGAGATCGAAAAACACCCGCCAATTTCACCCTTTTTGCAGCCAACGGTACACCGATAAAGACCTATGGTGAAGTGAAGAAGATACTTAACGTTGGTCTTCGTCGCCCTCTTCGGTGGTCTTTCATCATCGCCGACGTCAACAACCCGATCATCGGAGCAGACTTCCTCTTCTTTCACCACATCCTGGTCGATCTCAAGGGCCGACAGCTCGTAGACGCCAAGACAGGTCTCACATCCAAGGGCAGTCTTAAACATAACAACACACCTTGGAAGACCCAACCTCTCCAGCCACGTCACCACCGACTACATCGCGACAGCAACCTCCACAAACTGACAACGCCCCCGCCACAGAAGCTGACCAACCCTCATCGGACAAAACAACTCGAAGAGGACGTCGCATCCGACTCCCTGTTCGCTTCTGTGACGAGGTCATTGGGGGGAAGTGATGTAACGGTTGCACGGTCAATCACAACACGGAGGTTACACGACGGTTTTTCAGGTCCCTCAGTGTTGCCAGGTGGAAAGTAATTTAATTATTAATATTAATTTTTTACCTGCAACACTGAGGTAACCAACCAATTACCTGCATTGTGTGCATCGTGTGTACCTTGTTGTTTTGTGGTAGGATCTTTAAAAATTTTGTGTGTGTAGATTTAAAAAACATTTTTTTTAAAAATTTAATTTATTCTAAAGGAGAAGCTTATTTTTTATTTCTCATTTTTCATCATTTTAATTGTGTTTCCTACCGTTTTTTATTTAATTAAAATAACTTTTTATTTCGAACTTTATTTATTTTATTATTACCCAACATCCATCAAAATGTCATTTGATGTACTCGAACAACCACCTAATCAATCTGTTACCCTAGAAGAATTAGACTATATCTCCTTTATCGAAACTGATTATTACTTGTATGTTCTTAGCTTTATTATCTTATATCTTTTCATGTATAATATCTATATTCTTATCCTTACTCATTGTAAATGTACCTCAAGGGCTCAACCATTGGACAATAACATAGAGCATGTCCAGCTACCTCAAATATTTAATCCTTGGACTTTGCCTAAAAAGTAATGCTCTCCGGAGTTTCGCATCTTGAGAAGGGAGGAGTTAAGGTACAAAACCCTACATCCCTGAATCAGCACTTTCCCCCTCCTTCTAGTATTGTATAAATATCCCTCCTAGAGATGTAACCATTCATTCTAGCCATTCCAGTAGATCTAGGTAGTAGTTTAGTTCTTTGTAAATAGTAGTGTAGTGCTTGTAACAGTTTGTTTTTACCAATAAAGTTTTTTTTTAAGTTCATCGAGCGTTTAAGTTCTTTATCTGTCCCATGCCTATGCGATGTCAGGTACTTCGTTCGATTAGCTACAACAGCATTAATTGTTGTTAAATGAATAAATAAAATAAGATAAAAACAGTTGCAATATATTAAATATACCATTATATATTTACTTTTTCCTGGTCGATCATTTTCTTGGGTGGAGGGAGATGGTCTTCCTTCCTCCTCTACGTCTCCTTTAAGAAAGGTGTGAGTATGTATCAAGTTCTTCTACTGGCCAAGATATTACGAAGTTAAATATATATTTAGTATCGGGCTGTTATCTCAAATGAATTAATAATGTATGCATTACAAGACGGTCAATACGAACTAGCTTTATATAGCCCCAGGCTGTTGAATACATTTATATCCTCATCGATCGTATAAATAAAGTCCAAACGGAAAACTGGAGCAATTCCAACTGAGCGGTCAATAGTTCATCTTATTAGCTTTATCTCGTTTATTTTTCGTTGATTTATCTGTAAGTATTCCTTAAGGACTGATCCTAAGATATTTTTAGGGTGAAAATATAAAATGGAATAAGTTTGAGTAACTGAAGGATGTCCTACGCAACCCGAAATCAACATAAAAAACGCTGCAAATTATTATTATTTATTTATTGACTTATAAACAACGTAGCCATGGAGTCTGGCCCTTTAGATTTTAGTTATTGTTAGTCTATAAATAATTGATACAATATTAGATATGATATATTGGGTTGTGCCACATGAAATGTCCATTTTGAAGGTAAAGGATTTTTATTAAAAATACGATATGAAAACAACATAATTTTATTCGAAGTATTTACCTTCTTTTTCTACACATTTATTCCAACGTGACACGAACTTTTTTATCCCCGAACTAAAAAACTCTGAGCTTTGAAGTGAAACAAAATCTGAAAACACACTTTTCACTTGATCATCATTTTCAAAAAGTTTTCCTTTGACGAAGTTGTCTAAATTTCTGAACAGGTAGTAATCTGTTGTAGACAAGTCGGGAGAACATGGTGGGTGCGGAAGAACTTCGTAGCCCAGTTCTTTCAATTTTTGCACGGTATGTTTTGAAACATGGGGTCTTGCTGCCGCTCAGTGAGATCATGAGGTACCCATCTATCGAGCTTTTTTCCTTTCCCAATACACTTTAAATGTCTGGAAACGGTAGATGCACTTGCATTTAGTTGTGCTGAGAGTCCTTTAACTGTTTGGTAAGGGTTTCCTTCTACTGTATGTTTGCGGACATCGTCTATTACGGACCTCCGTCGGTATCCCCAGCTGAAAAACTTAGCAAACCAACGGGAAATGGTCCGTTCATTAACACTCCCTTCCCCAAACGCCTTGCGTAAAGTTTTAATGAGTAAATCGAGAAGTGCTCATATTTCTCTCAAAGATTTGGAAATTTCTTAAAACATAACGAAATTGATCAAGATGTAAAGAATGTTTTAATATTTAATGGAAAACCCATCATTGGACCCCATCAACAAGAATATACTCATGGGCATCATGGGATTTATAATTCAAGCAAGAGTATTATATATATATATATATATATATATATATATATATATATATATATATATATATATATATATATATATATTTCCATGCCATTTAATGATGAAAAATTAATACTAAAAAGCCGCGCAGAATTATTAAATTTAATTTATTAACCTGATATATGTCAAATGTTCTCCCTTTGTAATTTAAAAGAAGTTGAAAATGTTAAGCATGTCAAAATGTTATTTAAATAAGTAATTCCTTTTGTTTATTAATATTTACGTATAACATTGGTATTTTCTTTACTGATCCGTTCATTAGTTTGATTATGCGTGTTATAATTATTTTTAATTATTTACTTATTTAAGTGTAATATTACTATTATTTCTTCATTTGTTTATTTCAATTTCT
Source organism: Piezodorus guildinii (assembly GCA_023052935.1). Classification (NCBI taxonomy): domain Eukaryota; kingdom Metazoa; phylum Arthropoda; class Insecta; order Hemiptera; family Pentatomidae; genus Piezodorus; species Piezodorus guildinii. The sequence continues at coordinate 83,125,000 of CM041298.1, read as the reverse complement.
AATATTTGCAACTCTGCTGAGGGAGTAATCCAAAGCAAGAATGTTTTTTATTTTGTATTTACAGAAAAAAAATGTTATATTATATTAATAAACATTTTTATTATTATTATTATTACTCATGGGCATTGGATTGGTGGTTGTGCGTCCAGTCAACTTAGTTCGTGGATGCTGATCAAATAAAAGAAAAACAACAATGATTAGAAGAAAAAATGTTGTTTTGTTTTCTTTCTTTTTTTTTTTTTTTTTTTTTTCAATTTATTTATTTTTTTTTTTTTTCACGGAGAATAACTACCATGTATTAAATACAACATATGTTAAATAAAAACAGCTTTTCTAATTGTGAGCGTAATAAAGAGTAATGATGTATGGTTCTCAAATGTGTAATTATTAATTATGATTGAGAAGATACAACATTCGGGACCTTTATTACGTCCCTTTCAAAGAACTAAGGATTTTTTACTCCCTTTGAAAAATCGACGACCTTGGGCATAGAAGCTCTTATGCTAGCCCCTACGCCACAGGTGACCCTCTATAAAAGTTTTAGAGGGTTCTGTAAATGTAAATAGGCACATATATAAGTGAAAAATTTTTATTTTGTTTGTAAGAAAGGGCCTCAATCCATAAGACAGTAAAATCTCTCTCTCTCTCTCTATCTACTATATATATATATATATATATATATATATATATATATATATATATATATATTATATATTATATTTTTTTTTTTTTTTTTTTTTTTTTTTTTTTTTTAAGTAAGTACCGTTTTGGAATTAAAAAAAGACGTGCAAAGATATCGCAATAATTTTATTTTTATATGAAAGCCTGTACCTTAATCTACTTTTCTACATATTTTCCATGAATTTCGAGGCACTTGTCATAACGCGGCACCAGTTTTTGAATACCTAAATAGAATAATAAAAAAACTGAGCACTTGATTTTCCGGGCAGAAATTGTTTGCTTAAACTTCACTCTTTTGGGTGATGATGAATGTCGCCATTCCCTGGATTGTTGTTTTGATTCTGGTGAGACGTAGGCCACACATGAATTTTTTGAGGAGGGTAATCAAAACTGGTGCCGCGTTATGACAAGTGCCCCAAAATTCATGGAAATTATGTAGAAAAGTAGATTAAGGTACAGGTTTTCATGTGAAAATAAAATTTTTGCGATATCTTTGCACGTATTTTTTTAATTCCAAAACGGTACTTACTTAAAAAAACATGCCTCGTGTATATATATATATAAAATATTATTTGATTGACAAAGTTGTGGAATGTAATGTGAAGTAACAAATAGAGATATGTTTTTGATTGTTGTCAGATCCTGCCTACAATTCGCCCTGATGAGCCACAATGGGGCCGAAACGTTGGCAGACAATAAATAGTTAAAACTGTTTAATTGTCTCATTTACTGACCTCCATTTGGACTAATTCCTTCCAGTAATTCTTAACTACCAAAATTGATCTAATTATGTCAATTATGATAAAAAATTAACACACATAATTCCGTAACGATTATAAAAAAACAAAAAAAAAACATAAAATCCCATAGGTTGCGGTTGAAATTATTAATAGCCCTGAAATTGGTTGAGCAATATTAAAGCCCAAGGGAGGTCACGCGAACTTCCACAAACTGAGAAAGTTGCTTTCTCAGTGTATCTTACTCCAAATTAAAATGTATCGTTCCAACAGAAGCTACTGTTGAGGATTTCACTGCAATAAGACGTCTATCGTGTTTAGCAACGCCTTTTCGATTCTATCAGATAAACGAAATTTATAGTTATTAGAAACAGTGGGAAAGGAAAATTATACACAGTGGTTGAGGGAGGAAATATATTCGCTCTCTCAAAATAAGAAAATTTAGCTAACTTAAAATATTCATTTTCGATGTTAACGCGTCCCATAAACTTTAACCCATGAGGTAACCTGATACTATTTAGGAAACAAATATATTTAGGAATGAAATATAGAGATATGAACATTTCAAGAATCCAATAATAAGTTTATATATGCCATAAGAATCTTGGTTAAAGTAATTAAGGTTAAAATCAAATTATCAATTTTTAAATACAATTACAGATGGATATAAATTTCAAAGAATTAATTACATTACATGCCAATAAATACATATATATTTTTTTATAATAAATAAATACATATATATAATCTACTACATTATTGTCCACGACAATTAGTAAGTTTTATCAGTTCTCCATTTTTTTTTTTTTTTTTTTTTTTCAGTGGCGCGATAGGCCGTGTACCGTGTGTCCTGGGCCTCGCGGTGTTATTTCCTGGGAGATTACACTCAACGTTTCTCAATGCATTTTGTAGTATAGGATCATCACTCCCTACGCCTAATTTTGTATGTGGCCACCATTTGGCTGACGGGTCTCACATACCCGAAGAAGAGGCTGTGAGTGAATCCCCATTAACTAAATCCCCACCGGGACTGGGATTCGAACTCACAACCGTTAGCGTGAGAAACTAGCGCGCTAGCCACTCAGCCACGGGCTCCCCATATATATATATATATATATATATATATATATTATATATATATATATATTATATATATATAATATAATATATATATATATTATATATAGCATTTCCAAGTCAATTGTAACCTGATAGGAAATTTCAAGTGCTTAAGACCCATTGAAGACCAATATTTTCAAGGAATTTGAGTGCTTGGACATCGGTCTGATAGAATTAACACAGGACCCTATCCGATAAGTACCTAGTATTTATAGTTAATTCAGATCTTAGATAACCTAATTAGGAGTTCTTAAAATGAAAGAACCCCCTGATTTATCTTCTCCAAAGCATAAACGGAAATGTTATGATAGAAAATATTATAATTTTAATTCAGGAGCGAGTGACGAAACTAACTATAACCAATTTTTAATCGTAGAGAGAATAGATGAAGAGGGCTTTCAAAAAGTCTCCCCCTTCATAATTGCTAAAACGCTTAATAATACTTGTTCGGAACCTAAGAGCATCAAAAAATTAAGAAACGGTACTTTACTAATAGAAACTCACAACAAACAGCAATCAGAAAAAATTCTTAATATATCTAATTTTGGCCCTAATATTAAAGTTAAAGTAAGTCCTCATTCCAAATTAAATTCCAGCAAAGGAATAATTTTTTGTCCGGATCTAGATCATGTAAGTAATACAGAAATTCTAGAGGAGTTAAAAGACCAAAATGTTATAGAGGTTAAAAGAATTATCACTAAAAAAATGGGTCAGGAAAAGAAAACACATATGTATATTCTTACCTTTTCTTTACCCATTTTACTAGAGACCATTATAGTAGGTATATACAAATTTAAATTAAGAATGTATATTCCTAACCCCATCAGATGTATGGCGTGTTTACGGTTTGGTCACCTAACCGTAAACTGCAAAAAAGAACCCATCTGTGCTAATTGTGCAAAGTCGAAACATGACGGGAAACCATGTGAAACCTTCGTTCTCTATTGTGTTAACTGCAATTTAAATCATTCCAGTTTGGATAGCAATTGTCCCAAGCTAAAAGAAGAACGGGAAATTAAAAGTTTACAGTTCAAAAATAAAATTTCATACAACGCTGCAAAAAAACTGTATAAGGAGAGTCCTAGTCTTGTCAGCAATATAACTTATTCCAACATAGTTAAGAATAACAAAAAAGGTGTAGAGATCGCGTGTCAAACAGACTTTAATGATAACTCTTTAACTACTGACGTAGCCAGCCCCTCAGGACTAAACAATGCACTCCCGTCCTCTTCCCCATCCTCCGCTTCACCGTCCTCATTCCCTTCCACTACCCCATCCTCCGCTTCTTTCTCTTCACCCGGCTCCTCTATTCCGTCCTCTTCACCCTCCTCCTCTACCCCTATTCCCTTACCTTCCTCTTCTATCCCTACCTCCCCACTCCCCTCCCACTCACCTTTTCCAATACCCAGCACCTCCTTTGCTGGAGATCCATCTTATCTTAATAGCTCTTGTAGCCTAGATATGAATAAGGAACTTCAAAAACCGCCACCTCCTAAATCTAAAATCAAGGAACCACGGCGTAAACAAAAAAACAAAAACAGTTATGCAAGCACAGATGAAATGGAAAGTTCATAATACGTTTTAGACATGTTAATAGTTTTTTTCTAAAAATTTTGTTCAATTCTATTTAATTTACTTTTATTAACAATGATTCTAAATTATTTCCTATGCACTACTTGTATAATTTCTCATGCATTCATATATCTCATAGTTGTATTCATTCTAAATGTATACTCTCTTATATATCCTTATAAAATAAAAAATGAATTTAATCAGCTGGAACTGCAATGGAGTAAGGACTCAGTTTGAGGAATTAAAAATACTAATGAAAGAATACAATCCATGGGCTATATGCATTCAAGAAACCAGATTACAACCAGCAAACGGTTTTTCGCTAAAACAATACAAAGTATTCAGAAAAGATAGACCATCTGATGGCCCGGGAAGCTGGGGAATAATCACCGCCATTCAAGAACAATATCCTTCTGAAGAATTAGCTATAAGCACGCCACTACATGCAATAGCGGTTAGAGTGCATCATACGTTTTCATTCACCATTTGCAATCTTTACCTCTCTCCAAGCCAAGCGATCGATGAATCTGCCTTGATTCAATTGATCAGTAATCTTCCCACCCCTTACCTAGTAACTGGGGACCTCAATGGTGCACACGAATCATGGGGCTCACCCTCTAATAATAGTAGAGGAAATGCTATAAAACGTGTTATTGAAGCGACAGATAGCATTATACTGAATAATGGAAACATTACATATATAAGCCCACAGTACAGAACGTCCTCATCTATAGATGTCACCTTCTGTTCACTCAGTATGCTAAATAAAGTCATATGGGATACTTGTCCAGACCAACATGGTAGCGATCATTTCCCTCTGGTCATATCTTTAACGAGTCAGCTTCCTCCTGCCCAGAAATATCCTAGGTGGATCACTGACAAGGCTAACTGGCAACTTTTTCATCAAAAATTTTCCGTTAAATTCCAAAACCTTTCAGAAAACATTGATGCAATGACTACAGAGCTCACAAAAGGAATAATAGAAGCTGCAGAAGAAAGTATTCCAAAGTCCTGCGCTACTATTAAAGTGAATCATTGTCCCTGGTTTGATGACGAATGTCGTCGAGCTATCAAAGAAAGAAATAGATCCCTTAGAAAGTTTCAAATATATCCCACTAACAACCATTTCATTGAATACAAAAAATACAAAGCCAAAGCCAGAAACATAGTTAAACAAAAAAGGAAAACTTCTTGGCTCTCCTATTTAGAACAAATCAACGCGTTCACTCCCATCAGAAATGTATGGAACAAAATAAACTCCATTAGAGGGCTCCACTATTCTCATACAATTGCTCTTAATATAAATAATCAAATAATATCCAACCCAGAATCAATAGCCGAATCTTTTGTAGAATACTTTTCCAATACTCCAAAAAATCAAGACGATTCATCACCCACCGCAGATGTCAATTTTCCAACTAAAACAAACGATCTTTACAACATTCCTTTCTCGGGTATCGAACTTGACCAAGCAATAGCTGAACTGAAGCCAACCACACCTGGACCTGATGATATCCATAACCTCATGTTGAAAAATCTTCCAATTGCTGGTAAACATGCCCTGCTACATCTTTATAATAAAATCTGGACATCCCAAGAATTCCCTGTATCATGGCGAGAATCACTAGTTATCCCAATACCCAAACCTGGAAAGGATAAATCTCAAATGAATAACTACAGGCCAATTTCCCTAAGCAGCTGCTTGTGCAAACTTATGGAAAAAATGGTTAACAAGCGGCTACTTTGGTATCTAGAACAGCATATGTTACTGTCTCCAGTGCAATGCGGATTTACGAAAGGAAGATCTACCGCCGACCACCTTGCCACATTGGAGGCCGAAATACTTGATACATTTATTGCAAAACAAGAAGCGATTGGGATATTTTTCGATATAGAGAAAGCGTACGATTCAGTCAACAAAAATGTAATTCTCAAGCAATTGTACGACTGGGGATTCGGTGGGAACCTGCCAATCTTTATTAAAAATTTTCTATTTAATAGAACGATAAGAACAAGAATCGGCAATATTCTCTCTAATCCTAAGGTATTAGAATGCGGAATTCCACAAGGGAGTGTCATTAGTTGTGTTCTTTTTGCCATAGCCATGAATACTATAACAGAAATAATACCCCGACCTGTGAAAACCTTCTTATTTGTTGATGATATCGCGATATTTTTAAGATTCTCGAATGCGGAGTGGGTGAAAACAATATTTCAAAACACGCTCAATAAACTACAAGTTTGGGCTACAAAGAATAATTTTAAATTTTCTCCAGAGAAAACCAAGTGCGTCCTTTTTTCAAGGAAACGGAAACCTACATGCACCCCAGTGCTGACTCTAGGAACAAATGCGCTTAGGTTCACTAACGAAGTTAGGTTTCTTGGCTTAATAATAGACGAAAAGCTGAATTGGACCGGCCACATAAAGAACCTCAGGGAAGTATGCAGGAAAAGGCTTGATATTCTAAAGGTTCTTGCAGGAACATCCTGGGGAGCCGATAGGAAAAGCTATGCTCATCGTATATAAGGCTCTAATTCAACCAAAGCTCGATTATGGCTGTCTATCTTACTCATCGGCCAAAAGAACACACCTATCCCTTCTAGACTCCGTCCATCACACCGGAATCCGCCTGGCAACTGGTGCCTTCCGAACATCGCCAATAATGAGTTTATGCTCTGAGGCCAGTATTCCACCTTTGATATTTAGAAGACAACAAATCATCTCATCATACCTTGCGAAACTCATCCCGCAACACGATAACCCAGCATATCGTCATATTTTCCATCCAAAACATTGTCTAAATTATGATGCTAAACCTCGTTCTCCTGCTCCCCTAGGAGTTAGAGAAAGAGCAACGATTATGATGATCAAAAACGAAGTCGACAACACCAACATCAGATTGGAAAATCCACCATGGACCTATACTCCCCCAACCATAAACCTAAAACTCCAAGGTCTTAAAGGAAAATTACCACAAAATATGTTGATAAATGAATTCTACGCCATAGTCAATGAAACATATCGAGACAGTCATATCATATATACTGATGGCTCCAAGACTGGAGACAAAGTAGGCTGCTCAGTCATCTCTGCCCAGGAGACCATAAAGTACAAGCTCCCATCCTTTGCCTCTGTACACACCGCAGAGCTACAAGCTATTAGCTCAGGTTTGTTTACAGCCATCAATTCGGACAGGCGAGATATCATAATCTGTACAGATTCCTTAACATCCCTTAAGTCCCTGGGAAAACAATACTCAAAAAACAATGTTTTGAATACCATTAAAAATTATCTAGCCACATTAAAAGAGATTGGAAAATCTATCACCTTCATATGGACACCAGCCCATGTTGGAATACCAGGAAACGAAGCAGCTGACAAAGCAGCAAAAGAAGCTGCGCAACTGTCTACTTCACCGATAAAAATGTTCGAGCTCCAAGACTTGAAAAAATGGTTAAGAGATAAGGTCTTCAATGACTGGGAAACATCCTGGCAATCTGTATGCCCTCGTAATACAGAATGCTGCGAGGAATCAAGAACACGACAAAACTCTGGAGAAGCTGCGTGAGGAGCACTAGAAGAGAAGAAGTAGTAATCACCAGGTTGCGAATCGGCCACTCGCGACTCACCCATGGCTATCTTATGGATAGGTCAGAGGAAACAAAATGCGTAAGATGCTCTACTCCGCTCACAATGCAACACATCTTAGAAGACTGTCCGCTGTACGCAGCTGCGTTTTCTTCTCGAGCCCTGCCTAGGAAACTGCCACCATTATTAGGTGATAATAAGCAGGTGCTCGATTTAGTCATAGAAGTCCTAAAAGAAATTCAGATTTACGATAAGGTATAAAGATATATGTTTAAAAAAAAAAAAAAATAAAAAAAATAAATAAAAAAAAATAAATAAATAAAAAAAAAAAATAATAAAAATAAAAAAAATAAATAATAATTATAAAAATAAAATAAAATAAACAGTGTAAAAGGAAAAGATATGTACATATAATAAAATATATATACATACATTTAAAAATAAATAAAAGACAAAAACGATAAACAAAAGAAAAAAAAAATTGTAATTATTATTAATTGAAGTCTATCATTATCAACTATGCATTGTAAAGAAATTATACAGGTTAATTATTCTAAATTAAGGAATTATATATTGAGTAAACGATTTACGGGCGTAATAATCTAGAAATTTATCGCCCCTAAAACACCTTACCTACCTACCTACCTCAATTGTAACCTTTTCCAAGTCAAATGTAACCCTTTCCATTTCAAATGTCACCTTTTCCAAGTCAAATGTCACCTTTTCCATTTCAAATGTTACCTTTTCCAAGTCAAATGTCACCTTTTTCTTCACTTCTAGCCTTAAATATTCCGTTTTATTTATTGAAAAATAATTAGTTTAATTAACATTATGACTTTTTTAATAATTTTGGCATATAATAATTGATAATTTTTTTGGGTCTCTTAGATATTTGATATCAAGTTCTGTTGTTTACTAGCTAATATTTAAACAAAATAATTATCGTCTTTTTAGTTTTAAGATAGTTGTTGATTTTGATTTTTTAGAGAGGAGGGGTAGTTTTTGTGAATAATTAATGTGTTTTCGGGTATTATAATTACGTTTTTCGAGCTATATTTTTTATCGCTCGCGTGCATGTTAACTCGCATTACATTTTAATGTTTTTTATTGATATAGGGATTAATTAATGTGCTTTCGGGTGGTTATGAATACGTTTTTTGAGCTGTATCTTTTATCGGTATTGCGTATTTCAACTCGCATTAAATTTTAATGTTTTTTATTGATATAGAGATTAATTAATGTGCTTTCGGGTGGTTATGATTACGTTTTTTGAGCTGTATCTTTTATCGCTCGCGTGCATGTTAACTCGCATTAAATTTTAATGTTTTTTATTGATATAGGGATTAATTAATCTGCTTTCGGGTGGTTATGATAACGTTTTTTGAGCTGTATCTTTTATCGCTTATGCGTATTTCAACTCGCATTTACTTTTAATGTTTTTTATTGATATAGGGATTAATTATTTTGCTTTCGGGTGGTTGTGATTACGTTTTTTGAGCTGTATCTTTTATCGCTCGCGCTTCTTTTAACTAAAGTTTACTGTGTATGTTTTTTATTGATATAGGGATTAATTAATGTGTTTTCGGGTAGTTATGATTACGTTTTTCGAGCTGTATTTTCTATCGCTCATGCGTATTTCGAATCGCATTTACTTTTAATGTTTTTTATTGATGTAGGGATTAATTAATGTTCTTTCGGGTGGTTATAATTACGTTTTTCGAGCTGTATGTTTTATCGGTCATGCGTATTTCAACTTGTATTTACTTTTATTCTTTTTATTTTATTTTTATTGTATATTTATAACGTTGCTGGAATATACATCGTTTAGCTTTTTCTTTTATTTTTTTTTATTATTATTATTTTATAAAAGGATTAGTTATAGGTCCTTTTCTAGCGTCCTGAGTAAATTTTTTCAACTAAATCTTTTGTAAAGGATCCGCTTCCTAACTTGGCCTTACAATTATTTGATAATTTTATTTAGGAATCGTTTATTTTATTTTCGGGTGTTCTGATAACATTATTTGAACCAAATTTGTTATTGCTTTTACTCATTTTAAGTTACTGTTCCTATTTCATAAATATTCGATATAGGGATTGTTTATAGTGTTTTCTGGAATACTAATAGAGTTTATGGCATTTATTTATAGCTAGTGCACATTTTAACTTAAATGAAAAGTGATCTAGAAGAATGCGCAATTGCGATGTAACGTCCAAATCAAAAATGTAATCAGATCCTGCAAAAACACAATAAATAATTTTTACAACATATTATAACATAAAACCTACGGTTTGTAGAAATTCCCAAGCGCATAAAAGAATAAAGTTCAAAACACGTTATGAGAATCCCCTAAAACAAAAACAAAGAAAGACCACTGCAAATGCAAATTGAAATGTGAGCAACCGACAATAAAAACAGCTTAAAAAACGTAATCACAAGACCCGAAAAGATAATTACAAACGTCTATAACAATAAAAAATATCAAAAGTAAATCCGAATTGAAATACGCATAAGCGATAAAAGATACAGCTCAAAAACGTAATCATGACCACCCAAAGGCACAGTAATTATCTCTACATCAATAAAAAACATTTAATGTGAATTCGAGTTAAAATGCGCGGGAGCGATAAATAAATAAAACTAAAAAAACATAATCATAGGACCCGAAAACACAATTATCAACCCCTATATCAATAAGAAACATAAAAAGTAAATTTTAGTTAAAATAAGCGAGAGCAATAAAAAATACAGCTCGAAAAACGTAATTATAGCTCCCCGAAAGCACATTAATTAATCCCTATATCAAAAAAAAACATTAAAATTTAATGCGAGTTAACATGCACGCGAGCGATAAAAAATATAGCTCGAAAAACGTAATCATAACTACCCGAAAGCACATTAATTAATCCCTATATCAATAAAAACACATACACAGTAAATTTTAGTTAAAAGAAGCGCGAGCGATAAAAAATACAGCTCGAAAAAACGTTATCATAACCACCCGAAAGCAGATTAATTATTCACAAAAACTACCCCTCCTCTCTAAAAATCAAAATCAACAACTATCTTAAAACTAAATAGACGATAATCATTTTGTTTAAATATTAGCTATATCAATAAAAAACATTGAAAGTAAATGCGAGTTGAAATACGCATAAGCGATAAAAGATACAGCTCAAAAAACGTTATCATAACCACCCGAAAGCAGATTAATTAATCCCTATATCAATAAAAAACATTAAAATTTAATGCGAGTTAACATGCACGCGAGCGATAAAAGATACAGCTCAAAAAACGTAATCACAACCACCCGAAAGTACATTAATTAATCTCTATATCAATAAAAAACATTAAAATTTAATGCGAGTTGAAATACGCAATACCGATAAAAGATACAGCTCAAAAAACGTATACATAACCACCCGAAAGCACATTAATTATTCACAAAAACTACCCCTCCTCTCTAAAATATCAAAATCAACAACTATCTTAAAACTAAATAGACGATAATCATTTTGTTTAAATATTAGCTATATCAATAAAAAACATTGAAAGTAAATGCGAGTTGAAATACGCATAAGCGATAAAAGATACAGCTCAAAAAACGTTATCATAACCACCCGAAAGCAGATTAATTAATCCCTATATCAATAAAAAACATTAAAATTTAATGCGAGTTAACATGCACGCGAGCGATAAAAGATACAGCTCAAAAAACGTAATCACAACCACCCGAAAGTACATTAATTAATCTCTATATCAATAAAAAACATTAAAATTTAATGCGAGTTGAAATACGCAATACCGATAAAAGATACAGCTCAAAAAACGTATACATAACCACCCGAAAGCACATTAATTATTCACAAAAACTACCCCTCCTCTCTAAAATATCAAAATCAACAACTATCTTAAAACTAAATAGACGATAATCATTTTGTTTAAATATTAGCTAGTAAACAACAGAACTTGATATCAAATATCTAAAAGACCCAAAAAAATTATCAATTATTATATGCCAAAACTATTAAAAAAGTCATAATGTTAATTAAACTAATTATTTTTCAATAAATAAAACGGAATATTTAAGGCTAGAAGTGAAGAAAAAGGTGACATTTGACTTGGAAAAGGTAACATTTGAAATGGAAAGGGTTGCTATATATATATATATATATATATATATATATATATATATATATGGGAAGCCCGTGGCTGAGTGGCTAGCGCGCTAGAATTTTATTAGAATATAGGACTCAACATTTTTAGATATAGTTAACTTTAATGGATTAAATTAAATTACGGGATTTTAGTACGATGCACTCTCTAGCACAGTAAAAAATATATAAACATTTTTTTTTTTTTTTTTAATTAACTGATATTATTTACTTGTCGAAATTACTTCTCTATTTTTGTTTTAAAAATTTGAATTATTTTAGGTGCAATGAAAGCCTAATTTATTTTCCAGCTTTTATGTCTTTAGCATATTATAACCTACAAGAAAATGAATTAAATTTATTTAATTGGGGTTTATTTGTATTTATTTTTTACATTAAATATAATTAAATTAGATTAAAGTTATATTGATCTAAAGGTGTGGAGCCCTACTTCGCAATATTAATTTAAGTAAAAGCAAAAAATATGCATCTAGTATCATTCGTTTCAATTTTTTTAAACAATCTCTTGGGCGCAACACGCGACTTTCAATTAACTCCGTTAATAAAATCAATTTAAGAACTTTTAAATAAAGTAAGAATTCAAAAAAGTTAAAAGAATTTTAATTAGTTACGGTGAAAACATTTGTTTCAGATTAAATAATCTAAAACAATGTAAAATTATTATCTACAAAAATCACTTGAGTTTATGTCCTTTTCGTATTTCTAAATTACGTTTCACAGTTTTGTTCATATTTTAACTAGCATAACAGCCTCCTATGCCAAAGGTCCAAGGTTCAAACCCGCAGGTGGTCCCAGGATTTTTTAATAGGAGTAATAAATCCTTAGTTATGCCGTCCTCCATAGGATACACAAAATTTAGTACTCCTACTGTAGCATCGTCCGATAACCCACAACATCATAAGGGAACGTTAAATAAATAAACAAACAATCAATTTTACTTAAAATCTTAAGCTTTCAGATTATTGCAGTCAGAATGAATACGTGATATTAAATCTCATTAAATTTTACACCGATATAGTGAGTTTAACCAAATCGTTTATGAAAAAAATCGTCTATATCTGATATGTGAAAAATGGATTGTGTAAAGTAACTCTTGTAGTTGGCGGATTTTGTTGAAGAGATTGCTTCAACGTCTCAGGCATGTAAGTTGAGACTAAATATGAAATTTTAGTTTTGTACGACTTATCACATACACACAGTCTTTTTTGGGGAATTTGGTCATTTGGACTCAGGGCTAACCATAAATGTTAATGTTTGGTGAAAACACGAATTCGAAAATTTTTACCATCGCAATACTTTCCCTTACTATATATTTATTATATAGGTAAGTGAAAGAAAAATTATTTCTGTTTAAAAAAATATATATTTCATTTTTGAGCGGTTGAGGTCTGGGCGATTTCGAATGGATTGACCCATATATTATATATATATATATATATATATATATATATATATATATATATATATATATATATATGTGTGTGTGTGTGTGTGTGTGTGTGTGTGTATTAGTCTTTCACGATAAAGGTTGTGAGTTAGAATGGACCTTTACTCGTATAAATTTAGACCTTTATTATATCTTTGGAAAGATAAAGATTTAAGAGAAAATCACACCTAACATACAAAAATGGAAACGAAACGGCCACTTCATAGCATGCGTTTTATGCAACAAAAAAATAATTTCGATTATATATAACCAAACGTGTGTACTTATATAAATATTAACTAGGTTTTGATAATATTAATACTTTTTCGCGAACGATTTAAAAAAAAAAGTCAATTCAGGTATGAGTATGCAAATATTCGATATGCTACTACTATTTGAGTTATAACAGAAAAAACGTTTTATAAAAACTTGATTGCTTTTTTCTCTGAAAAAGGATAAGTAAAGCTCAGTTTTAATACATTCATGGAGCGGGGCATTTTTCCTCAAAATCAAATTATCTTTGAAATTTATTTAGAACTGCGAATATCGTTATTCAATTAAATTAATTTTATATAAGATAGCCTACAAGTTACTGTATTGTTAACTACGTTGATGAACTGTAACTTCTTTTCTTTTAAAACTGTACATATACATTTTTTTTTCTCTATTTAAATCTTATTATATTTTTTCATTGTATCTTTTTTTTTTTGTTCTTATGTTAACTTATATTTTTGTTTGTGCATTTTTATTAGAATCTGTCTTTTATGTTTATCTTATTTATACATGTTCTTAGTTTAATTTTATTGTATTCAATCATTATACTCTAAGACTAGAGTCTTAAGCTACCTTTTTATTTCCTGCTATATTATTCTAAAGAGACGTCCCAGAATAAATAAAGAATTATTAAATAAAAATACATCAAGTAAATGTGATGGTAATATATAAAACTGCCATGAAATACATGTAGAGACACTACCCAGTGGAAGCACTCTAAAATAATTTTTAAGGACATTTATAGATGAAAATAACCAGCTATAGAATTGATTACATTGACTTTCAATAAAAACATCAGAACATCAAACTTTAGTTTTATCGGCCTTTCATCACTTTATATTAACTTTTACAAACTTGTGTATTTGACTTTTTTTTTCGGTTTTCCAACGGTATATTTTACATATATATTACTGTTCTTATGTTCAAAAACAAAAAATTGCATTAAAAAAATATTTTTTCAGTTAATTGTTAAACAAATTCGCTCGACTCTCATATTTATCTTTTAATTGTCAATGCTAACAAAATAGTATGGTTATTTTTATAGAATCTACAAAATTGAAGGTACTTTAGAGGTAGAAATTTATAAATATCGGCATATAAGCCCTGTCATACTATTTTAATCAGAATCGAACCTACATGATGTTAAAGCCCATTAAATTTTACAGCGATATAGCGAGTTTAATCAAATCGTTAGAGCCGTTTTTAGTCAATCGTATTTAGGTGCAAAATGCATGGTATAAAGTGGCTCACCCGGTTAGCTGATTTTGATGAAAAAGTTTTTGTAACACCTCGGGCGTATAGTAGTTGTCTTAAATATAAAATTTCAGTTTCATAGGACTTTTCGTTTACGCGCGGAAGTTACCCACACACACACACAGACCTTTTTGCGAGACTTGGTCATTTGGACTCAGGAGACCATAATACGTGTATTTCTGTTGAAAACTGGAATTAGAAAATTTTCACGATCGCAATACTTTCTCTTACTATATATTTCATAAATAAGTAAAAGTAAAATTTTTTTTTTATTATTATTTTTTTTTTTTATGAAAACCAAGGTTATGCAATGTTGTCTATATATGAAAAACACACAAGAGAATTAAAATAATGATCCCCGTTTTATTCGGTTAATTAATATTTCATTTTTCAAATGAACTATTTAAAATGTATATAAAGAGTGTAGGAATTCTGTTTACAAAGAATGCCCAAAATGATATTGAAAATATTATTAAAAGGCGTTTTCGGAAACTAAGAATACCCTCATTGTATATATTTAGAGGAGAGAAATTTACTATCAGATTATATACTTTCCGGATATTTCATTTCATTACGCCAGTCCTGCTACTTTCACGAAATTACTATCACAATTGAAACGTCGTGTACAGTATACCTGTCCCTTAATAAGAAGAAACATTCCATTTACCCTCGTGAGATGGATAACATTTCCCTCTGCTATAAATCTATCTTTTCTTCACCCCTTTCCTCTCATCCATACAATATTGAACCCAAATCTGAGCCCCCAGTTCAATTTATTACCCTATTTCCTAACCCTCCCCTTATTATGTTCCCTTAGAATTTTCCATTCTTCTCTAAACAAGTGGTTACAGTTTATTTTTTAAGGTTTTTTTTTTTCAATTTATCGTTTGGATTTGGTGCGCGCAACACATGACTTTCACTTACTTCCGTTGTTGAATTCAGTTTAAGAATTTTTAAATACGTTTTAAGAGATAAAAATAAATTGTTTAAGAATTAATGAAATTTTTTTTTTCTTTATTCATATTTTATTGAATTTTACAACTGTATTAACATAAATACAATAAGTAAAACTGTTGAATTAGAATAAAGGGCGTGAAAGGCTTGTGAAGAAACTACCCAGCGGTAGAACTTCGATGTTTATTTAAGTAAGTAGATCCCGAGGCCATCTTCTTTTCAATCGCCTAGGAGGGTTGTCAGGAATATGTGAGGTTGATAGGTTGCGAACAAAGAGGGTTTATATAGGCTGGGAGTTTGGAATTAAAAGTGGTATATCTGGTACGAGAAAGGTCTGTAACAAATAGGATATTAAGGTCATTATGGATTATTTTATTTGTGACGAAATAAGGAGCATTTAGGATTTTGCGAAGGATTTTGGATTGTAAGGATTGGATACGGGAGGAATTAGATGGCTTCGTATAGCCCCAAAGCTCGATTCCATATGTCCAGATGGGTCTGATGTCGGTAACATAAATGAGCTTTTTGTAATGAATTGGAAGTTTTGAACGTTTGTCGAGTAAGTGTTGTAGTAATCGGTATCTACGGGCAGTCTCTTGTCGTTTTAGTCTCGTGTGTGGATTCCATGTAAGACGTTTATCAAGATGGAGTCCTAGGTATAGGATTTGTTCAACAGGTATGAGTGGGGTAAGAATTAATGAAAATGAATTTAAAAAGAAACATGTGTTTTATTAAATAATCTATTATATTTTTATCAACAACAATCAGTTAGTTCCAACTGCTTTTTATCACTCTAAATTAAATTTTAGAATTCCGTGTATTAGATAATATTTATTCTGAAATCTTAGCTATCCAACGGTATATTATATATCTATATTAATATTCTTGTGTTCAAAAATTAAATTAAAAATAGTTTTGCGCTTTTATTTGTTTAACAAATTCGCTCAACTTGCATATTAAGCTGCTATTTATCAATTCTGACGAGATGATGTGCCTAAATTTTTGGAATCTACAAAATTAAAGGTACTTTAGAGGAAGAAAATTTAAAATATCGGCATTGAAGCCCTGTCAGACTATTTCAATCAGAACAAAACCTAAATGATGTTAAAAGCCAATGAAATTTCACATCGACATAGCGAGTGTAATCAAAATCGTTAGAGCTGTTTTTGAGAAAATCGTAAAAAGGTGCAAAATGCATGGTATAAAGTGGCTCTTATGACAAGCTGATTTTGATGAAAAAGATTTTGTAATATTTCTTATATCAGCCGTACAGTTGTCTTAAATATGAAATTTCAGTCTCATAGGAATTTCCGTTTAGGCGCAGGAGTTACCACACACACACACACACACACACACACACATTTCCAGGACTGAGGAGAGAATGGAGACATTTCGTAAATGGCAGAATCGATGGGATGCTGCAACGATAGGAAGGTGGACCCACAGGCTGGTTCCCCAGATTCAACCCTGGGTCACAAGAAAGCACGGCGAGATAGACTTACTCAGTTCTTAACGGGACATGGCTGCTTCCATGCCTATCAGTATAGGTTCAAGTTGGACGATACAGGTGAATGTCCAGTGTGCCCGGGAGTAGAAGAGAGTGTGGTCCATGTTTTCTTCTGCTGTACCCGCTTCCAGGGAGAGAGAGAAGAGTTCAAGAGTATCTGTGGCGCTGATCCAACGGTCAATAATATCAGTAGTCTAATGCTGCTCTCGCAGGATCATTGGATGGCTGGCCAACGCATGTCAGCAGATATTATGAAGAAGCTGAGGACCGAAGAAAAGGAAAGGCTAGGCAGGAGTTAGCCTGCAACAGTGAGGCGGCACACAGCCACGAGCCTAACGGCAGTCCCGTGGTGGGAGAGAAACAGGTGTAGGGAGGTTGGTTTTAGTGGGGCCTATCCGCGTCTTTTGAAGATATCCACCTACACTCGTAAAAAAATAAATAAATAAATTAAAAAAACATATTCACACACACCTTTTTACGGTACTTGGTCATTTGGACTCAAGGGATCCTAAAACGTGTATTTCCGTTGAAAACTGGAATTCGAAAATTTTCACATACTTTTCCTTAGTATATATTTCATATAGAGGTAAATGAAAGTAACAAGTATCACAAAAATATAAACACTTGGTGAGGGCAGTAGATTATTTATTTAACGTCACTTAATGCAACTATGGCATATCAGACGATGCTTATGTGGGAGTCCAAAATTTTACCTCTAGCTAAGAGGGGATTCCAAATGCGTCACACCGATTTCAATAAAAAAATATTTCCGTGAAACTACACGTTAAATCATTAGACTAAACAAAACATTCGAAACCAAAGCACCCCAGGAACAGCGTAAAAAAATTGGAATGTTTGTGCTTGAAAAACACATTTTACTTACTATATAATAAGTTTTATGCCTGATAATAATCCTAAAAAATCTGGTGCGCGCAACACACCACTTTCAATACAATATACCTCTGCTATTTCTGAACCTCGATTTCTATGATTCCTTTGTCGTTTTGTAGATAATAAATAAACAAGCCTATATATAGAAAATATTTCTATTTTTTGTCTGAATCATAAAACCCAATTACAATCTTAAAAAATAACTGAAAGGCTTATTAATGGGTAAAATTTCAATTTTTTAAATATTATTTTTACGTTTTTATAACTATTCGCGATTTATTGCTAAAAAAAATTCCTCCCACTCACTATACCATTGCTCTTCATCATGGTTCCGGACTTGGTAATAAAGAGAACCAAGCCTATAATGAGGAACTTACAGCTAGAGCACAGGAACTAGCCCCCTACCAAATATTCTCTGATGGCCTTCGCTGACGACATCGTCTTACTAGCTGCCAACGATCGAAATCTCCAACACAACATAAATGTCCTCCAAGAGGAATTATCCGCAATCAATATGAAGATCAATCCGGGGAAGACGAAATGCATGCGTATTAGAAGGAAACCCCGAAGGATAATGAGAGTACTAAGGGTTGGAGGAGAGATTAGAGCAGGTTGAAAATTTCAAATATCTGGGAGCTCATCTCAATGAGAGTAGCTACATTGACGAGGAAGTGGATCAAAGAATTGGAGCAGCAGACAAAATGTTCTGTATGGTCAGGCGAGGTTTCTTAGGGAGAAGAGAAGTGACAAAGCGGACCAAGCTAGCAGTCTATGAATCGACATTCCTCCCTATTCTATCGTACTCCTCAGAATCGTGGACCCACAAAAAACAGGAGTCAAATACAAGCGATGGAAAAGAGGTATCTACGAAAAATAGAGAGGAAGACAAGAATAGATAGAATAAGGAACGCCACCATACGGGCTAATCTCGATGTCAAACCGGCGGAGACCATACTAGAGGAGCGAAAACTAAGGTGGTTTGGTCATCTTCCAGAAGTGCCAGGAAGACCTACGAGATCCGCACGGAAGGAAAAAGACCCAGAGGAAGGCCACGCATTTCCTGGGAGGATAGTGTAAAGGAAGCATGGAGGAAACACGGAATAAATTGGGACAGGAGAGCAGAGTTGGTGCAGGAGAGAGACAAATGAACCCTCACACCTAACAGCGGTAGAAGGGGGAATGATTATGATGACTTTTTTTTATAACTATTCACGATTTATTGGTAAAAAAAAAAAAAAACAATCCTCCCACTATAGCATCGTCCGATTAGCCATAACTAGGGTGTTTTTGGAGAAAATTATGAAACAAGAAAACCTGTTTTTTAGTAGAAAATATCGATTTTAAAAGTATGAATAATACTTAAAATAATTTGAAAATGACAAATATAGCCAAATGTACCAGATTGAGGAAAACACTGCTGCAAGCGGTTTGGTTCTTGGAATCTTATCGGTCGGATATGATTTCAGTGCAGTTCATAAATTCAGTGTTCAATTACATTGATCGATATTTGATATAGATGCTATTGTACAAAATGTAAGAAGGTAACGTATTTTAATATTATACAAATATAAGTTTTTAAAATCAGGTTTTAAAAACGATTAAGCCTAGTTCGGTTGCAAGTTGGAGGGTATTTTTTATTTCGGGGAATTTCGTGAATAAACTAAGGACACAGCTAAATATCAAATCGATAGAAGTCCTCTGTTTTCTGAAATCATAATCCATTAAACAAAAAAATAAATAGAATATTTTTATTTTTATTAAAATTGCTCTGAATAATTTGTCCTTTGCTTAATTTTCTTTAAAATTAAATTTTTTTTAATAAGTATGTAAGCATAAACTTTATTTACTCATGTCTTTCGGCTTTTCTAATTGTTTTTAATAAGTGTCCATCTGTATCTAATAACATTAAAAAAAAAAATAATATGGTTATGAAAATATATTCTTTCTATTTATTAGAGCCCTTTGGTGAATAACTCGTTTCACTATTATAAAAATATTTACATCCTTATAGTGAAAATTATGCATAAACAACAAATAATGTTTTTTAAGTTATTTAATCCTGGTTAACTATTATTTCTTTGTTCTACTAAATTGCATGAAAAAATTTTACTGTCAATAAAATTGAACAGTAAATAATATCAGTCAAAAACTGCTTTTGATAACTCTAAATTTTGTCTTGAAATTTTTTATTCGAATTACAGAATATTCCAGTAAACGTTTTTTTTACAAAAATTCGAAACCGGTTAAAACCTGTTTTCTTGGAACATTTCTACTCGAAAACCGGTTTTCTAAAATGTTGATTTTTTAATAAACGCTAGCCAAAACAGCATAAAGTGACGTCAAATGAATATGAAATGTGTTTTTGCGGTTCTAAAAAAGCTATGTAGTGAAGGGGTTATATAAAATCATTCCGAAAATCACCTGTACACAGGTGGGGAGTTTTCCGATTACTATAAACATTTCAAAATGCTTTACCCAGAAACTTCGCTTCCTTAAAAAGTTACATAACTGACAACGGACAAACGAAAGAAAACAGACTGAAATATTCAATGCGACTCTCCCTCCAACAGTTATTGTTGGAAAAAGTGACAAATCACTGAAACCTCTACCCTCCGGGGTAGCAAGAATTTATAACTTTCGGTGCTTGAAGCAGGGAGGGGGTTAATATTTTGTGTTCTGTGTTCTCTATGTTGAGTGATATTATCGTACTATGTTGAGTGTTCTTATTTCTGAACTTGGATCTACATAACGTATAAATAGTTGTATGTTAATTAGAGATGGAGGTTATAATAATAATAATAATAATAGGCCTACCGAGCCCAATACCACTAAATACTGCCTACACAGGGATCACTTGTAGCTGGGTGACTAACATAATAGCCTCCTAGGCCAAAGATCACGGGTTCAAACTCGTAGATGGTCCTAGGATTTTTTAATAGGAGTAAAAAATCCTTCGCTATACCGTCCTTCGGAGGAGACGTTAAAAGGTGGTTCCGAGCCTGTGCGATGTCAGGTACTCGTTAAAGATCCCTATCCTAACAAAACCTAGATAGGCAAAATTTAATACTCCCACTGTAGCATCGTCCGATTAGCCATAGTAGCATAAAGTGACGTTAAATAAATAAACAATAAACAAACTGCCTACACAAATTGGTCAAATGATCACCATTCTAGCCTAAACCCCTGAGATTAGACTTAACACAATCCTCCCATCGACGCTTTGGCCTAAGAGTCGGACGCCTACCAGTCGGTTCAGCGAATACCAACTTTTTCAAAATTCGTTCTCCACAGAGCCCAACAACTTTACACCCCTACTAGAATCTCTGGGGTGCTATTAATACTGTTAATGTAACATTATGTGCTTATATTATTCATAATTATGTAACTAGACTAAGCGGTATTATTATTAGTTGTGTTGTTACTGCCTAATACTTCATAAGGCAGTGTGCGTCACGCAGTGTGTACACGACTACTTCATCTCGCGGACCATTTATCTTGCTTAACGACATCTCTCTATATTAGACGTCTCTAACGATTTTAATTAAATCTAATTTGATGTAAAATTAAACAGACGTCAATATCGTATAGGTTTATTATTGGAGTAGTATGACGTGTGTTAAATCACAAATTTCAAAAATAAAAATTTCTTCACAAGTTCCTTATTTGACAGAGTCTGGCATCGACGATTGCTGTACAAACTCCGAAAATTCCTCCCTCTAACATACGTCCTCATCATCCAGTCCTATTTCACTGACAGATCCTTCAAAATAAATCATAACAGTTCCTATGTATTGCTTTTTGCTCCGTCCGCTGGTGTTCCTCAAGGCAGTATCCTCGGACCCATTCTCTTCACAGTATATACAGCTGACATCCCAACCAATCCGGACACTTTCCCTACGACTTATGCTGATAGCACTTGTGTGTTATCAGTCAATAACGATCCTACTTTTGCCTCTCGAACCCTTCATCAATCCCACACCAAATAACCTTTACCCTCCGCCGTGAACCAATGACATCCTGCCCTACAGTATCCTTAAATAATATTTCACTTGTTCCGGTCGAACAGGTCCGCTATCTAGGACTCATGTAATCCACATAAAAGACTAATACAACAAGAAACTGGTTGCTAATTTTGATTACTTCAACACATACTAGACAAACTCTCAGTTCTTGCTCTCTACTACAAAAGACTCCTCTACATGACTATCAAAAGGCCTATATAGACTTAGAAGTTGAGCTTTGGGGCTCTTCTAAACCCTCGAATTCTTCTTGTATCCAATCCTTACAAATCTAACTTCCCAACGCTCCTTACTTTGCCACAAACAAACTCATCTATAAATACCTAAATATTTCATATATTGCTGATTTAGCCGGAACCAGATTCAATCCTTTTATGACAAACTCCACTCTCACTCTGAGTAGTTTCAATCCTTGCTCCCTCTTCCATTCCTGACAATCCTCCGAGGCGTCTGAAAAGAAGACGGCCTCGAGACGTTCTGGTTTATAATAGTTACAGGAGTGCTACCAACGGCTAGTTCTACAAATCTGTTTCATGTCACTTTTCTTTTATCATATTTACTTGTTGTATTATGAAGTACAGTTATAAATTTCAATAAATAATGTCTAAAAAAAAAAGTTTCTTTAAGTTCGTTGTTTTGAAATAATGACTATTTCTCAATGTGAAGTATTAGATAAGCGACTAAAGCAGAAAATATCGGAAATAGTTCGCCATTTTAATTTATTTATTTTGAATAATAATACAATACATACTAAAGATTATGGCGGAAAAAATAGCTAACATATCTTTGTGTGTTGTTGTAACTGGTACTTTTACTAGAAGGTTATGCTGACTGACGAAAGAGCATACAATTAAGTAATTATTGTAGGTAATAATTTCTATAGTTATTTTTGTATTCATTTAAATTAAATTTTACCATCGGGAGAATATAATTCTTTTATCAAGTTTAAGTTTATTAAAACCTTTATTTTATTTCTTTACCTTGTGTTGTCCGCACCATTTTTTTTTTTTACTTTCACTTAACTATATATAAAATAGATAGTAAGGGAAAGTATTGCTATCGTTAAAAGTTTCGAATTCCTGTTTTCAACGGAAATACACGTTTTAGGGTCCGCTGAGTCTAACCAAGCCCCGCAAAAAGGTCAGTGTGTGTGTGTGTGGTAACTCCCAGGCGAAAACAAAAAGTCCTATGAAACTGAAATTTCACATTTAAGGGAACTATACGCCCGAGATGTTACAGAATCTTTTTCATTAAAATCAGCTGACCAGAGCCACTTTATACCATGCATTTTGCATCTTTTAACGATTTTTATTAAAC
This sequence comes from Piezodorus guildinii, assembly GCA_023052935.1. Lineage (NCBI taxonomy): Eukaryota > Metazoa > Arthropoda > Insecta > Hemiptera > Pentatomidae > Piezodorus > Piezodorus guildinii. The sequence continues at coordinate 83,101,488 of CM041298.1, read as the reverse complement.
TCCCTATATCGATGTAAAATTTGATGGGCTTCAATATGATGTAGGTTACATTCTGATTGAAATAATAATACAGGGCTTAAATGCCGATATTTTAAATTTTCTTCCTATATGAAGATTCTATAAAAATAACTATATTATCTTGTTACTATTTATAGTTAACAGCTATATATGCAAGTTGAGCGAATAAACAACTTAAGGAGAAAACTGAAAAAATATGTTTTTAATATAAATAGTAATAATAATAATAATATAATGATAATAGGCTTAGCGAACCCGAAGGTTCGATGCCGATACCACCAAATTCCGCCTACACAGACTCGTCCAATGTTCACCATTCAAGCCCAAGCTCCCGAGATCAGCCTTAACGCAATCCTCCCATCTCCGCTTCGGCCTACCTTTCGGACGCCTACCAGTCGGATCAGCAAATACCAACTTTCTCGGAATCCGCTCGTCATCGAGCCCAACAACTTTACTCGCCCATTTGAGTCTCCGCGATGCAATCAGCTCAATTATATTCACAGGATGCAAGTTCCGCAATTCCGCGTTGTACAATCTTCTAAACTCCCCAGTGGCCTCATCTCTCTTCGGACCAAATATTTTACGCAATACCTTATTTTCGAAAACCTTAAGCCGTTTTTCATCCTTCAAAGTAAGCGGCCACGTTTCACATCCGTAAAGAACCGTTGGAAGTATAATAGTTTTATAAATTCTAATCTTTAAGTTTTTAGATAGAAGCCGCGAACTAAGTAACTTAGCAACTGAATAATAACACGCATTTCCCACCTTTAACCGAGACTTTATTTCTTCCTGGATTTCATTTTTTCTAGTTATAATTGAACCTAAATACTTGAATTTCTCTACGTGTTCAAAAGTATGACCTAATACATCAATATCACCAAGATCGACACCGTTTCTGCTACTAATCATATACTTCGTCTTATCGGTATTTAATTCGAGTCCTATTTCTTTACCGGTTTTTATTAACACACTTGTATTTAGTTGTATGGTTTCCGTGTCTTCACCTAGCAGTAACAGATCATCGGCATACCCCAAAACCGGAATCTTGTCACCCATATCTAAGCCTTTCTCGGTACACATCACCTTTTCTATGACATATTCTAAAGCTATATTAAATAACACAGGTGAAAGGGAGTCACCCTGTTTCAACCCGATCGCACCTCAAATGTCTCGGAGTAATTATGACCGATTCTAACTTTATGAAATGTTTCCGACAAACACATCTCTACTAAGTTTACTAACTTTCTAGTATTCCCTGTTCAATCATGATGTTATATAGCTTCTGACGGTCTATTGAATCATAAGCCTTTTTAAAATCGATATAAAGTTGATGGACTACACCGTTGTATTCCAATTTTTTCTCTAATATTTGACGTAAGGAAAATATTTGGTCAATAGTCGAGCGATTCCGCCTAAAACCACATTGGTAATCTCCGATAATTTCCTCAGCGTATTCCGTGATTCGACTAGTTAGAATTGACGAGAATATTTTATAGCATACTGGGAGAAGAGAGATCCCACGATAGATGTTACAATCCGACCTCGGTCCTTTTTTGTGAATCGGAATAAGTATTGATTCTTTCCATTCTTCGGGCATTTTTTCAGTTTCCCAGATCTTTTTAACTAAAAAGTGTATTTTGGAAACGCCCGCTTCTCCACACGCCTTGATTAATTCACCCGTGATATTATCATTTCCTGCAGCCTTATAACGTTTTAATTTTCCTATCGCCATTTCGACTTCCTCTTTACTCGGTGCGTCTATCCATGGTTAAGCGCTCTGATATTCAGAGAGAGGAGATTGATTATTATTTTCCGTATTTAAGATGCCGTCAAAGTGTTGTTTAAATTGATTTAATATCTCAGAAGGATCTGCAATTATATTGTTATTTGCATCTTTATCCGCATTCAATAGAGGTTCAAATCTTTTACGCGATTTGTTTATACCTTTGTACATCTCTCTTACGTTATTTTCGTTTCTGTGTTTTTCTATTTCTATTATTTTGCCATAGAGATACTCTCTTTTCTTATTTTTTAAGAGTTTTGAAGTTTCATTCTTTACTAACCGAAAATAAGCCACATTATTATCGCTTGGATTATTTAAGGAATTCAGTTTAGCGGTTTTTCTTTTTTCGCACATATTTTGACAATCCCTGTCGAACCAAGGTTTGTTCATTTTATTTTCGATTTTTCCAAGACATAAATTACCGACCTCTTTAGTATTATCCCTTATCCCTTCCCATAATTTGTTTACATCTTTGTGTTCCTCGTCTGAAGATTCCAAAGCTTCGAACCGATTTTTTACTTCTATCGCGAATTGTTTTCCAATTTCGAGGTTGTTCAATTTAACTAAATCAAAATTCTCGGGACGAATATAGTTCGGTGTTCTCTTTTTTGTATTTAGTTTTTGTCGAAGTTTCGCGATTACTAATTCATGATCAGAACCGTATTCTGCACCCCGATACGATCGGCATATTAATTATGCTACTTTGCCATCTGTATTGTATTAAAACATGATCGATTTGATTCCGTGTTTGTCCATCCGGCGATGTCCACGTATACTTATGAATATCCTTATGTTTAAATGTAGTACTTTTAATTACTAGGTTTTTCGAAATGGGAAAGTTTATTAGTCGGGTCTCATTATCATTACTATATTCGTGCAAACTTTCTTTACCGATTGTAGGACGATATACTTCTTCCCTTCCAACCTTTGCGTTCGCGTCGCCTAGTATTATCTAAATGTAACTTATCGTAAACCGACTCTAGTTTATCATAAAATTCGCATTTTACTTCATCATCACTATCTTCGGTGGGAGAATAAATGTTTATAAACGCGATTTTAAACCAACGCCCTTGAAATATAGCAACCGATATTCTTTCACTAAAGAACTGTATGTCCCGTAATGCGGAAAGAAATCTATTCCTAATCAGAAACCCGGTACCTAGACAATAATTAACGGCTCCCCCCGTACCAAATAGTATACTTTCCTTCTGTTATCGAACCCTCCCCTGGCCAGCGAACCTCTTGTAATGCAACGATATCTAAATGGTACCCCTTAACTTCATTCGCGACCGACTTTAACCCACCTGCCGTATTTAAACTTCTAACGTTCCACGTCCCTATTGTTAGATCTCTAATTTTCATCTTGCGCCATGATTCCCCTGAAGCAGTCCCCACCCGGAGACCCGAACGAGGGACTAGTTTACCTCCGGATAATGAGCGTTTTACCTCAGAGGAATCCATGACTTTTGGTGATATTTTGTGAACTAAAATATGTGAGTAGGGCGTTCGAACCTACGTCACACTCTCCAGCAAGCCTGGGGTGGCCGCTCTCATTGTTGGTCAGCGAGTCCATCGGAGGAGCTTCCGAGGACATTCCACCGACCATTCCCACATCCGCCACCCGTGGGACGCTCCCCATACGCGGTAATGAGATCCGCGCGAGGGAAAAATAGTAATAAAGACGTATAATATACCGTTGAAAAGAGAAAGATTTTAGAAATAATAATATCTTATACACAAGCTTGAAAAAGTTAATAAAGGGTGATAAAAAGTCGATAAAACTAACTGATTACTTTAGATAATAATATAATAGATATTTTAATAAAACATATGTTTCTATATTAATTAAATTAAATTAATTCTTTAATAATTTATTTGTAACTTTAAATGTATTTGTTTGTTTGTTTGTTTATTCAACGTCACTTTATGCTACTATGTTATACCTTTATACCACTTTTGATTTGTGTCACTGCTGTATTTGAAAATTCTTTAATCGATTTCAAAAATGGAGGTAAGTGAAAGTAGTGTGTTGCCCTCACCAGATTTTTTTTTTTAAATGCGCCGAAATTTTAAAAAATATATAATTATAATTATTAGTGATTTCCATAGCATAGAATCTTTATGGTAAAGCAATTTTGCCGAAATTGGTGATTCCATGATGTTATACGTTGACGTTGGCATGTAGTCTTGTAATTAAAGGCACAATAACCAGGGTTAATTAAAACAAACCGGACAAAATTGCAATCCCGCCTCTCTGACTTAACTGCTTCACCAACTTCCAACCCCAAGATTTATCATTTTATGAGTGTCAGCATAAAAAGTGAATATATAAATCTCGGATCATTCATTTTCTATACCTATTTAACGTTATATAAAATAATTTAGATAAAAAAACATCAAATCAACGTCTTTTGAACGGTAATATATTCTTGAGTATATCCGTTAAAATTAATTATAATCATTGGGTCTTTTAGCCAGACACGTCGCATAACTTAATTGTACATATCAATTGTTCTTAAGGGACCCCGTCCCAGAATAAAAATGTTTTTATATTCTATTCTATTCTACGAGTTAATATAATGTTGTTGTAAGCCCATAAACTTATGAACAAAAGTTATTGAGAAAGAGGGAGGTTATAATAGTTAAAAGTTGTAACCATCGTACATGATCGTGCAAGTTACGTGTATATTCTTCCATTTAGTACGCAAGGTTTTAGAAATAATAATATGTATCAAATTGTAACTAAGTTGTTACCATAAATGGTATTATAAATTTATGAAATATAATAAATTTATAATAAATTTGTTATAAATCTATGAACTAACATTGTTATTAATTATTTCAAATTTAATACTATTGCATTGAAACAAATGTTTCACTATAAACTAAATGGTATAACCGGGTTAGGATGATAAATCTTTCCTCGTCGCGTTTTTTACTCAAACTTAAGGAATCGATTTGGCATTGAATTAGCCGTAGTGATTGAACAATTTCCTTGGAATTATTTATTGCTCCTGACATAAGTGAATTGCCTATTAACAGCGATATAAACAGTTATATCCTAAGCTTAGAACGAACATAAATCATCACCTTTTATTAAACTCGATCCACATTCCCTGGTCTAAATCATTTAAATACTTAGGCATAACATTAGACAAATCGTTAACATACACTGAACATATCAATAGAAAATCCGAAAAAAACAAAAAATGTATTTACAAAATGTTACCCATATTTCAATAAAAAATCCAGTTGAAGCACTCAGAACAAACACATAAAACAGTCATACGTGCGCAAATCTGTTATGTCTCGCCCGTCTGGTGCTCGACTTGCAATATCGATTACAAAAAAATAGAAAGAATATAAAATACATGTATGCGAACCATCAATAACTACTCATAATATACTAAAATTTCAAAAATGCTCTATGAACTAAATCTTCTAACATTAAAACAGTATATCTGCACAGCAACCAACTATTATTTTAATAAAACCATAACTGCTGAAAACTCATTGAAACACGAAATTGGTAATTACAACAGGCCATCTGCTTTGAAATCAATGCTCCAGATAGCAAACTAAAAAAAAAATAAAAACGCAGCCAGTAGCGGGTTGGAACAATCGATCCTTCGACAAAGATTCTTTTGAAGTCACGATGAAAGAAAAAATTGTATTACAAGGGAAAGTAGGAGAATCTGTAATATGTTTGATGAAATTTATTACTGAAGCATGCGATGCATCAATGGCCAGGTCTTCCATGAGATATCGACACATGGCAGTATATTGATGGACTGAGCAGATAGCTGTTCACCGACGAGTCGTACAAGAAGATTGGCCCAGCGAGCTGGAGGTCGCTTACAATATGAGGCACGGAATCAGGAACATAAGCAAGCTAAGAGGGACTTAGTTAAGGCAATAAAGGAAAGTAAGCGTAACTGCTGGAAGAGGCTGTGTGATGAGGTAGAGGAAGGCACGTGGGGAAGGCCATACAAAGTGGTAATGGCCAAACTGAAAACTTCGAAATTGTCGCCCCCGAGCTGTCCAGAATTGTTAGAAAAAATAGTATAAGTGCTATTCCTAAGACGCCCAGAAGTACCTATTGGCAATATAGCAATATTAGATCTGGAGCCAGTGCCGAAAATCACGATGGAAGAGCTAGACTTAGCATGCAGAAAAATAGCGGATTTCAAAGCTCCGAGCCCGGATAATATCCCCAATATTGCCTTGAAAATGGCAATCAGGTCAAGGCCACAAATCTTCTTGGATGTGTACAATTTCTGTCTCAGTGAAGTTGTCTTTCCAACACAGGGAAGAAGCAACGTCTTGTGCTCCTGCCAAAAGGAAAGGGCTCACCGGAAGATCTCGCATCCTATCGACCAATATGTCTCCTGGACACTGCCGGCAAGGTACTAGAGAGGATCATTTAGGGCAGGCTAAGCGACTTTATTGAATGAGTCAGAGGATTATCTGATAATCAGTATGGTTTTCGGAAGGGCAGATCGACAATAGATGCCATCGCTTTTGCTATCAAAACTGCTCAAGAAGCCATTGCGGGAAAGATGTGGGGAAGAGGTGGTAAGAAATACTGCGCCATTATAACATTAGACGTTAAAAATGCCTTTAATTCAGCCCGGTGGGATTCTATCTTAAACGGATTGCAAAATATGCAGGTCTCACATTACCTTATGAATATTATTGAGAGTTATTTTACCAACAGAATCTTAATGTATGATACGCAAGCAGGTTTGAAAAGCTACAAGATAACGGATTGCGTTCCTCAGGGCTCCGTTCTAGGGCCGCTGCTGTGCAATGTTATGTATGACTCGGTGCTCAGGTTGCCCCTGCCAGAAGAAACTATAACGCTCGGTTTTGCAGATGATCTGGCGATCATAGTTCGTGGAAAACTGTTGGAGGAGATAACTTTTAATGGGAACAAGGCAATCTTTATTATTCGTCAGTGGCTTTTAGCGGCAGGCCTCCAGCTTGCTGATTATAAAACTGAGGCAGTATTGATAACTAGTAGGAAAGTAAGGGAGATAGTTTCACCGTCGGGAAGTACGATATCCTATCCAAGCCATTGATTAGATATCTCGGGGTGCAGATTGACGCCAGAATTCGATTTGATGAACACCTGCATAAAGTTAGTACCAGAACAGCACCAATGGCAAATTTATTGGCCAGAATCATGCCAAATATTGGTGGAAAAAGGGGAAATCAAAGAAAGCTTTTGGTTAATGTAGCCAGATCCACGTTTTTGTATGCAGCACCGATCTGGGCTGAACCCTGACAAGTACAGTCTTATGTCCGTAAAGTTATCAGCGTGCATCGAAGAAGTGCCCTGCGTGTCGCTCTAGCTTTTTGCACTGTGTACTACGATGCTGTATGCGTCATAGCAGACATGCATCCGATCGATCTTTTGGCAGGTGAACGCAGAAGGATCTACCAAAGAAAACGAGAAGAGATGGATGCTCACTGGGCTACTTTGGAGAAACGAGAGTGAACCTATCTTCTGGAAGGATACATGGATATCCCGAAAACACGGAGCTGTAAATTATTATTTCACTCAACTACTTACTGGGCATGGTTGCTTTAGAGCCTACATAGCCCGATTCAAAATAAAGGATAGCTCATCGTGCCCATCCTGTGATCCCCTGGAACAAACAGTGGAACATGCACTCTTCTCTTGTTCAGGATTCATTCGAGAAAAGTCGGAGATAGACATTAAATTAGGAACGAAATTGTCGCCAGAAAATGTAGTCGCTTCGATGATGACCAGCCAGGAGAGTTGGAGCGCTGTAGCTGATTATGCAGCACAAATCGTCAAAAGACTTAGAGAACAGGAGCACGAAAGGAGAGGCAGGGCATTGGCCTAGCCCAAATAGGATGTCCAGGAAAGAAGTAGGCATTTAGCCCTTCTGCCCCCCCGCGAAGTAATGCTTGACAGCGGTTCCGTGGGTGGTAAAGTCGAATTGGAAGGTGGCTTTTTAGTGAGTAGGAATATCACGCTGTTGTGCGACTTGATTGTTGCACTTCGTCTCATGAAAGATTTTTCCCCTACACAAAAAAAAAAAAAAAAAAAAAAAAAACTGACACACACGTACACCAACCAAGCGCGCCTTATTAATTATTATTTAGACTTATGGAACCCTATTTTCGTTAAAAACTAGAACTCGAAAATGCTCATGATCGTAATACTTTCCCTTACTATAAAAAGTAAAAAATGGATGTTCAATGTCACAAAATTTGACATGTATCAATATTATTATTATTGAACAACAAAACATGAGAATCATTTCCTCGTAACAATTAAAAAATAATTATTTGAATAAGAAAAATAAAAAATTAATATTTCACTAATAAAGAGAGAAAGAGAGGCAGAGGGGAAAAATGTTGATTATGGTTCCCTTCGTTATCAACTCTTTTAATTATTTCAAAATGTCACGATTAATTAAAAAATCCGATATTTTTTTTAATGGAAATTAAGACTTCCTGAGAAATATATATATATATATATATATATATATATATATATATATATATATATATATATATATATATATAGAGGTAGATTTGCCACATTCACATAGACTCAAACACAAATCTTTTTGTAGAACCTCTTCATTTGGACTCGGAGGACCCTAAAACATATATTTCCCATTAAAGCTGTAATTCGGAAACTTTCAAGATCTAAATAATTTCTGATGTCTATTTATTTCATGTATAGACAAGCGAAATGAAAAATCGATGACTTTCTCTTTCTCTCTCTCTCTCTCTCTCTCTCTCTCTCATTTATATATATATATATATATATATATATATATATATATATATATATATATATATATATATTGTTTGATCAGTTCTCGACTGTTGATAATTTAAGTTTGTGTTGTTCTAAGGTTGCAGTCAATGAATAAACAATTTTATCTATGCGACGTTTCGAGAATTAATTGTTCTCATAATCATGCCTTAACAGTGGAAAAAAACAGAACATTAATATTATTGTACAATAATTAATATATGATGTTATTGTTAGAGATATAAAAAAGAGTACATTGAACAATGAATATTAATACAGTAGGTACATAGATATTTTAAATTAGGATTTACATTAAAGATATTATTAATAAAATTACTTACAATTTTGGACAAAATAGTGTCTTAATTAGGCATGTTAAGCCTACAAGCTTTGAAAGAACACTGAAAAAATAAAAAAGGAATCGTTCAAGTATGGAAGATTTTCCAGGAATTTATGATGACGTCAGGTGTCTGGGGTATTCTCCCTCCTATTGTTGAGTTGTTTTCGTTTTATTTCGTATTATTATTAAGACGTTTATTTTATTTTTAAAATTTTAATATGTGTTTATCAAATTCGAGTAACATGCATTTAGGTTTTGGACATCCGATTTTTTATTTATGGCGCGATTTTTATATTTCTCTATGGTAATCATTTCTTTAAAATTTCGTTTGAAGCTGTTTTTTTCATAATGAATAATTTTCGGTGAGTGAAATTTAAATGAATGTCCCGTTTTTCTGAAATGAGTAGTGAGGGCAGTTTGGTCAGGTTTATTTGGGTCTTTTTTAATTGAAGTGCAGCTATATTTGTGTTGGTATACTCTCCTTTTTAAATATTGTTCCGATGTTCCAAAATAAGACTTTCCGCATTTGTCTTCACAAGGTATTTCGTATACTACATTTGATTGAAGGTCTAATTTGTCGGAATCTTTAGTTTTTGTAAATAATTTTGATTAAGTATTTATATTTTTGTACGTAATGGCAGAATCACTATTAATTCTGTTAATGTTAAGTGCTTTTGTAAGTTTTTCGGAAAGTGTGGGTATGTATGGGATAGTGTAATATATTTTGGTGCTGTTCTCATTGTGTTGTTGTTTTTGTGACGTTGGTATCTGTTTTAGTAGTTTACATATGAGTTTGTGTGGATAACCATTTTCTAAAAGGAGGTCAACTACTTTATTTTCCGCGATTTTTTGACGTTAATTTTCTCGCTCGATCTATTAAATTTTTTGCTGTGTTGATTTTATACCTATTAGGACATTGACTTTTATAGTGGATGTATCTACCGGAATGAATAGGCTTTTGCCACCACTTGGTTTCTATTTCCCCGTTTTGTTTGTGAATTAAGAGTATGTCTAAAAATGGTAAACTATTGTTAGTTTCATGTTCAATCGTAAATGTCAGTCTGTGTGAATATTTGTTAAATTCAGTTAATATAATATCTTCTTCATTATTTTCAGTTAATATAATATGTTCTTCATTATTTCAAATTTTATTTAAATTTGTAAATGACATCATAACCGCAATACCCACAGAAAATAATGAAGAAGATATTATATTAACTGAATTTAACAAATATTCACACAGACTGACATTTACGATTGAACATGAAACTAACAATAGTTTACCATTTTTAGACATACTCTTAATTCACAAACAAAACGGGGAAATAGAAACCAAGTGGTGGCAAAAGCCTATTCATTCCGGTAGATACATCCACTATAAAAGTCAATGTCCTAATAGGTATAAAATCAACACAGCAAAAAATTTAATAGATCGAGCGAGAAAATTAACGTCAAAAAATCGCGGAAAATAAAGTAGTTGACCTCCTTTTAGAAAATGGTTATCCACACAAACTCATATGTAAACTACTAAAACAGATACCAACGTCACAAAAACAACAACACAATGAGAACAGCACCAAAATATATTACACTATCCCATACATACCCACACTTTCCGAAAAACTTACAAAAGCACTTAACATTAACAGAATTAATAGTGATTCTGCCATTACGTACAAAAATATAAATACTTAATCAAAATTATTTACAAAAACTAAAGATTCCGACAAATTAGACCTTCAATCAAATGTAGTATACGAAATACCTTGTGAAGACAAATGCGGAAAGTCTTATTTTGGAACATCGGAACAATATTTAAAAAGGAGAGTATACCAACACAAATATAGCTGCACTTCAATTAAAAAAGACCCAAATAAACCTGACCAAACTGCCCTCACTACTCATTTCAGAAAAACGGGACATTCATTTAAATTTCACTCACCGAAAATTATTCATTATGAAAAAAACAGCTTCAAACGAAATTTTAAAGAAATGATTACCATAGAGAAATATAAAAATCGCGCCATAAATAAAAAATCGGATGTCCAAAACCTAAATGCATGTTACTCGAATTTGATAAACACATATTAAAATTTTAAAAAATAAAATAAACGTCTTAATAATAATACGAAATAAAACGAAAACAACTCAACAATAAGAGGGAGAATACCCCAGACACCTGACGTCATCATAAATTCCTGGAAAATCTTCCATACTTGAACGATTCCTTTTTTATTTTTTCAGTGTTCTTTCAAAGCTTGTAGGCTTAACATGCCTAATTAAGACACTATTTTGTCCAAAATTGTAAGTAATTTTATAATAATATCTTTAATGTAAATCCTAATTTAAAATATCTATGTACCTACTGTATTAATATTCATTGTTCAATGTACTCTTTTTTATATCTCTAACAATAACATCATATATTAATTATTGTACAATAATATTAATGTTCTGTTTTTTTCCACTGTTAAGGCATGATTATGAGAACAATTAATTCTCGAAACGTCGCATAGATAAAATTGTTTATTCATTGACTGCAACCTAAGAACAACACAAACTTAAATTATCAACAGTCGAGAACTGATCAAACAATATATATATATATATATATATATATATATATATATATATATATATATATATAGAGAGAGAGAGAGAGAGAGAGAGAGAGAGAGAGAGAAAGAGAAAGTCATCGATTTTTCATTTCGCTTGTCTATACATGAAATAAATAGACATCAGAAATTATTTAGATCTTGAAAGTTTCCGAATTACAGCTTTAATGGGAAATATATGTTTTAGGGTCCTCCGAGTCCAAATGAAGAGGTTCTACAAAAAGGTTTGTGTTTGAGTCTATGTGAATGTGGCAAATCTACCTCAAAAACATTGTATAAAAATGAAATTTTATTTTTTACATTTAAGTGTATATGCCTGAGATGTTACAGCGATTTTTTCAACGAAATCGGCGAATCAGCATCCACATTTTTCTCAAAAACGACTTTTACAATTTTGATTAAAATCTCTGTGTCGATGTCAAATTCAATGGACTTTTAAATCTGACAGGTTTTGATTCTGATTTGAATAATTTGACCCGGCAGACCTTTAAAATAAATCATAATAATTCCTATTCATCCATTTTTAGTCAGTTTGCTGGTGTTCCTCAAGGCAGTATCCTAGGACGCATTCTTTACAAAGTCTATACAACTGATATCCCAACCCATCCTAACACATTCCTTTCTACCTATGCTGATGACACATGTATGTTATCAGTCAATACTGATCCAACTATTGCCTCTCAAACTCTCCAATTCCACTTCAGAAACCTTGAAGTATGGTGCCAGAATTGGAGGATAAAATTAATTCTAACAAATCCCACCAGATAACCTTTACCCTTCGTCGTAAACCTCTCAACTCTTCGAAACCCTCGTCAAATTTTATATTTAAGACAAATATACGCCCGGGACGTTACAAAACCTTTTTCATTAAAATCAGCTCACCAGAAGAGCCACTGTATACCATGCATTTTGCACCTTTTTACGATTTTCTCAAAAACGGCTCTAACGAATTTGATTAAACTCCCTATATCGATGTAAAATTTAATTGGCTTTAATGTCATATAGGTTTCATTCTGATTGAAATAGCACTATAGGGCTTAAATGCCGATATTTTAAATTGTCTTCCTTTAAAGTACCTTTAATTCTGTAGATTCTATTAAAAAACTATATAACCTTGTTAGCAATGATAATTAACAGTTAAATATGCAAGTTGGGGGAATTTAATAAACAACCAAAGGCGAAAACTGGAAAATGTTTTTTAATGCAATTTTTTATTTTTCAACATAACATAACCGTTGGAAAGGTAAAAATTTTAGAAAAAAATATTATCTTATACAACTATTGTAAAAGTTAACGTGGAGCGATGAAAAGCCAAAGTCGTAGATAATAATATAATAGATTTTTTAATAAATCACATGTTTCTATTAAAATCCAATTCAAATTATCCAATTTAACAATTTATGTTCGTTTGTAAATTTGTTTAAAAATTGATATAAATAACGGAGGTAAGTGAAAGTCGTGTCTTGCGCTACCAGATTTCTTTTCTGAACATGAGTTAATATAACGTTGGAAAGCTAAATAATTGATAATAAATGTCATTTTGTTTACAAAGTTGTGGAACATTGTATAAAGTAATGAAAAGGGCATTAAGTGGAGTGAATGTGGTACATAACATATTTAGGCTGTTATATCGACTAATCTAAAACGTATGTTTCCAAGGAAACCGAACATAATTCTTTAATTGCTTTTCGATCGAAGCGGAGCCAAGAGGGATTAGTAAGGAGACTGACATTGGGACGATATTTCAAAATACCCAGGAGTCGTCCACAAAACTGATGAATTACCTAAAAGATATTTCAATTTTATACCAAATTAAAATAAAATTCTGGTGCGGGCAACACACGACTTTCACATGCCTACATTTTTAAAAACGATTAAAGAATTTTAAATTACAGGTAAAGCCAATATGGACTTACGGAGAAGAGCTTTGGGGCTCTACTAAACAATCAAATTCTTCCCGTCTTCAATCCTACAATCAAAAATCCTTCGAAAAGTCCTCAATGCTCCTTATTTTGTTACGAATCAACTTATCCATAAAGACCTAAATGTTCCATATGTTGCTGACTTGGCCCGAACTAGGTACCACTCGTTTCATGACAAACTCCATTCCCACACTAATCCACTAGTTTCAAACCTTGCCACCTCAACAATCCCTGGTAATCCTCCGAGGCGTCTGAAAAGAAGATGGCCTCGAGACCTTCTGGGTTAGCATAGTTTTTGGAGATCTGCCAATGGGCAGTATCTCTACATGTGTATCATGACAGTAAAGCTTGTATCAAACTTACTGAATGTATTTTAAAATACAGTTAAAATAAATATAAAATAAAAATTACTCAGCATAGTCACTACCAAGATTATTCTTAATTTTTAGTGATTTTACAATTATTTTGTTTTATTTAACACATTAAACCTCAAACAAATACACTGAAGTTTGGTTTTTGATTTATTTCTCCATGTATTTCGATATTAGAAATATAATATTTATTGATGCATTAAATTAATTTTGTCTATAGATTAATTTATAATATTCTTTAAAAGAGAGAAAGCTTTAAAATAAGTTAAGGTGTTTTTAAATAAGTTGTTATTTTAAAATCGCTTCCCTCATCAACCATAATTATAACCTTACTAAAATAATTTGCTATTGTTTTATACTTCTAAAAAGGTATGACAAAAAGCTATATTAATTGTATAATAAAATGAATAGGAGTTTCAATTTACTTTTTTTCTTTAAATGATTGAGAAAACATACATTTTTTATATCTACAGATGGATGCTCTTGAAATCATTACCTTCTATTTATTCATTATTTTATTGGCTGATAATGGCTAATAAGAATATGTTTAAACATATTTCGTGTTATGTAATGTATTGAGGATACTGGAAAAAAAAAAAAAAAAAAAAAAATATATATATATATATATATATATATATATATATATATATATATATATATATATATATATATTATTTTCATTTCCTTACGTCAAATATTAGAGAAGAAGCTGGAATACAACGGTGTAGTCCATCAACTTTATATAGACTTTAAAAAGGCTTATGATTCCATAGACCGTCAGAAGCTTTATAACATCATGATTGAACAGGGGATACCTAAAAACCTAGTAGAGATGTGTTTGTCGGAAACATTTCATAAAGTTAGAATCAGTCATAAGTACTCCGAGAGATTTGAGATGCTATCGGGTTTGAAACAGGGTGACTCCCTTTCACCTGTTTTGTTTAATATAGCCTTAGAATATGTTATAGAAAAGATGATGTGTACCGAGAAAGGCTTAAATATGGGTGACAAGATTCCGGTTTTGGGGTATGCCGATGATTTGGTACTGCTAGGTGAAGACACGGAAACTATACAACTAAATACAAGTGTGTTAATAAAAACCGGTAAAGAAATAGGTCTCGAATTAAATACCGATAAGACGAAATATATGATTAGTTGCAGAAATGGTAGCGATCTTGATGATATTAATATTTCAGGTCATACTTTTGAACACGTACAGAAATTCAAGTATTTAGGTTCAATGATAACAAGAAAAAATGAAATCCAGGAAGAAATAAAGTCCCGGTTAAAGGTGGGAAATGCGTGTTATTATTCAGTTGCTAAATTACTTAGCTCGCGGCTTCTGTCTAAAAACTTAAAGGTTAGAATTTATAAAACTATTATTCTTCCAACGGTTCTTTACGGATGCGAAACGTGGCCGCTTACTTTGAAGGATGAACAACGGCTTAAGGTTTTCGAGAATAAGGTACTGCGTAAAATATTTGGTCCGAAGAGAGATGAGGCCACTGGGGAGTTTAGGAGGTTGCACAACGCAGAATTGCGGAGTTTGTACCCTGTGAATATAATTGAGTTGATAGCATCGCGGAGACTCAAATGGGCGCGTAAAGTTGCTGGGCTTAGTGAGGAACGGATTCCGAGAAAGTTGGTATTCGCTGAACCGACTGGTAGGCGTCCGAAAGGTAGGCCGAAGCGTCGATGGGAGGATTGGATTAAGGCTGATCTCGGGGGCTTGGGCTTGACCGGTGAACATTGGACGAGTCTGTGCAGGCGAAGTTTGGTGGTATCGGCATCGAACCTTCGGGTTCGGTAAGCCTATTATTATTATTATATATATATATATATATATTTTAGCCTGCCTAAAACAATAATCAAATAATAAATAAATAAATACTAAAATTATAAAAGATGGGTATATTACAATATATATATATATATATATATATATATATATATATATATATATATATATATATAATTTTAAAAAAGATAATAAGATTTAAAAAGAAAAAAAATATATATATACAGTTTTAAAATAAAATATAAAAAGAAAAGAAATTACAGTTCTTCAACTTATGTTAACATAAAAACAAACAAAAAAAAAAAAAAATATATATATATATATATATATATATATATATATATATATATATGATTTTTTAAAAATAATACAGATGTAAATATCAATAAATATGTTTAAAGAAAAAAAAAAATCTTAAATTAATCTTTTAACGTAGGTGAGTGAAAGCCGTGTGTTTAGCACACCAGATTTTTTGGTTGCCATTTATCGAAAAAATCCACAAAGTTCAATAAAAAATATAGTAATATAGTGTTTCAATAATGAATCCTATATCATAAAATGTTTATAATCTCGTAGCTAAGTTGTTAAAGGACTCTCTGGAGGGAATAGCTAATTGTGAAGATAAGAAGGTTGTATTTCTTATCTAAGATCCTTCCAACTGCTCATCAATCAGATCTCAGTAAAAGCTTTTAGCCCAGATCAATAAGCTTCTTCTTCCACACCTTTTTTTTTTTTTTTTTTTTTTTTTTACAGCGTTTACTACTTTACCCCACTTCAATTGTATATTAAGCTGAAAGCTGGAACCTACTAGAAGAAATCCGATCCCTGCATAAGACAGCTATCGCTCACTTCTCTAAATGAAATAAAAAAAACCTGGTGCGGGCAACACACGACTTTCACTTACCTCCGTTTTTAAAATCGATTAAAGAATTTCCAAATACAGTTAGAGATAAAACTGAGTGAAACCATTAAAGAATTAATTAAATTGAATTAATATAGAAACGTGTGTTTTATCAAAAACTCTATTATATTATTATCTAAAATAATCAGTTAGTCTTATCGGTTTTTTTTATCACTCTTTATTCAATTTTACAAGCTTGTGTATACGATAATATATTTTAGAAAGTCTTTCTCTTTCAAACGGTATCTTTTACGTCTATATTACTGTTCTTATGTTAAAAAAAAACAAAGTTGTACTTCATTGACAAGCCGCCAGTTTGCAGCACCGTCAACATGAATTTTCTTTTTCGGGAGCCCAAAAAACAGTTAGTTTTATCGGCTTTTCATCACTCTCTATTACCTTTTACAATTCCGTGAATTTAATAATATTTTTCCTAAAGTCTTCAGCTATCCAACGGTATATTATACATCTATATTACTATTATTCTGTTCAAAAACACAAAAAATGCATAAAAAAATATTCGTTTAGTTTTCTCTTTTAGTTGTTTATCAAATTCGCTCAACGTGCATATTTAGCTGTTAATTATCAATGGTAACAAGATAACATAATTATTTTTATAGAATCTACAAAATTAAAGGTACTTTAGAGAAAGAAAATTTAAAATATCTGCATTTAAGCCCCATCAGACAATTTCAATCAGAATGAAACCTATATGATATTAAGGCCCATTAAATTTTACATAAATATAGGGAGTTTAATCAAAATCGTTAGAGCTGTTTTTGAGAAAATCGTAAAAAGGTGCAAAATGCATAGTATAAAGTTGCTCTTCTGGTTGGCGGATTTTAATGAAAATGTTGCTGTAACATCTCGGGTGTATGGATGTCTTAAATAAGAAATTTCAGTTTCGTTAGACTTACTACACATACACAGACCTTTTTTCGGGACTTGGTTTTTTGGACTCAGGAGACCCTAAAACGTGTATTTCCGTCGAAAACTGGAAGTCGAAAATTTTCACCATCGCAATACTTTCCCTTACTATATATTGTAAGTGAAAGTAAAAAGCTTCCAAAACTTTCTGATAGAAATCTATATTTGTAAAAGAAAGGCACCAACATACATTTCTAATCTGGTACACTAAGTTATCAATGTAAATGTTGAACAACTGATCTATTTGAGTTTCATCATTTTTCACTTTCAGTCCTTTTTGAGTTATCTTACTTTAATTATTATTGAGCTGGGAAATAATCCTTCTTTAAAATTTTATATTGAAAAAAAAGACATTGCTTAATCGATAAGAATTTCTAAAACAAGTAGTGCAATGATAATGCTATATGAGGATAATAAATAATTTAGCCTGAAAATCATTTCTAACCTACCTCGTTATAGCTTTGATTAATACTTTGATGAAGACCCGCATCGTGGATAGTAATATTTTTTTATTTATTTGCTAACACTTTATAATGTTCAGTTACCCAAACAAACAGAAACAAAATACTTAGGACTCACAATGGATAGACGCCTGACATGGAAATCACACGTAACTACCTTGAAAAAAAGACTGAAACATCGACTATCAATACTTAGACGACTTCTTCACCATAAAAACAAACTATCACTAAGCAACAAAATCATTATATACAACATGTTACTTAAACCTATATGGACGTACGGTACTCAGGTGTGGGGCTCATGCAAAAAATCACACTTGCAGACAATCTTTCAATCTAAATTCCTCCGCTTCATCACTCACTGTCCCTTTTATGTAATCAATAAATCTTTACACAAAGACCTCAACATACCAATCGTAACGGATATCATTTAAAAATATTACAAACATTTTCACGACTCACTAGCTGGACATCCAAACCTACTGGTACAAACATTACTGACTGATACACTACCACAAAACCCAGCAAGGAGACTGAAACGCCTCTGGAGCAGAGACCTACTTCTTTAGCAGATCTTCCACGCCAAGGACTGCCTTCACTGGGAGGTATCTTCGCTCCCGAATCCAGAAGAATCCTGAAGGAGGTTTATCGTAATGGTCATAAATGTTACAATATATGTCTAAAGGCATTTCTATATTATTTGTTGTCAAATAAATACAAAAATAAATAAATAATATTTTAAGACCGCCACCCTAATCATCTCATTGAACTAACCTGACACTACTTAAATATTGCGTTTTTTTAAATTTATTTCTATAAAGTATCTTTAATTTTGCCGATTCGCAATAATAATTCATTTCTCTGTGTTAACATTGATAAAACTTTCATTGAAAGAATATATGTATAATAAAATGAACGAGAAAACAGCATCAACATTTAATCTGTAAAAATATACTATATTTTTCTGGATTAAATTTAATTGTCCTTATTTTTGAGATATTAAGAGTGTGTGTGGAGGGAAGAGCGGTACATAATAATTTATAAATTAATGATTATTTTTTAGATATATATATATATATATATATATATATATATAGTATATATTTACTAAAACATATTATAGTTATTGTATTATAGGGTCTTTATTTTAAATATAGTTTCATGCGAAAACTTGTTTTATGTAAAGCTGTTATGGACAATATTCAGCAATGAGCTGTAAATTCTCGCTTTAGATACTCGACCAGACACTATCGTAAAACTCAGATGCTATTATTATGTTTTATCTAAGTCCATCTTTCGAAGAATTGTTGTGTGTTCATGCCATACCGCCATTACTATGGAAAAATATTTCACGATATTTGCAGGCACAACGGAAAAAGAATACATTTTCTTGCCTTATGCAACTAAAAACATTACAGGTCTTAAAAAAATTATGTATTAAGAAATACACTACATCTAATATGTAAAATTCTCCTGTCACAATGTTAGTTACCATACACCCAGAGACGGCTTGACCGTTATTTAGTATATCAAAATTAAAGGTACTTTAGAGGAAGAAAATTTAAAATATCGGCATTTAAGCGCTGTCAGACTATTTCAATCAGAATAAAACCTACATGATGTTAAAGCCCATTAAATTTTACATCGATATAGCGAGTTTAATCAAAATCGTCCTTGACGAAATCGTAAAAAAGTGTAAAATGAATTATATAAAGTGGCTCTTCTAGTTAGCTGATTTTGATGAAAACTTTTTTGAAACATTTCGGGCGTATATTTGTCTTAAATATGAAATTTCAGTTTCATAGGACTTTTCGTTTTGCCCTGGAGCTACTATACACACACACACACACACACACAGACCTTTTTGCGGGACATTGTCATTTGAACAATCGCAATACTTTCCCTTACTATATATTTCATATATAGTAAGGGAAAGTAATAATCAGTAAGTTTTATGGGATTTTCATCACTATTTATTTATTTTACACGCTTGTTTATAAGATAATATTTTCCAAAAATCATTAGCTTTCCAACGGTATATTATACATGTATACTACTGTTTCATATCTTCAAAAAATAAAATTCAAAAACTGTATTACAAATATTTTTTCAGTTTTATCCTTTAGTTGGATATCGAATTCGTTCAACTAATATATTTACTTGTTTTTTATCACTGGTAACAAGATTATATGGTTATTTTTATAGAAACAACAAAATTAAAGATACTTTAGAGGAAATTGTAAAATATCGTCATTTAAGCCCTACAAAACTATTTCAATAAGAATATAACCTACACGATGTGAAAGCCCATTAAAGTTTACATCGATATAGCGAGTTTAATAAAAATTGTTCTTGAGAAAATCGTAAAAAGGTGTAAAATGATTGTAGAAAGTGGCTCTTCTGGTTAGCTGATTTTGATGAAAACTTTTTTGAAACTTTTCGGGCATATATTTGTCTTAAATATGAAATTTTAGTTTCACAGGACCTTTGGTTTTTTCCTGAGAGTTAGCACAGATACACACACACAGATGTGTATGTCCGTGTGTGTGTGGTTAGTCCAGCGCGTAAACGAAAAGTCCTATGAAACTAAAATTTCATATTTAAGACACCTATAGGCCCGAGATGTTACAACAACTTTTTTACCAAAATTAGCCCACCAAAAGAGGCTCTTTATACCATGCATTTTGCACCTATTTACGGTTGTCTCGAAAACGGCTCTAACGATTTTTGTTAAACTCGCTATATCGAAGTAAAATTGGACGGGCTTTAATATCATGTAGGTTTCATTCTGATTAAAATAGTCTGACAGAGCTTAAATGCCTTTATTTTAAAATGTCTTCCTCTAAAGTACCTTTGCTTTTGTAGTTTTTTAATGAAATTAACCATTGTAACCAAGTCTAGTCAAAGTACGAAAATGTAAACAATTGGGAGTGGGGGAAGACCTGCAGCAGTAGAGTGAGTGTGTGCGTTGTCTTGACTAGTTGCTCAAGTGTTTTCTTACCTTTATCTTATTTTTTCTTTTTACCTTCATTGTACATACTATCTTTATCTCTTTTTATCTATATTTTTTTTTTATTATGTTATATTCCTATATTCTTGTAATTGATCTGTGTATATATGCATGTAAATAGATGTTCCGGATGACAATTATTTCTCTTTATTGTAAAAATGACACCCAGCCCTCTCGCGTGAGCTAGAAGGGACAGGTCATGGTGTAAATGTAAGACCAAAAAGAATTTGAGGGGTATGTACATTTTTCTTATTTTCTATTTCTATGGAGTTGACAGAGAACTCTTTAAAAAATATGGCTTAGGCCAGGCGCTCAACAAGAAAAAATAATTTCCGTTTAACATGTAGGTTTAGTGTAAAATATTAATATCATAACTCCTTTAACTAATTTTGATTATACCATATCATCTGATTAGCAAATCTAAAAAGCAGGTAAATATATAAGTTGAACGAATTCGATAACCAACTAATGGAGATAACTGAAAAAATATTTTTTTAATGCAATATTTCGTTTTGGAACTCAAGAACTGTAATATACATGTATGATATACCTTTGGAATGCTAAAGATTTTAGAAAAAATATTATCTTATACATACTATTGTAATTGTTAACGGAGAGTGATGAAAACCCGATAAAAAAACTGATTGTCGTAGATAACAATATAATAGGTTATTTAATAAAACACTAAATAATTCTTTAACTTTTTATTTTAGTTTCAAAATTTATTTAAAAATTCTTAAGTTGATATAAATAACGGAGGTATGTGAAAGTCGTGTTGCGTGCACCAGTTTGTTTTTTGTTTTTTTCTAAACATGGAGTGATGACAAAGGTTAAAGGGAGATACAACTCTCGGCCGGAATGTGGCCGGATCGAATATGTTGTAAACCCACACGAGAGGCAGGCGTCCCTAACCACTCCGTGGCACTAGGGCCGATTTAAATTGCGCGATGGCATTTTAATTAAAGCAGGCTTGTGGAGGGGTCGTTAGGACGGACGGTTAGCCAGGGGTCGGCCAAATGGACTTGTCCTATCTGTCAGCTCCTCTTTCTCTAATTGCTGCCATCAAACAGCTTTGTACTTCACCGCTTTTATAGTACAAGTATTATTTCACTGGAGGCTTCAAAGGGAGACTGAATGCGTAACACTGATTCAGGATCATAGATAGATATGAAGAAAATGTAGTTGAACGCTGAACAAAACTAAAACATTTGGTGCGGGAAATAAACTACTTTCAATTACCTCCGTTTTTAAAATCGATTAAATAATTTTCAAATACATTTTGTTTTTTAACTTAATAATTTTATTTGCACCTGTATAAGTTACAATTAGCAAATGAGTTATATTGATAAACATGGCATGGGTTGGCATGAGGCTGACAGCACCCAGTGGTGCATCCTCCTCACATTCAATAGCAAACTATTTTTTCAGGCTAGGGGAGGTCTCTCATTCAACTCCTTTTCAGCCTACGCCGAGTTATTTATGGTGTGTTAGTTGTAGCCATGTTTTGTACAAGTTTGTTTCTATGTCCATTACGTTTGTCATGAAATCGTTTGTATGTCAATCGAATGTGTTTCTGGTTGGAATACGTAAGTCAGTATGAAGGGTATCGTTTGAAACATATGGTGGTGAGTTCATTGCCAGTATTAAAAATTGCAATTGAAAGGTTTGTATTTTCGTAAGTACATAAGCGCGGAACGTGAAGTTACACCTGTTCAAGTCCATCTTTCTACCAGTGCTTCTCCATGGAGCAGAGAGCTGGATTATGAATGAAAGGCTACAAAGTCGCATCACTGCCTCGGAAATGAAGTTTCTTAGAAGAATTGTGGGGAAGACACGGAGAGAGTGTGTCCGGAATGAAAGGGTCAGGGAAGAGCTTAATGTATGCTCTGTTCTGGAAGTCCTAGACAAGGGGCAATTGGGATGGTACGGGCATGTCTGTCGAATGGACCACCACAGGAACCCAGTTAAAACAGTGGAGGTAAGGCCCATAGGAAGAAGACCTAGAGGACGCCCAAGGACCTCCTATATCACCCACATGGAGCGAATAGGGATGCATTGAGGTAAAACTCTGGGCGAGATTAGAAACCTTGCCAGGAACAGAGACTGTTGGTACCAATGGATGGGAACTCGCCCACGCTGAAAGGCAAATGGGTCGAAGAGAAAGAAGAAGTATTTTCGTAAGTGTGTCTTTTTAGCGGGTCCGTATATTTGGCAAGCGTAAGTCCATATTGGTTTTAATAAATAATTAAATACATTAGGTTTCTGTTTATTGGATAATTTAGAACGTCTATGAAGTATAATATTCTAAGTCGAAAGTTTAGCGTTTTACGTTTTGTCTCGACGTGTTGATTCCGCGTCTAAGTGTAAATGTAACATGTAGTGTTTTCTCATGGTTAATTTTTAACTTCCATTTCATACACCGGTTTTGTACGTTGTCTAAATGGTGTTTTAATGTCATACTGGTTTGTATAGGGTCAGTGTTTCTCGTAATAACTGCAGTGTCGTCGGCATGTTTCGCAGCTAAAATGTTTTGGTCGGTTGGCAAGTCATATGTGTATATTAAGTAGAGAAGGGGGGCAGGATAGAACCTGCAGAGATTGGTTTCATTGATGAGGTCTAGGAACCATGTCGGAAAGAGAAGAAGCAGTCATGGAGAAAATATTGTAAAACTAAATAATATGTGCTTGGTAGAATAGGTTTTAGTTTAAAAAGAAGACCCTGGTGTCATACCCTATCAAAAGCCTGAGTAACATCCAAAAATGCCCCAGATGCGTACTGTTTTAGTTCTAGTGCAGTAGTAATGAAGTGGGTAGCTGTTGTGTTGTGGAATGAAAACAGCGAAATCCGAATTGGTGATCTGGTAATATTTCGTAGTCTGTCAGTATGTTAATAAAGTTTCTCAAATATTTTTGAACATACCGAAAGAAGGCTAATAGGTCTATAAGAGTCAGACCTATGTTAGGTTTATGTACCATTGAAATTGAAGAATATTTCCATTGAATTGGGAATTTAGTTGCCCTAAGTATACGTTGCACAGAGTTGTAAGAAAGACTAAAGCTTTTCGGAGGATTTTTTGTAGTATCTCAGCAGTGATAAGGACATAACTAGTAGTTTTCTTTTTTGGCATTTTCATAATCTGTCTAAATACTTCGGAAGGAGTAAAGGATTTTGGCGGAAGAGACATAGGAAGAGGGGTGTCTAAGACCCTTTTTGCAAATAATTTTCATGTTGTACGTCTATTAAGTCTGTGTGAATTTGAAAAACAGTTCAAAGATAGTCTGCGAAAATTACAGATTTCTCTCTGCCCGACACAGCCCAAGAACCATCATCTTTTCTCAATGGAACGGACACTTTATGATGATTTAGGAGGCGCTTGGTATGTTAGAGGCGCCTAATCAAATACAGTTAGAGATAAAAATTATTGAAACCATTAAAGAATTAATTAAATTGAATTTCTATAGAAACATGTGGGGTCACTAAATAAATAAAATCATTTTCCAGGTGATCCTGAATCTGTGTGATGTGAGGTACTCGTTAAAGATCCCTATCCTAATAAAACCTGGATAGGCATAATTTAGGACTCCTACTGTTGCATCGTCCGATTAGCCACAGTAGCATAAAGTGACGTTAAACGAATAAACAAAACATAGAAACATGTGTTTTATTTAAAATGTATTATATTATTATCTAATA
Organism: Piezodorus guildinii; assembly: GCA_023052935.1. Lineage (NCBI taxonomy): Eukaryota > Metazoa > Arthropoda > Insecta > Hemiptera > Pentatomidae > Piezodorus > Piezodorus guildinii. The sequence goes on along the minus strand of CM041298.1, from coordinate 83,076,850 downwards.
TAATCAGTTAGTTTTATCGGTTTTTCATCATTCATATAAAATATTAATAAAATAGGGATCGTTGTTATTTTTATTCGGTTAGTAGTTTATGAATACGTAATTAACAATCAAGATTTCTTTTTATGGAAAAATTAATTTCACGTTATCTTACTAATTTTTATTTACATTTTTCATTACTGCCGATGATTAAATATTATAATGAATATACATCATAAAATAAACATATTTCTTGCTAATTGCACTTTTCGTTACTATGAACTAATACTCAAAAAGCGATACTTACTATATATACTTAGTTAGCGAAAGTAAAAATGTGAAAATGCGTAATATATAGTGGCACTTCTGGTTAGCCGGTTTTGCTGAATAAGGTGCTGTATCATATTATGTGCGCTTCTAAAATATGAAATCAACGTTTCACTACAGAAATCTTTTTGCGAAACTTGATCATTTGGACTTCTTGAGGATCCTTAAACGCACATATTCGGTAAAAACTGGAATTAGAAAATCACCACGATCAATATACTTCCCCTTACTTATTTAATATATAGGTAATTTAAAGTAAATAGAAACCCAGTATTATCTTATATGTATATTTTTTTTAATAAGGTTCCGTTTCATCTGTTTAAGGGGAGCGGCGTGGTCTAGTGGATAGAGCACTAGTCTGCTGTGCTCCGGGTCCTGGGTTCGAATCCCGGCTGTGGCAGAAATATTATTTATTCTGTTAATTCAGTCGGGGGGTGACCCTAAGGTATGGAGACCCTCCTGGGGCAGACCCAGCCTCTATAAAGTGGGTACCCAAATTAATTGGGGAAAAACCTGGCGGCTGAGCGTGATTAAGGCCTCATTGCACTGCCGTTGGCCTAGAAACAGTACGAATCTCTATATGTACTGAGCCCAAGACCCTTCATGGGTTGTAGTGGTACAGGTTTTTTTTTTTTTTTTTTTTTCATCTGTTTAAATCTTGAGATAGATGATTGTTTAATAAGTTAAAGTAGATTGCTTCTTAAAATATTCAGGTAGATTAGGATATTTCCCAAGAGAAAGCAAACTCTACTAGTTTTTTTTTTCTTTCTTCTATTTGATACGTAAATGATATTTCTTCTCGGCTGGAACAGGCTACCATTACTAGATGAATTAATTTATCCTGAATTAATTAGAAATACAGTCTAGACCAATTGAATACAAAAAAGAAAATTACATTGGGAAAATTCCTCACGCAATTAACTTCATTTCATTTTCACTTACCTATATACTAGTATACTAAGGGAAAATATTACGATCGTGAAATTTTTCGAATTCCAGTTTTCAACAGGAATAGACGTTTTATGGTCCCCTGAGTCCAAATAACCAAGTGGCGAAAAAGGTCTGTGTGTGGTAAGTCTAGCACGAAAGTCGTAAGAAACAGGAATTTTATATTTACGCAACTTTTTATAAAAATTGGCCAACCAGAAAAGCCACTTTATACTTTACATTTTTCACCTTACTACGATTTTCTAAAAAATGGACTCTAACGCTTTTAACAAAAATCGCTAAATCCATGTAAAATTTAATGTGTCTTTATATTATGTAGGTTTCATTCTAATTTAAATACTCTAACAGGACTGAAATGCCAATAATTAAAATTTTCTTCCTCTTAAGTAACTTCCATTTTATAGATTCAGAATAATTACCAATATCATTTTATTAGGATTAATAAAAGCGTATAAATATAAAAGTTGAACAAATTTGATAACCAATTAAAGGAGAAAATATTGAAAATATTATTACTTTCACTTACTATGCATAGTAAGGTAAAGTATTGCGATCGTGAAAATTTTGAATTCCAGGTTCGACGGAAATACACATTTTAACCCTAAATAACGGTTTTTCTAAAATAGCGACTGGCACAGTTCTACTTACGTATTGCTCTATGTTAGTTTCCTTCTCGTCAATGTGATACTGCTTGAAAATTCTTCAAACTTTGTAAATCGTGAGTGGTTGCACTGATAAACATATTTACGGACACATATCAAGAGGTGAGTGGCAATTAGTTCGATAGACAATAATAGACTGGTGGCCGTCCAAGGCTGGAGATAAGGCCTAGGCTAGGACTTACTAATCCTCATCTTTGTTTACAAGGTCTCGGTCGGCAATATTGTCATTTCCGACTTCGTAATCTAGATGTTCTTCATATAAACTTTTATTTTCTTCCTGTTAGACTTTATTTTAATATATATATATATATATATATATATATATATATATATATATATATATATATATATATATATATTCAGGGCTCAAATGCCAATCATTAAAATTTTCTTCCTTTTAAGTAACTTTAATTTTATAGATTCAGAATAATTACCCATACCATTTTATTAGGATTGATAAAAACGTATAAATATAAAAGTTGAATAAATTTGATAACCAATTAAAGGAGAAAAGATTGAAAATATTATTACTTTCACTTAATATATATAGTAAGGTAAAGTATTGCGATCGTGAAAATTTTCGAATTCCAGGTTCGACGGAAATACACGTTTTAGGGTCTTTTGAGTCCAAATGACCAAGTCCCGAAATAAGGTCTGTGTGTGTGTATGTGTGGTAAGTCTATCACAAAAACCATTAATTGTACGGAACTGAAATTTCATATTTAAGATTACTATACACCCGAGATGTTACAGCAACTTTTCACCAAGATCGGCTGACCGAAAATCCTAATTTACACCATGCATTCAGCACCTGTTTACGATTTTCTCAAAAACGGCCCTAACGATTTTGATTAAACTCCCTATATAGATGTAAAATTTAATAGGTTTTAATATCATGTAGGTTTTGTTCTGATTTAAATAGTCTGATGGGGATTAAATGCAGATATTTTAAATTTTCATCCTCTAAAGTATCTTTAATGTTGTAGATTTAAAAAAAAAATTAGGCACATCATCTTATCACAATTGATAAATAACGCCTAGATATGCAAGTTGAGTAAATTTGATTAACGACTAAAGGAGAAAAGACCTAAAATAATTCTTAATGCAATTCTTTCACCGCTTGGCCGCTGGACGGCGCTGTCATCGCTGGGACCAAACGTCCCAGACGCTTTTGGCGGGACAGTCCCAATTTTTCAAAATTTTTCCCGTGTACCGCGACGTATTTTAGAAGTACCGACTTTTACAATTAAGTTAAAATCTATATTTATGAAAATCATTGTTTTGCGTTCTATGAATTCTTGAATTTGTTTTGCATTCTAAAAATCCTACGGTCTACGACGACTAACATATTGCTGTTTACTAAAGAACACTTAGATAACCACAAATTAATTTAAAATTTTAATTTGTCTTTAAGAATAAAAACATATGATAAGTTTTTCTACGGTAAATCAAATGTGGACATCAGAAAAATCAAAATTAAGTGTTTAAACTTTAAAAGCCATTTTATGTGTTAAATACACTTTGACAAATTCTTGTGGAGATTTTTTACAATGTTTTAAAAAATGACAACAATTTAATGAAACAAATTCAATCAAATAAAAAATAACAGAGGTAAGGGAAAGTCGTGTGTTGCGCGCACCAGATTTTTAAAAATGTAATTTTGGTTTTTTGAGCATAAAACAGCAACATTGATGTATAATATACCGTTGGAACGTTACAGATTTTAGAATTTTTACAAAGTTGTAAAAGTCAATGTAAAGTGACAAATATGGCGTAAAAATTTGATATTGTTGTATTATTTAGTCTAAATCATGTGCATACAACGAAACTGGATAACCTTTATACTTTAGTTAACTTCAAATATTTTAAATTTTAGTTTATTTAATAGTTTGAAAATTGATTTTAACAGCCGAGATAATTGAAAGTCGTGTGTTGCCCTCACTAAATTTTTTACTAAATTATTAGTAATGACTATTCGGATGTATGCTTACTTATATATATATATATTAATATATATATATATAATATAAATATATATATTATATATATAGAGAGAGAGAGAGAGAGAGAGGGGGGGGTTAGAACAGATTGATTATAAAACGGCCTTCTAATGATTATAGGGATGAATACAAAAATATAAATAAAAGAAAAAAAAATCAAATTCAGATAAGAAATGTAGTTACGGGATCACACGGGTGGCTAGCATAACAGTCTCTTATGCCAAAGGTCACGGGTTCGAACCCGTAAGTGGTCCTAGGATTTTTTAATGGGAGTAAAAAATCGGATCCTAATAAAACCTGGATATTCAAAATTTAAGACTCTCACTGACGCATCATCCGATTAGCCGTAGTAGTGACGTTAAATAAATAAACAAACAAAAAATGTAGTTAACAAGAACTATCTTAATTTTTCAAATTTATACGTTTTTAATTTCACTTACTAAGTATAAATAGTAAGGGAAAGTATTGCGATCGTGAAAATTTTCGAATTCCAATTTTCAACGGAAATACACATTTTAGGGGCCACTGAGTCCAAATAACTAAGTCCCAAAAAAAGGTCTGTGTGTGTGTGGTAACTCCCGGGCGGAAACGGCAAGTCCTATGAAACTGAAATTTCATATTTAAGACAAATATACGCCCGAGACATTACAAAACCTTTTTCATCAAAATGAGCTTACCAGAAGAGCCACTTTATACTATGCATTTTGCACCTTTTTTCGATTTTCTTGAAAACGGTTCCGACGATTTTGATTAAACTCTCTATATCGATGTAATAATTAATGGGCTTTAATATCATGTAGGTTCCATTCAGATTAAAATGGTTTGACAGGGCTTAAATGCCGATATTTTAAATTTTCTTTCTCTAAAGTACCTTTAATTTTGTAAATTCTATAAAAAGAACCATATCATCTGATTAGCATTGCTAAAAAAAAACTAAATACACACGTTGAACGAATTCGATATCCGACTAAAGAAGAAAACTGAAAAAAAAAATTTAATGCCATTTTTTGTTTTTTAACATAAGAGGAGTAATATACATGTATGATATACCGTTGGAAAGCTAAAGATTTTAGAAAAAGTATAATCTCATACACGAGCTTTTAAAAGTTAATAGAGATTGATGAAAAGCCGATAAAACTAAGTGATTGTTTTAGATAATAATATAATAGATTTTTTAATAAACACATATTTCTATAGAAATTCCATTTAACTAATTCTTTAATGGTTTCACTCATTTTTATCACTTACTGTTTTTGAAAATTCTTTAATCAATTCTAAAAACGGAGGTAAGTGAAAGTCGTGTGTTGCCCGCACCAGATAATTTTTTTTTGTGGAGTACAAAGTTTCAGTATTGAAAATAATAAACCGAACAACTCAATGAAGGAAATGAAAAACAATTAAATGTGTTATAAAATATATCGTCTAAGATACAACTCATGTGGTTGAGGATATTCCATTATACTTTGGAATGTAAAGCTAACAGAAAGTAATAAAAGGAGCTAACCTAAATATTGAACTCATTCCAAATGCGATCTGAAATTATACTGAAACGTTTCCGAGAAATGTAGACAGTTCTGTGTGCCTGTCAGTATAATTGAGTTTTATTTTAGGGAGGGAATAAGTATGTACTTTAGAAACTTTTTATCTGAAGCTTCATTTCATTATCAAATTCGTTCAACCTGTATGTTTAGCAGTTGTTTATCGATTTTTACATGGTAATATGGTAATTTTAACAAACAATTTACAATCGCCACACACAGCGCGTGGCGTATGATGTGCTCATAATAGCGAGAAGCACGGCTGCACTAGGAGAAACATTCGACAAAATATATAAAACCATCCAGGAACAATCTACTGGAATACCACGACCTGCAGATTGGCAAACGCCGTTTTAAAAGTACAGATACCTTCAAGTACCCAGGTTCTGTTATTACTCATGACAATAATATGAAGGATGAAGTTAATGCGAGGCTGTCTGCAGGTAACAAGTGCCTTTTCGCCCTACAAACAATACTAAAGTTCAAAAATCTTTATATAGATGCAAAGGTGTAAAGGCAAACGATTCTGAGACCCGCAGTTACTTATGGCAGCGAATCCCGGGTATTAACAAAAAAAAGCGAAAGGAGGCTCAATGTTCGGCAGAGAAAAATACTCAGGAAGATATTTGGGTCAATTAAAGAAAATGACTTTTGGTGATTAAGAAAGAATAGTCAGCTCCGTACAAGGTATGGGAAACCAGACCTGGTATCGTTTGTGAAAACATTTTATCGGCTTATCATCAATCTCCATTACCCTTACAATTCCGTCTATCAGATAATAATTTTTCTAAAATCGTAAGCTATCCAACAGTATATTATACATCTATGATACTATTGTTGTGTTCCAAAACACAAAAATTGCAACAAAAAAAATATGTTTTTTTTTCTCCTTTAGTTGTTCATCAAATTCGTCCAACTTGTATATTTAGCCGTCCATTATCAATGTTAGTAAGATGATACGGTTAATCTTTTGGAATGAACAAAATTAAATGTACTTTAGAGGAAGAAAATTTAAAATATTGGCATTTAAGTCAAACTGCAGCAAACAGAATGAAACCTGTATGTTATTAGAGCCAACTAAATTTTACATCGATGTAGGGTGTTACATGATCATACACATCAAGATACATCAAACTGTTTTAGAGAAAATCGTAAATAACAAATGTGCAAAATGCATGGTATAAAGTGATGAAAATGTTACTGTAACATCGCAGGCATATACGCTACTTAAATACGAAATTTCAGTTTTATATAAAGCATAGTTTTCGAGCTAGACTTACCACATAGACAAGAACTCAAGCGACGATTCGGACAGTTTAACAGACTACTCAACAAAAAATCTGAACTTACAGTTGACAACAAATTATTAGTTTACAAGACAATACTAAAGCCTATCTGGACCTACGGACCTGAACTATGGGGGACAGCTAAGCTTTCTAACATGAAGAGCATTCAATCCAAAGTCCTCCGAACAATAGTAAATGCTCCTTACTATGTCACCAACCATACCTTACACCGCGACCTAACTACTCTATTTATTTCAGATCTTATTCCATCAAAATTCTCCAAATTCCATCAGAACCTTTTCAATCACCGCAATTCTCCAGTTGAATCCCTTTCCAGTTCCACGCATCCTTACTGCCCCTTTAGAAGGTTGTAACGGCAGTGGCCCCGCGACTTCTTGTAAATATTGGGTTGTTTCACATGAAATGCCCGTTTTTATAGTTTCTGAAATACATAAAGGATTTTGCAGGTCTCTCTTGTTTTCTTCCGAATGTTTACATATTTAAAATAAACAGTTACTAATCCTCTACCTAGTGGTGCATACTCCTGATATTACGTAGAACTATTTTTCTTGGTTAGGAAGACGCTCATCCAATTACTCTTCAGCCTATCAGCCTAAAGCAGATTTGTAAGGAATGTCAGTTGCAGACATATTTTGAACAAGTTTGTTGATGTGTCCACCTAGTTTGTCATAAAATCGTTTGTACGTTATTCGAATGTGGTCTGTTGTAGTTACAACGCGTAAAGGTATCGTTTGAAACATTCGGTGGTGAGTTTGTGATTAGTCTCAAAAATTGAGATTGAAATGTTTGTATCCTATTTTTTGGCTGGCCTAAGTCCTTATAGGCTTTAAATATAGTGTTGTTTCACACGAAATGTCCGTTTTTATAGTTTCTGAGATACATAAAGGATTTTGCAGGTCTCTCTTGTTTTCTTCCGAATTTTTACATATTTAAAGTAAACAGTTATTAATCCTCTACCTTTGTATTATAAACATTAGTTTCCCAATCAATTGCCCACTTTTTACTATACCTCCAAATATGAAAATGAAAACGCGCGATTTTCGAGTAATATTTTTGTACGAGTTTAAACTCCGCCATTCAGCAGCTGAGGCCTCTAGAAATATTTGCAAGACGTTTGGGGAAGGGAGTGTTAATGAACGGACCATTCGCCATTGGTTTGCTAAGTTTTCAACTAGGGATACCGACTTGGAAAACCTGCCCCAAGGAAGACCTCCGTCTGTAATAGACAACGATGTCCTCAAACATACAGTAGAAGGAAATCCCTACCAAACAGTTAAAGGACTCTCAGCACAACTAAATGCAAGTGCATCTACCGTTTCCAGACATTTAAAGTGTATTAGGAAAGTAAAAAAGCTCGATAAATGGGTACCTCATGATCTCACTGAGCGGCAGCAAGACCCATTGTTTCAAAACATACCGTGCAAAAATTGAAGGAACTGGGCTACGAAGTTCTTCCGCACCCACCATATTCTCCCGACTTGTCTGCAACAGGTTACCACCTGTACAGGAATTTAGACAACTTCGTCAAAGGAAAACTTTTTTAAAATGATGATCAAGTGAAAAGTGCGTTTTCGGATTCAGAGTTTTTCAGTTCGGGAATAAAAAAGTTGGTGTCACGTTGGGAAAAATGTGTAAAAAAAGAAGGTAAATAATTCGAATAAAATTATCTTGTTTTCATATCGTATTTTAATTAAAAATCCTTCACCTTGAAAACGGACATTTCATGTGACACAACCTAATATGTACATACTGGAGTTCTAGCACTGTTGTAGATTCTCCACTTAATGTGATGTATGTATGACGGGTATATAGATAATGAGTGATTTCTAGACTTCGTTACCATTTTATTGATTCATTATGGTATATATATTTTATTTCTGTGTAAATATTGTATGAATGGGGCAGATTGTAATACTACTCAATAAAAAAATTGTTGAAAAAAAAAAAAGACTTACCACAACACACACAGATACGGACTTTTTTGCGAGACCTATTTATTTGGACCCAGGGGACCCTAAATGCTGTATGTTTGTTGAAAATACTTATATTTCATATTTATTGATCACAAATGTTATATTACTATAAAAAGGACCAAATCATGCATTGGATATCATTGTAAAATTTATTTAAGATCGAATTCAAAGTATTAAAAGTAACATAAAACATTGTGTAGCGGTTACATGTAATGAATTGGCTACCAAAACAGCCTTTATCCCCAAGATCAAAAATTCAAACCTGCATATGACCCTTGGATTTTTCAAATAGTGTAAAAAATCCTTGTTTATGTCGTCTCCTTCGAAAGGACAATATGATTCATATATAGCTAATCCAAACCGAACTTTATGTCGTCTCCTTCGAAAGGACAATATGATTCATATATAGCTAATCCAAACCGAACTTTATGTCGTCTCCTTCGAAAGGACAATATGATTCATATATAGCTAATCCAAACCGAACTTTATGTCGTCTCCTTCGAAAGGACAATATGATTCATATTTAGCTAATCCAAACCGAACTTTATGTCGTCTCCTTCGAAAGGACAATATGATTCATATATAGCTAATCCAAACCGAACTTTATGTCGTCTCCTTCGAAAGGACAATATGATTCATATATAGCTAATCCAAACCGAACTTTATGTCGTCTCCTTCGAAAGGACAATATGATTCATATTTAGCTAATCCAAACCGAACTTTATGTCGTCTCCTTCGAAAGGACAATATGATTCATATATAGCTAATCCAAACCGAACTTTATGTCGTCTCCTTCGAAAGGACAATATGATTCATATATAGCTAATCCAAACCGAACTTTATGTCGTCTCCTTCGAAAGGACAATATGATTCATATATAGCTAATCCAAACCGAACTTTATGTGGTCTCCTTCGAAAGGACAATATGATTCATATTTAGCTAATCCAAACCGAACTTTACCCATATTAAGGTTTAAAATGTTATTTTATATTTTTTTACAATTACAGGTAGTTTTAACCCTTAAAAACAAAAAGCGTACAACGGCATGGTGTAGAAAATGGACTTGAGGATGAAATGAGCCTAATTCCAAATTGATGCTGGACGAATAAATTGCAAGGTTTTGTCATTTTTTTAGCTTCATTTGCTGTGCTATAGAGTGAAAACGCTCGAAAGATGAGAATACAAATTGATATCCTCTTAGATTGGGGATAAGAATATCCTTTGTTGTTTTTCTTAAAAGGAGTGAGAAACACTGATTAATTTGTAAAATGAGGAAAAACCTGTTGGAATAATGTAAAATCTATAGGAGGGCGAAAGTTCATTAGGAAGGGAGCCATTATCATACCATTAGTGGTAGAGGCTCAGCCAAAAGTCATTAAGGAGAAGAGAAACCTCCCGGGGTTGATTTTCAACAACGGATTTAACAATCGCTTGGGTCGGTTATTTATCCCTACTCAGTCCATGAATCAACAACTGTAAGGATACTCTAAACAAGAGCCAGTTCCTGATTGTTTAAATATTAATAATCAAAACGTTTCTACAAGACTGAAAAATTACTGTAGCTTAGTTGTGCCAAGACCAAAACATACCTGGACGACACACCAGGCTTGTTATTCCATTGTGACTGTTTACAACAATATTCCTCCAAATTTTCAATTTCCTCACACAAATCCTCCTAAGTATTCAAATTATTACTACAATGTTAAAATATGGACGAAATCCCTCAGTGAAGAAAAAATTGCTTATTTTTTTTTTTAATTTATTTATTTAAAGAAATTTACAGCTGTATTGATTCAATACAACAAGTAAATTGGATTGATTTGAGATTAAGACACATGATTGTCCTGTGAAGAAACTACCCATTGGTAGAACTCCAATGTCCAATTTATGGTAAGATGGCCAAGAATCTTCTTTTGAGTCGCCTCGGTGGATTATCAGGAATAGATGTTGAGGAGAGATGTTGGTTTGTGTGGGTAGGAAGTTTGGAATGGAAGGATGTACATCTGGATCGGGCCATGTCTTCAACTAATGGGATATTTAGGTCTTTATGGATAGTTTTATTTGTAAAAAAGTATGGATCATTAAGGATTTTTCGAAGGATCTTGGATTGTAGGAATTTGATAGTTTATTGGACCCCCATAACTCAGTGCCGTAGGTCCAAATAGGCCTTATAATGGTTATATAAATGAGTTTTTTGTAGTAAATGGAAATGTTTGAGCGTTTGTCGAGTAAGTGTTGTAGTAATCGGTATCTACGAGCAGTTTCCTGTCGTGTCAGTCTAGTATGAGGGTTCCATGTGAGGCGTTTGTCTAGGTTTAGTCCAGATCTGTTCAACAGGAGTTAGTAGGATATTGTTAAAGGATATGGTGGGGCAGGAAGTCATAGGTTTACGACGTAGAGTGAAGGATATTTTATGTGATTTATTTTAATTCTTTAGTTTTGACACCATTCTTCGATGGTGGATAGCTGAATTATTGAATCCAAATTACTCATCGTTCGACTCAGACTATTATAATCGATAATACATAAACACTCTAAATTACGCATAAGACAGAAGCTTAAGATATATACTTATTTATTAAAACTATAGGGACTTACGCATGCCAAATTTACGCACCTGCTGAAAAGACACACATTCAAAAAATACAAACCTTTCAATCCAAATTTTTAAGACCGACACCATCTTATGTTTCAGACAATATTTTTTATACCGACTTACCCATTCCGACTACAATAAACCACATTCGAATGTCATACAAAAGATCTCACGACCAACTGCATGGACACATTAACCAATTTGTTCAAAATCTGGCTACAACTGAAAAGGAGTTGGATGAGGGACCTCCTAGCCTAAAATAAGAGTTCCTGTTTGAATGTCAAGAGGATGCACCACTGGGTGCTGTCTCTCTCATGCCTAACCATGCCATTTCTCCTTGTTTATAAAATCACATTTGCTTATTGTAATCATTTTACAGGTGCAAATAAAATCATTAAATAAAAAAAAAAAAATAAATAAATTACTCATCGCTATAGGCATGTCCTCAATGCCAGCCTACGTCACTCATTCTGATATTTATCCTGTATACAAGTATATGTATTCATTATTGCCTTTTGATTTTGTCAATTACTGTTTCTTCCTGTGTACTATGTTATGTTTCTTTATAATTGCTTATTAGGTAATTCAATCTTGTATTTACTTGCCTTAATTTTATATCTTGTATACATGAATTTGTATTCTTCATTGCTTTTGGTTTAGTCAATCGCTGTTTATTACTGTGTACTGTTTTACTGTTTCTTATAATTGTTTTTTTGTATTAATTAGGTATTATATAATTCATTTTTGTCTTCATTATCATGCAATTTCCTTAATTTTATATCTTGTATTTATGTATATGTATTCCTTATAACTTTTTAGCTTAGTCAATTACTGCTTCATACTGTGTACTGTGTTACTGTTTCTGGAATGGAAAGAATCAATACTTGAGAATGGAAAGAATCAATACTTATTCCGATTCACAAAAAAGGACCGAGGACGGATTGTAACAACTATCGTGGGATCTCTCTTCTCCCAGTATGCTATAAAATATTCTCGTCAATACTAACTTTTAGGCGGAATCGCTCGACTACTGATCAAATATTTTTCTTACGTCAAATATTAGAGAAGAAGCTGGAATACAACGGTGTAGTCCATTAACTTTATATCGATTTTAAAAAGACTTATGATTCTATAGACCGTCAGAAGCTATATAACATCATGATTGAACAGGGGATGCCTAAAAAGTTAGTAAACCTAGTAGAGATGTGTTTGTCGGAAACATTTCATAAAGTTAGAATCGGTCATAATTACTCCGAGAGATTTGAGGTGCGATCGGGTTTGAAACAGGGTGACTCCCTTTCACCTGTTTTGTTTAATATAGCCTAAGAATATGTTATAGAAAAGGTATGTGTACCGAGAAAGGCTTAAATATGGGTGACAAGATTCCGGTTTTGGGGTATGCCGATGATTTGGTACTACTAGGTGAAGACATGGAAACTATACAACTAAATACAAGTGTGTTAATAAAAACCGGTAAACAAATAGGTCTCGAATTAAATACCGATAAGACGAAATATATGATTAGTTGCAGAAATGGTGCCGATCTTGATGATATTAATATTTCAGGTCATACTTTTGAACACGTTGAGAAATTCAAGTAATTAGGTTCAATGATAACAAGAAAAAATGAAATCCAGGAAGAAATAAATTCCCGGTTAAAGGTGGGAAATGCATGTTATTATTCAGTTGCTAAATTACTTAGCTCGCGGCTTCTGTCTAAAAACTTTTTTTTATTTTTTTATTTTTTTTTTTTTATTGAGATATATTACAATTTGTTACAAAATGAACAATAATAATATTGATAAGAGACCACATTCATACTATATATACAGAAAATAATAATAATGGTCAAATTTCATAAAATATAACATAAATTCAAATATATACAATAAAATAATAATAATAAATAAAAAACAAAACAAATCGAAACATAAACCTATTATTGAGATAAATAAAAAGTTGGCAAATAAATAAACATCTTACACACAATCATAACTATCTACAATATATACAATTGCTAAAGGGACCCCAGCAAGCGCTTTTCCCTCCACTTGTGGAGGAAAAAGCGGAATCCAAGAGATCCCAGCACCTCTATCTCAGCCGCATCACTGGTCTGAGCCAGTGGAGGCTGAGTTAGGGCGCTGTAGCCACAAACATACCGTACATGAGTGGAGGATCTGACCATTGTCAGAACTCCAGTTTAAATGTTTACAATAGGTCTCGTGGCCACTGCCGTTTCAATCTTCGAGGAGGATTGTAGGGATGGGTGGTGCTGGATAGGGATTGTGCTAGAGGGTTAGGATGATGACTAAGGTTCTGATGAAATTTGGAAAATTTGGATGGTACCAGGTCTAAAACAAACGGAATATTAAGGTCATGGTGTAGGGTACAGTTGGTAACGTAATAAGGAGCATTAACTATTGTTCGGAGGACTTTGGATTGGAAGGATTGGATGCGTTTAATGTTAGAATGTTTAGCTGTCCCCCACAGTTCAAGTCCGTAGGTCCATATAGGTTTCAGTACTGTCTTGTATATTAGTAATTTGTTGTCAACTGTAAGATGAGATTTTCTGTTTAGTAGTCTGTATAACTGGCCGAATCTGCGGTTGAGTTCTTTTCTTTTTAGTCTTGTATGTGGGTTCCACGTCAGTCTTTTGTCTAGTAAAAAGCCGAGATACCGGACTGTGTCTGAGGAAGGAAGCGGTATAGAATTGAAATTAACCGTTGGACAGGATTTGCGTCGAAGGGTGAATGTGACGTGAGTGCATTTGCTTTCGTTAACCTTAATGCGCCAAGCATTGCACCAGTCTTCGACAAAGGAAAGGTGCTTTTGGAGATTTAGCGATGCTGCTTCAGGATCGGAATTGGATGATAAAATGGCTGTGTCATCAGCAAATGTTGCCAGAAAGGTATTGGGGTCGGTAGGGATATCGGCGGTGAAGAGGATGTAGAGGACGGGTCCTAAGACGCTGCCTTGAGGAACACCGGCCTCAACAGTATATTGTTCGGAAAATTCGGAACCACAGCGAACTCGGAAGGAGCGGTTGGATAAATAGGATCGGAGGATTAGGTATAAGGATTGAGGTAAATGGGTTTTGAGCTTAAAGAGCAGTCCCGGGTGCCACACCCGGTCAAAAGCTTGAGCTATGTCCAGAAAGGCACCCGAACAATACTCCTTGCACTCAAGGGCGGAGGAAATGTGGTCTACAACTCGGAGTCCTTGCTGAACCGTGGAATGTTGAGGACGAAATCCGAACTGATGTGAAGGAAAATTTTGAAATTTGGCTAGGATTCGTTTTAGTAGGAGCTTTTCGAAAATTTTTGAGAGGATCGGAAGTAGGCTGATAGGTCTGTAAGATGACGTGTTGTTAGAAGGTTTGCCTGGTTTTAGGAAAAGGATCATAGTTGAATGTTTCCATAAGAGAGGAAAATAGGTAGTGCGTAGGATACAGTTATAGAGATATGTAAGGAATGTAAGGGCTTTAGGTGGAAGTTGTCTTAAGATTTGGGGAGTAAGGAGATCGTATCCAGGAGATTTGCGGAGAGGAAGCTTTTTAAGAAGATATCTGACCTCAGAGGGATTAACTGCTTTAGGTGGTAAGGATAGTGGTATTGGTGAAGTGAGGAACTCTTCAACTGCTGCAGTATGGGTTGGATTAAGCTCTGGATGAGGAGTGAAAACTTTGGAAAGGTGCTGTGCGAATTCCTCGGCCTTATGCTTGTCAGAAGCAGCCCAGGAACCATCACAGCGCCGGAGAGGATGGGAAATGGTGTGGGATTTTAGGATTCTCTTCGTGACATTCCACAGGGAATTGTCACGAGTCGAGAGAGAGGAGGTAGGTATTGTAGGATTGGGAACGGAAGATCGCCAACTCCCGCTTTAATTTTCTACAAAAAAAATTATAGGAGCGGCGATCTTCTGGGTGGCGGGTGCGTTGCCATAATGTTCTAGCTCGACGTTTGCTGTTGATGAGGTCTGTCAGGTGTTGTGGTAAATGGCTTTTGTAAGGAATTATTTGGGATTGTTTGGGAGAGGAGGCAGTCCAGGCGGCTTGTTGAATAGCGGTTGTAAAGGAATATACGGCGTCGTCAAGGTCATTTGGGGTTTTGAGAATCACTCTGAGGTCAATATCATTAGTGAGAATTTCGCGGAAGAGGTTCCAGTTGACAGGGCCCCTAATGAATGACGGTGGGATAGGTTTAGGAATAGGTGTTATGGATACATTTAGAATCAATGGACTATGATCAGAGGATAGTTCATCAAGGCGAGCTATGGAAAAATTAAGAGAGCCTAATCCGCTGTGGATGAAGAAGTCGAGGATGTCAGGATTACGGTTAGGATCTGTTGGCCAGTAGGTAGGAGAATCGGGAGGTAGGAGATGAAAGCGTCGGGAGTTGAGTGCAGACTGCAATGTCCGTCCACGAGAATTGGTGGTTCTAGAACCCCACTGTTGGTTCTTAGCGTTTAAGTCTGCACCCAAAATGAAGTGATTACCCAAGGAGTTGAGGAAGGATCCAAATTGGGCAGAGGAAATGGGATGTTTAGGAGGGCAGTATGCTGATGCGATGATAAGCGGAAAGGAAAAGGTTTTGATAACGATGGAAGTTGCTTGTAGGTAATCGTGGGCGGAAATTGGGTGTAAGTGATGGGTGAGGGATCGGCGGACTATGACAGCAGTACCGGCATGGGCTTTGCCGTCTGGATGGTCTGTCCGGTATGTCGTGTATCCTGGTATTTTAAAGTACTGTTTAGTGGTTAGTCTAGTTTCAGTAATGAGTGCAACATCAATGTTTTTGTCCTGCAGTACGGCTGTAAGTTCGTCAGTGTGAGTTCTAACACCATTCGCATTCCAAAGGAGAATGGATAAGGAATTAGGTGAGGTCATTTATGGTTTTTTTAAGGCAGGAATGAGATTTGTTACGAGATTCGTAAGGAGTGATATTAAGGGCATAACAAGGGATTTAATTTCGGAAATAAAGGATGTCATCAAACTGGTAAGGTCTGTGGCGTTTGAAGGAGGAGGAATATGAGAGATTTGTGGTGGATTAGGATTCTTAGGATTGGTTACATTTTGAGAAAGAGGTATATGTGGAATGGATTGAGGTACATTTTGTAGTTCCGGCAGGGCCACGGCTTCAGTACTTTGATTCCCACCTCCAAGTAAGTGGGCAAATGATAAATTGGCATCAATAAGTTTTGAGGGTTCTCTTCTGTTTCTTACTTGTCTTGCTGTTTCATCCAGTACTTGAGGTTTTTGAAACCTGGTCCTCAGCTCCTTACAGATTTGGCATCCTTTATAGTTGGCCGGGTGGTCCTTCAGGCAATGAGCACATACAGCTGGTGTTGATTTTGGTTTTGTACACTCCACAGACTTGTGCTGTTCACCGCATTTCACGCATCGAGGTATGTGATGACAATAACTTTTAGTATGACCATATGCTTGACAATTATGGCACTGAATTATCTCTCTCTTTGTGTAAGGTTTTTCAACTCTTACACTGGAATAGTACAATCTATTGAGGTCATAGATTTTTTCAACTCCTTCAGCTGGTTCCAAATCCACAAAAAAGAGAGGTAGAGGAATTTTATCCTTTAGGACGTTAGTGACTTGCCGCACTTTATAGCCCATCTCCGTTAGTTCTTCTTTAATAGCTTCAACTGGTGTCGAGGGGTGTAAGTTTCTGATTACAACCCTTAAAGCTCTCTCTTGGCGTAGCTGATAGGTATGGAAATCTGCTTTGGTTTCAGTTAGGTATTTCACTATTTTTCTATATGTCTCGGCAGTAGTAGGAGATATTTTGGTATCATTGATTCTACTCATACAGTAGTAGCTGGTAGATTCGGTAATTTTGTTCAATTGCGCACACAACAACTGGAAATTTCTAATATTTTTGACAAATATTGGAGGAGGCCGTGGTTCACTAGGTATAGGAGTAGATTCCATGTTTTCTTTTTCATTATGTAAAATCTGAAAGGGATTTGGGGTGAAAAACGGCGATTCGTCAGTCATCCCTTGTGACGATGTGCCAGGTTGTGGTTCAGATTCTGAATTAGTACCGGAAGGGGTTGCTTGTAGATTTAATCTTTTATTAGTATCACGGCGGGGTCTTTGTTTTGTAGGTGACGGGATTGAACCACTAGATCTAGATCTTTTAGTTGAAGCTTTGGAGGACATTACTTGATGATAATATCGCATTTCATGTATAGAAAGTAATTAAATAATAACCAGATGTGGGAAAAAAAACAATAACTTAAAAAAAGTTAAGCAAGACCAGCCTTGCCGGGCTATTGGCAATCAGCTGATATGAAGAGGTGACTCAGCATTCACTTTACACTGTAAATTATATCACAACTTACCGCTGTTTGCTCCAATAATAACTGTTGTTGTTATCCTGAAGTCTGATGATGTTTTCAAGACTGTGCTGAAGTGAAATCCAACTGTAAAAGCAAGAAATCCGAGAGCCGACTTGAAATATGACTGCTATACTCACGCGCATGCGCAGAACTGTCTAAAAACTTAAAGGTTAGAATTTATAAAACTATTATTCTTCCAACGGTTCTTTACGGATGCGAAACGTGGCCGCTTACTTTGAAGGATGAACAACGGCTTAAGGTTTTCGAGAATAAGGTACTGCGTAAAATATTTGGTCCGAAGAGGGATGAGGCCACTGGGGAGTTTAAAAGGTTGCACAACGCGGAATTGCGGAGTTTGTACCCTGTGAATATAATTGAGTTGATAGCATCGCGGAGACTCAAATGGGCGCGTAAAGTTGTTGGGCTTAGTGAGGAACGGATTCCGAGAAAGTTGGTATTCGCTGAACCGACTGGTAGGCGTCCGAAAGGTAGGCCGAAGCGTCGATGGGAGGATTGCATTAAGGCTGATCTCGGGGGCTTGGGCTTGACCGGTGAACATTGGACGAGTCTGTGCAGGCGAAGTTTGGTGGTATCGGCATCGAACCTTCGAGTTCGGCAAGCCTATTATTATTATTATATTGTTTCTTACTGTATAGTGTGTTACTGTTTCTTTATAAAAATTGTGTTATATTATTTAAGTATTGTATTGTATCTTACTGTGTACTGTGTTACTGTTTGTTATTGTACTTTTAGTGAATTGCCGCAGGTGAACTCCTTTCTCACACACGGGCTCGCCTTAGTGGGATAGTGACTTCTACTTGCACTGTAATATGTCTGTGTTTTGATTTAAATAAAGAAGTTAAAAAAAAAAATTAAAAAAAAAAGTGCTCTTAAACATGAAAAAAATTATTGTGAAGGCATTCTTGGATGATTTAGACATACCTAAGAGTGTACGCAGGATATTCGTGTCAAGTCGGTTGAAAATTATTATGGATTTTTTTTTTAGATTAAGATTTTTATTTTTCAAAACTTTACAAACGGCCACTTGCCTCAAACTTTATACATGCTGTGGTCATTTCACCAATTATATGTTACTTTTACGTGATATTTACACTAGGGGTTAATGGTAATTGTAGCCTATGTTACATTTAGAACAGTAGGAAAATCTGAAAACAAAAACCTAAAAAAAAAAAAAATTTAAGTAAAAACAAAACAATTAAAGTAAAAATTAAACAATGAAATTAAAAACAAAACAAATTATAGTAAAAAATAAAATAACACAAAATAAAAATATTTTTGTTATAAGCTAATGTATCAAACTAATATTTATTCTTCTTTATTCTTTTTTTATATTTTAAGATTAATGCAGTAGTGTGTCTTTTGTACGTTTATGTACGAAACGTTTTAAAGTTTTCTTGTCATAATCACCGATTTTTTGAATGATTGCCTTGTCACTAGTAGACGTAAGAGAATAAAATTTGTTTGCCAGCGAGTACGTATAGTTTTTATTCGCCGGGAGTTGTAAATCCGTTTACATGGTTGTGATTCGCATGCATGTGTTCTGCACCACCTCCAATTTCCGATAATTGGAATGACATGTGTAACTCCAGACTGGGGCAGCGTAGGTCAGTATGGGACGGATGACAGTTTTGTAGAGAATTAGTTTTTTTTTTTTATAGTTTTGAGTACCTATTGTAGTATGGGGACATTTTGTTGATAATATTTTTGGCTCTATTGCATTTATTATGTATGTGTTTGGTGAAAGTTAATGTTTTAATGAACCATTTCTAGACCTAAGTAATTTATAGACTGGGCTCAGGAGATTATGTTTCCGTTCATAATAATGTTTGTTTGTTTTTTTTTGTAACGGGCGGCCTTCTTTTTGTGAAAACTATCGCTTGAGTTTTCTGTACATTAATTTTAATTTTCCATTTTAAAAAATAGCGGGTTAGAGTGCTTCCATTGGTAAGCTTCTCTACATGTGTTTCATGCCTTTTTATATTTCATCCAAATTTATTTGTTTGTTTTACTTGTTATACAGTTGCGAATTGCAATAAATAAATATTTAAAAAAAAATAGCGGATACGTTTTTTAAGGAGAGCCTGTAACCTATTGATTATTGAATCCATCCTATATGAAGATGTATAAATAGCCGTGTCATCGGTGCACAGTGGGCCAAACCACCAATTTAGGTAGACAAAAGTCAAGTCGAAAGTTTGGAATTTTCCAGTGCTACACCTTTTTATTATTAGTTGGCAAGACCCTTTATACTAATATTTTCCGCCGTATCGTGTTTATAGGAATTTCTACATGCCGTAGGTATTACGTTATAATTTGATGTAAAAATTATTTATTGTGTTTTTGCAGGATCTGATTACATTTTTGATCTGGACGTTACATCCCGATTGCGCTTTCTTCTAGATCCCGAAAACACTATCGAATATTCATGAAATAGGAACAGTAACTTAAAATGAGTAATAGCGATAACATATTTGGTTCAAATAATGTTATCAGAACACCCGAAAATAGAATAAACGATTCCTCAATTAAATTATCAAATAATTGTAAGACCAAGTTAGGAAGCGAATCCTTTACAAAAGATTTAGTTCAAAAAATATACTCAGGACGCTAGAAAAGGAACTATAACTAATCCTTTTATAAAATAATAATAATAAAAAAAAAAAAAAAAAGAAGCTAAACGATGTATATTCCAGCAACGTTATAATGAGAACCAAAAACAAAGTAATCAATCCAAATATCAATAAAAAAATATCAAAAATAAAGGCGAGTTGAAATCCGCACGAGTGAAAATAAAAAAGCTTTTAAACATTTTCATAACCCCGCGAAAACACAAGGATAGATCTCTTTAAAAATAAAAAGATTAAAAGTAAATACAAGTTGAAATAAGCATGAGCAATAAAATATACAGCTGGAAAAACGTAATCATAGCTCCCCGAAAGCACATTTATTAATCCCTATATCAATAAAAAACATTAAAAGTAAATTCGAGTTAAAATGCACGTAAGCGGTAAAAACACAGCTCGAAAAACGTAATAATAAGACCCGAAAAGACAACTATCAACCCTTATGACAGTAAAAAATATGAAAAGTAAGTTCGAGTTAAAATGTATGGGAGCAATAAAAATATAAAACGTGACTATAAGACCCGAAAACTCAACTATCAGCTCCTTCATCAATTAAAAACATTAAAAGTAAATGCGAGTTAACATGCACGCGAGCGATAAAAAATACAGCTCGAAAAAAGTAATTATAATACCCGAAAACACAATAAATTATTCCAAAAACTATCCCTCCCCTCTAAAAAATCATAATCAACAACTATCTTAAAACTAAATAGACGATAATTATTTTTTTTAAATATTAGCTAGTAAAAAACAGAACTTGATATCAAATATCTAAAAAAAAAAAAAAAAAATCAATAGGATATGCCAAAATTATTAAAAAAGTCATAATGTTAATTAAACTAATTATTTTTCAATAAATAAATAAATAAAACGGAATATTTAAGGCTAGAAGTGAAGAAAAAGGTGACATTTGACTTGGAAAAGGTAACATTTGAAATGGAAAAGGTGACATTTGACTTGGAAAAGGTAACATTTGAAATGGAAAAGGTGACATTTGACTTGGAAAAGGTAACATTTGAAATGGAAAAGGTGAAATTTGACTTGGAAAAGGTAACATTTGAAATGGAAAAGGTGACATTTGAAATGGAAAGAGTTACATTTGACTTGGAAAAGGTTACATTTGAAATGGAAAAAGTTACATTTGAAATGGAAAAGGTTACAATTGACTTGGAAATGCTATATAAATAAATAGAATGAATGAATGAATGAATGAATAATTTTTATTTGCTTTCGGGGTAACCCCCATACAAATAGAGCTGGCTACATAACAAATATAGAATAAAAAACATACTTCAATAAAAAAGTTAGCAAGACACCAATTCACTACGTTATCAGCTCTAGGTACATTGTATTACAATAAAACTTATAACAAAATAACTCAAATACAATATATGAATAATATAACAGTTTACAATATAATAAATATATAAATATATGTTTTACATAATATGGCGAAACACGATAAATAATATGATACAGTTAACAAACATGTTTATTCATTTATTATAAATGATCTGATTTGGCAACATTGCCTGGCATAATAATAAATATTTTTTAATTCATCAATATCATCGGTGGTAAACAGGGCGATAAAATTTGTAATGTTCATATTTAAGGCCCTAGGGATGTAATGGGTTCTGTACGGTGCGTATATGGGACATCGAATGAAAATGTGAAATAAGTCCTCTCTTTCGTTGAGGTTACATAGCGTGCAGTTTTCGCTGGGTTTAAATTGGTAGTATATATTGTTAAATGTTAATTTAATATTGTAATTTCCAGAGAGTCTTAATTGTGCAAATATTTTTATGACACGGAACGGTGCGTTTGATAATAAGTAAGCTTGAGGTTTATGTCTATTGTTATGAATGGACGGATAGAATGGGTTGTATTTACCGGGGGTGATTAACTTTTGTTTATCTATTGTCTCCATATGATTTGTAAACAGTATCAGTGTTTTGTGCATCTCTAACTGAAAAATAGCCGGGTTTTCTATTTCTAATATAGACTGTTTGTTTATTCGATTTAATATACAGTATAATTGGTGAAACCAGTTGTATTTTTGTTCTTTATTTGTTGGTTTATAAGTTTTCTTTAATGTATTAAAGCATATTTTAGGGAGTCGGTTATCACTGAGTTTTAAAATTTTATGCACCCAAGAGAGAGAAAACTTTAATATTGAGATTAGGCAATGGGGAACATTAAATTCCGACCGTATTAATAAAAAAGGAATATTTTTGTTTAATGCGAATAAACGTTTATAAAAGTTTATGTTTACGCTCTCTATCCTGTCTACATATCTAAGTCCCCATATTTGCACATTATTAAAGAGGATACTCATTGCTATTGCATTATTTATTTTAATTTTGTTTTCCCACGATCTTAGTTTTGTTTTTGCGCAAAGTGCGATAACAGAACCTATTGCAGTTTTCGTCTTGGATATGAAGTAGTTAGTGGCTTTGTAAAATATTCCCGTTTCGGAAAATGGTACTCCTAGATACGTGTACTCCGGTACTCTTTCTATTTCACTATTTTCATAGTATATCTTGCCAACCCGTTTACATTTTCCTTTGTGGAAGCATATTATTTTTGTTTTCCGAGTATTAACTTCTAGCCTTTTCATCAAGCAGTATTGATTCAAAATATTTATTTTGTTTTTGGCGTCGGTATAGCTATCTGCTAGGATAATGAGATCGTCCGCGTAAAGGAGTAGCAGTATGTCGCACGAGTTATTTACTTTTATGCCTCCAACATTTTTGCTTCGGAAAAACACATCTATATCATTTAGATAAAGGCTAAATAAATAAGGGACAATATTTCCCCTTGCAGTACACCCAATGTGACATCGATCTCTTCTGATATCATACCGTCACTTTTAACGACAGCCGAGGCGTTCTGGTATATATTTTTTAAAATTCTAATAATTTTTCCACTATCATCAATCCTTCTAGAATTTAGATATTACAAAGAATTTTTGCGGGTTTTTTTTTCAGACACAACACTCCATATCAAATTTTTTACAATCTATAATTTCAAGAATTTCCTAGATGATATAAAATACATTTATTAGCAGGTTTTAGCAACTCTGAACCATAATTAGATTTTTGTATTATTTTCCCGTATTCTGGGACTTCAAACGTAAAATATAGGGATGTTTTATATTTTAGCAAATAAATTTGATGTTTGACCACAGTGCGCTCGCCGATCGTGTCAAAAAAATTATTAGTTTTTATGATTTTTTAAAAAAACTTTTCCGTAATCTGGGACCCCAAAGATTAAATATAGACGTTTCAGAATTTTGTCCACCTAGATCGGTCATATTGCCCACTGTGCGGCGTATAGGAATAATTATGGATATGCCAAGTGGAGGAAAAAAATATAATTTTTTTTTGTAAGTGTAAAACTACTTTAGGCTTAGACTACTGGATGACTGAATGCTTTGTTCTTGTTTATTACACATTTGCTTCTTATATTTTATTTAATACAGTCGTAAATCACTCTAAATTTAAAAACGCTGATAATTATCCAACAATGTTTTATTAGTGTATAGCTGTTTAAATGCAATTAACTAATATAAAAAGCAATAAATAATTCAAAGGGAAATGGCCAATCACCTATGCTAATTTCAAAACGCTATATCTCTGCAAGTTCTTAGCCGATTTCAATAATTCTTTTTTCGTTTTGTAGAAAATAAATAAACAAGCGCATAAATGGGCAAGCGGTTTTTTTTGCGGTGTCCTGAACCTAAAACTCAATCATTTTTTTTTTTCTCTATTTTGGCATTTAGTTATCTCTATTTCAAATCAAATTTCAATTTTTTTTTCTATACTTGTTTACAATTATTACCCGGTTTCTTGGCTGAAAAATGTTTATATTTTTTTCTGTATCTTCAAAAATGGCTAGATTTTTAAAAACAGATTTAACAATCGTTTGGATGGACTATTCATTCTTACTCATTCCATGAACCAACAACTGTAAGGACACAACTAGAGCCAGTTCTTGATTTTTAAAATGATTCATAACTAATTAATGAACAAAACCGCACTAAAAGAGGCAACAATTATTCTTAGAATATTCTTGAATGATTCGAGTATAATAGTCTAAGGGTGCACGCAGGATTTTCGATAGGGGTGTCATATATTGTTATGGATGGACCAAGTAGAAGAAAACATTAAAATAATTATTTTCTGAAACTGAAGGATTTATTTTAGCCAATCAGAACCAAGAATTGCCTTTGAAGTTCTAACCTAACAGTTGATGAAGACCTATTGTTAATGTTGTGGAGCCCAACCTTTCCAGTCATCTAAACTGAGATCTAACGTTTTAAGAAACAAAGAACCCGAATAAGGAAACAAATTGGCTGTCTACAGTATGAATTTATGAACACAATGTTTAACTATCAATAGAGATTATTTAATTCCTTAAGAAAAATAATTGAATCGTTCAAATCTATTGAGAAATAGCAGAGATAATGCGCTTTAACATTACCAGTATTAGTTGGCCATTTTTCTTGAATACAAATTGAGTGTTGCAGGTTCGTCTTTCTTAAGCCTTTTTTAATAATTTATCGCTATACATATATGTTAATTGCCCAAACAGCTATATAAATCATTACACCATAATATATGTTAAGGGAACAAGGCCCTTAACCCATTTCAAGATATGGCATCTTGCATGCAGAAATACACTCAAGTGCACTTAGGGCCATCTGGTGGCATATAGAGGTACTCTGACTGAGACCAGAATCCAATACAATACCAGCGATACAATACCACGAAAGCGAGAAAAAAACACATGCATCTATTGCAGAAGCAAATTTTGTCATATTTCTCACAATTTCATCCTCATCATAATGGAGAAGTAAAAGAATAGGCGCCGGACGCCCCAGGAACGAAGGAATGCATCAAGAGACCGCCCCACCCTTGCATCAAACAGATATCTTTAATAATATAAATAATTTAAGGGAGAAGTTGGTTCAGGGTTAATAAATTAAGTTTACGCTTAATTGTGTGTTAAATTGACTGCACCCTCAACCAACTTCTCTCATATATACACACAGTCAACCATTGTCATTTCAAGAAATAATTTAACCTAAATCAAAATTTGTAATTTCCTGGTAACTCTTAATAGATTGTGATCTCATACCATATTATATTCCCGTATATTATTCCATATTATATTCCATTTAACATACAGTCCACTACATTGTTTTATCTTTCAGCCTCATAACAAAAATATTTAATATTAAGAGTATCCTGGATACGCCCCAGGTCTCGAAATATTTACAATATATTTCTTTGAAAATAGATAACTGTTTTTTATTTATTTTAGCATATTACAACAATTCCTGCAGAATTAAAGCCCATTTATTTTTATTATTGAGTTTAATGTCTATTAGAATATTATGTTATTCAGCTATTTATCTTAAACCCTTTATCCAGTATACACACACAAACACACACACACACACACACACACACACACACACACACACACACACATATATATATATATATATATATTGTAACAAGTTTTAATTTTCCCGCTCGGTTTTCGTCCGCCCGGTGTCTTGAACTTAATACTAGAGAAGGGAACGTACAGTGATTTTAAGCCATTCCCGTAGGAAGTCTCGTCCGGAATACATGTATGGAAGTACCGAGTTAGCAGGGAAGCAACCAGGAGCAGTATAAGGCTATTTTTATTTAATTTGTCTTCATATTATTTTATACCCAGCGGTAAGCATCCTCTGTTAATTTTACTTTGGGGGTTATTCGATATTATTTCCTTCTTTTTTTTTATTTTAAAACTGATAATTATTTATTAATTTTAGTTGGTGTTATGGTAGAATATTTTACCATATTATATATATGCCGTATGCTTGTATGCCGCTGACAAAAGAAATAAAGTATAACATCTTAAATAATTTTATTTTCTATGAAGGACCTGGACCTTAAACCATTAAACCATGTCACAAATCTATGGCGCCCGAGACCAGGACAAGGAAATTTCTAAGTTAAGTGCTAAGTTTAATGGTTATATTTTGTTTAAAGAAAATGAATAATATATTGGAGAAATTAAGTGACACTATTTGCATAAGCGATAAGGATTGCAGTAATTCGCAAGCTTGGTATTCTGTATAGCCAATTGTAACGACAAAGTTAATACTTTTATGTAACTTATGATTATCGTATTGAAGGAAGACAAACATTTGATTTTTTTTTATTTAAAAAATTGTAATATATCTTCCGTAAAACTTTCTTTTGTTATTTAATACAAAATATTGCTATATTGATTATTTTTTTAAAATTAAAAGTAACGTTTATTAAACTGTTTTTAGTAAATGTAGACTGTTTTTTATTAAAATCTCAAATTAAAAGGTTTCAAATTAGGATTTTATGTACTTTTATTTAATTAAGATTTAATAATTATGAATTTTGTGGTTGATAAAAATTATTATTATAATAACAATATTTTATTTTTTTAATAGCTTTTGATAACAGAGACGCTAATTTTTTGTATAAAATATTTTATTGTTTTTTGAAATAAGGTATCTTATTAATCAAAATTTAGATTAATTAGAGTTTGAGAATAATTGTTATTTGTTTCATCAATTTATTTCTTAAACTTTTGTTTGATAGGTTCATATAATTTTTAAGACTTAGTTTTCCTGTTATTCAACTTGTACCTTGAATTTGTAAAGGACGCTTACCGAGTTTAATTTAATTTTAATTATATTTTGTTTAATCTTTCTTATTTTTAAACAGGTTTTTATTTTAATAGCCTTAAAGTAGGATTTTATTTAATTTATCTTAAAGGAAAAATTTCTCCTGGTCTTATTATCGGTTTCCAGAGTGCTAGTTTATTTCTGTATTTTTTTGCGTTTTGTTTGTTTTGCCATCATGGGTAATCCCGACGTCTTGATATCAGAACGGGAGGATATATTTGCTGCAGTTCAGAACATTTTTACTAAATTAAACTCCTTAAATGTTGATACAGTAGTTTATTTTAAACCAGTTTATGATAGGCTGGTCAATTACGAGTCGCGTTTTGAAAAGATCCAGTCCAAAATCCGTGAATACAACTCAACCGTGACGGGTACTAAGGACAAGGTCGAAACCTCAGCAGTACAAAATTCATTTTTCGATTTAGTCGATACCACTGAAGCGAATTATTATAAATTAATTAAAACGTGTACTCCTACGGAAAAGAAACCTGATGTTTTTTTCTACCCCTACTTACTCTGTTCCTCAGGAGCTACCAAGAATTGATTTACCGTCATTCTCGGGGAAATTGGAAGACTGGAATGAGTTCTATTCTCTTTTTGATTCTATGGTTCATAGAGAGAAATCTTTATCGACCATAAGAAAATTCCATTATCTAAGAAGTAGTTTACGCGGGGAAGCTTTGTCCCTTATCTCGGGGTTCGCATTAGAGGAAATTAATTATTCCCTAGCTTATGATGCTGTAGTTTCTCGATATCAAAATAAAAGACGGCTAGCCCGATTTTGCATTAAACGAGTGATGGATTTTACCCCTTTAAACAATTCGTCCGCAAATAATTTGCAAAGATTTTTATCCGAACATGAAAATAATTTTCCCGCCCTATCGGCTTTAGGCATTGAAGATATGGAGGACTTCATTAAACTTCATTTAGCCCTCACCAATTTAGACCCAGGGACCAGAAGATCGTTCGAAGAACGGATAAAGTCGACTGAGATTCCCTCTTATAGGGACTTAATAAATTTTGTCACGGAACGATCTAGAATCTCCGAGATGATGGCTCAAGAAGGCCGATCGGAAAAACCGAATGGAAAAGAGAAATCCCGATTTACGAATCCCACTACGAATAATAATAATAATAATAAAAAAAAACTTTATTCTGGGACTATGTCCCTTAAGAATAACATAATTGAACAGTAGATATTCATATATGTCTGGTCAAGAAAACAATAAAATTAATTTTTATTTACAAATGAGCAAAAAGGAAAAATGAAACACTACCTAGACTTATATACATTCATGTACAAAAAGTATGGATAATAAACACACAAGATTAGAAAAAGAAAGAAAGAAAGAAGATAAATCTCCTAAAGGCTACTGATAGGGTTGAGGGAATTATAAAAAACAAAACAAACTAATTATTCCACACTAGCTTTAGGATAAAATAGATAATTATAACTTGTGTTAAAATAGAAATAAGTCAGTTGCAGATTTGTTGTGCATCTATTTGGGATGCCAAAAGATGTTGGAATAGGTGAGATTTGAATGATAGAAAGGAAGATGCATGGCGAATATGAGTAGGTAGGGAATTCCAGAGGGTTGCAGAACGGATATAAAAGGAGTGATCAAAAGATTTAGTTCTATGGGTGGGAAAGTAAAGGTCGGAATGGCGGGATCTAGTTTCGAAAGAGTGGACTGAGGATTTAAATTTAAGGATGCTTTGAATGTATGGAGGGTGCTGGGAGTTTATGATTTGGTAAAGGTATGATCCGAGAAAATACTTCCTCCGTGTAACAGGTTGGAGCCACTTCAACTCGCTGTATAAGTGGGTCACTGAAGACCTCTTCGAGGTGCCGAAGATAAATCTTATAAACATGTTCATGATACGCTTGAGTCTGTCTTCGAGCACCTTTGGGAGGCCACCATATACCACACAGCAATAATCGAAGTGGGGGAATATTAATGAGGAGACGAAAAGCTTACGGGTGGGAAGAGGGAGAAGATGGCGGGAACGATGAAAAAACTTTAGAGTGCTTATCGTTCGTCGGGAAATATTAGCAATATGGGGTTTCCAAGAAAGGGTTTGATCAATGGTAATACCAAGGTTTTTGACAGAGGAGCTAAAGGTGATTGGATGACCATTTAGGATTAGATTCGGAAAGGAAGTATTGGATCTGAGGAGGGAATTGGAACCTATAACAATGGCCTGCGTTTTCTCAGCATTAAGCCTAAGTTTATTCAGGGTTGCCCAGGCACAGATTCTATCTATGTCTTCCTGAATATTGGCAAATGCTACGAATAACTCAGAAGGAGAGAAGGATAGGTAGATCAGAAAGTCGTCGGCATATAAATGATAGGAGCAGTGATGGATTGAATTTGGAAGATCATTGATAAAGGAGTTGAAAAGGAGGGGGGAGATACTTGAGCCCTGGGCCACACCTGCCGAGAGGGTAAGGAAAGAAGATAGAGGATGATTGGGAATGGTAACTGCTTGGGTCTTGTTACAAAGGAAAGATTGAGACCATCGAATAGTACTATTGGAAAATGATAAAGATTTTAGTTTGGAAAAAAGGATAGAATGATCAAGAGAATCAAAAGCTTTTGAAAAGTCCAGAAGTATTAGTACTGTTAGCTTTTTTTCGTCCATAGCAGTATGTATGTCGCTCGTGATTTTTAGAAGGGCTGATTGTGTGGAAAAGCCGGGTCGGAAACCAGATTGGAGTGGATCGAGCAGTTTGGACTTTTCGAGGAAATTGGACAGTTGTGATTGGACTATTCTTTCAAGTGGTTTAGAAAGGTTTGAGAGAATAGATATAGGGCGATAGTCTTTGGGGGAAGTAGGATTAAAGGTTTTATTAATAGGAAGTACAATAGCTTTTTTCCAGGAGGTAGGGAATACAGAATTTTGGAGGGAAAAGTTATATATGAAGAGTAGGATTGGTAAAATTTCAGGAAGGCATAGTTTTATCAATTTGACGGGTATACCGTCAAAACCTACGGAGTTAGTGTGTGATTTCATGACTGAGGAAATTAGGTCAGATGGAGAGATATCGGAAAAATAAAAAGTTGCTGGAGTTGAATGAAGGGACTAAAGGAAAGTCGGGGGTTGGTTGTGGAGAATCGTTTGAGGAAATCGATGAGAAATAAGTATTTAATTCGTCAGGTGAGACCTGAAATACCTGAGAGGAAGAGGATTCACAAAGCGAGAGTTTGCGGAGGATTTGCCATTTTGATTTGGAATCAGATGCTGAGGAAAGGGCTTCACGGAAGTAGTTTGATTTTGCTTGTCTAATTGCTGTCTGTGTCAGATTGCGGAGTGCCCTGAACGTTTGGTAGTCCTCTGTCAGTCTAGTACGTCTAAAACGTCTACGGGCTGCCTCACGCCTCTTTTGTAGTTCTTTTATCTCTTGACACATCAATCTCATAAGAAATTGAGTCTAGTCACATCTTGAATAGACAGTATAAGAAAGATTCCTCGGGAATATTTAGTATTTTACCTTCGGGTTCCTCGGTGCCAACAGATACTGACGCTTCTGCCGACAAATCAAATTGTAATCCCGAATTCGAACGAATGAAAACCGAGTCAGTTGGTTGTATGGAAAGGTTATCCCCATCGACCAAAGTACAATCCAGAAATAGTTCTGAATCAATCGTTGACAATAAAAACATTTCAAAAGACTTACAGCCAGCTCTAACAGCTAAGAAATGAAATTGCTGGAATTGTGGTGGACCACATGTATATTCCAGATGTTCGCTACCTCGTAAGTTGTTCTGCTATCGTTGCGGTAGCCCAGGAGTTTCCATTCACGCCTGCCCTAAATGTACTCCGGGAAATGGGCGAGGGAATCGGAAGTGAGGGTCATTCCTATTCCTACAGTTTTAGCTGACCCACTAAATACCGTTCCATATCGTATACCTTTTTGTACCGCTAAATCTGATCTCGTTTCCTCAAATGTCGCCTCGAATTCTTTAGGAAATTTTACCGTACCTCTTTATCCAGTATCGTTCCCTAAACAGCTTTACACGGTTTTCCAAATAGGAAAACAGTGCCGAAGAGGGTTGAATTACTTGGCCCTATTTGACCCTGATTCCACGACCTCATTCGTTGGACCAGAAGGGATTAAAATTCTCCTTCAACTGGGTTATGTCGTTGAGAAAATTCCCGAGTTTAATATTTGTGTCGCTAATGGAAGTACCAGTATTGTGGATAAAATATTCTCTATTCCAATTACTGTTGGAGGTAGGTCGTACGACATAATACTGTATGCTTTAACATCACTTCCATTTATCTTTTTATTTCGATTAGATTTTATAGTTAATTCTAATATGCGCATAAATTTTCGTGAAGCAACCTGGTGGTTTCAAGACGATCCTAGCCATAAGTTTTCGTTCCGTCAAGATGTTCCAATAGTGGGAAGGGAAACATCAATTTGTGGTATTAATTCACTTAGTTCCTCAGAAAAGTTAGATCTGGATAGGATAGTTAGTGAAGGTTTGCTAACTCTCCAAGATTCTCCGGGATTAACAACGCGTATAAGATATAAAATAGATGTTATGGGTGCTCAACCTATTAAGCAACGCTCCTACCACTACTCGCCTAAAGTTCTTGAGGCAATGTACCAGGAACTTGGTCAGATGTTAGAAGAAGGCTTAGTTGAGCCTTGCCAATCTCCATGGTCATCTCCGGTAGTCATGGTTCGCAAGGGATCGGGTTACCGTTTCTGTATCGATTTTCGCAAGGTAAACGAAGTTACTTGTAAAGATTCATATCCCATGCCAAATATGACTTCTCTTTTAGACGGACTTAGACAAGCGAAATATCTGTCCAAATTTGACCTTAAGCAGGCATTTCTGCAAGTACCACTTGCTGACGAATCTAGTAAAGAGATTACAGCGTTTACAGTTCCGGGCAGAGGGTTATTTAGGTTTAAAGTTATGCCTTTTGGGCTAACCAATTCACCTGCTACCTTTCAGAGGTTAGCCGATGCAATATTTGGACCCGAACTATACCCGTACGTTGTAGTTTTCCTAGGCGATATTTTGGTTTGCACGCCAACTTTTAAATTGCATTTAGACATGCTTAAGGAAGTATTTCGTCGACTTAAAGCTTCAGGGTTGCGTATCAACCCCCGATAAATGCAAATTTGGTTGTAAAGAAGTTAGATACTTAGGGTATTTAGTTAATAGCGAAGGCCTGAGCGTTGATCCAGACAAAGTAAGTTCCATTACTTCGATCCCTCCTCCCACCAATGTTGGACAACTTAGAAGGTTCCTTGGAATGGCAGGATGGTATCGCCGTTTTATAAAAGATTTTTCAGCGGTTGTCTCTCCCCTTACATCCTTGCTCAAACGCAAAGCTAAATGGATATGGTCAGGAGAGCAGGAAGCCTCTTTCAATGCTCTCAAGTCAGCACTGACTGAAGCACCAATATTAGCAAGGCCCGATTTCGAGCAGCCTTTCAACTACAGACCGATGCCAGTGATACAGGTCTTGGAGCTGTCTTAACACAGATACAAGATGGCGAAGAAAGGGTTATCGCTTTTTGCTCACGTACCCTCAGTCCAGCTGAAAGAAATTATACCGCCACCGAAAAGGAATGCCTGGCAGTCCTGTTTGGTATCGAAAAGAATCGGCATTACTTGGAGGGATATTCCTTTACCGTTATAACGGACCATGCCAGTCTTAAGTGGCTTCTAAATTTGAAGAACCCTTCGGGTCGTTTGGCTAAATGGGCTCTTCGGTTACAACCGTATAATTACAAAGTGGAATACCGTAAGGGCAAACTGAATACAGTGGCCGATGCATTATCCAGAATTGCCGCAATAACTGTTTTATCTACTGGTATCGATCATGGCACCTCTTCCAATGATATTTCGTCTTCGGAAACCCCTATATCGTCTGATGAATGGTACGATCAGAAATTTTACAGAGTCCAAAAGTCCCCAGAATTTCACCCTGGCTGGTTGATAAAGGACGGGCAGTTACTGTATCATCGGAAGAACTCTTTGAAAGGAGAGTTGGAGGACCCCAGTGAGGAGTGGAAAGTGGTTGTTCCTAGACACCTGCGGAGATCTATAATATATGATAATCATGATCTTCCTCAGTCTGGCCTCTTAGGGATTGATCGTTCGCGCGGGTTAGCAGACTATATTATTGGCCGGGTCTTTATTCGGATATAAGCCAATATGTGAGACAGTGTAAGTTGTGTCAAAAAGTAAAACCCAGAAATACACCACCTCGTGGATTGGTGTACCCTCGCTATAACAAGCAGCCGTGGGAAATCGTTTCTGTCGACATTATGGGTCCCTATCCTAGAAGCACTAAAGGCAACGTTTATCTCCTAGTTTTCGTCGAATTATTTAGCCGATGGGTGGAATTGTGTCCCATTAGGAAAGCTACCTCTTCGGTTATAGTGTCGAAATTAAAGTCGCGAATATTATATAGGTATGGTGCACCTAGGAAATTAATTTCCGACAATGCAAAGAACTTTGTGAGTAATCTTGTTGATGAAGTAGCTAAGGAGTTCAGAATCAAGAGGGAGACTACTCCTCTTTATCACTCACAGGCAAATCCCACAGAACGGTCTAACCGTAATATAAAGCAACTTATCGTCACGTATCTTGGGGAAAAACACCAACGCTGGGACGAGAAGTTCGGAGAGATCCAATTTGCATTGAATTCCGCAGTTCAGGACTCGACCAAGTTCAGCCCTGCTTTCTTAAATTTCGGTAGAGAGCTAAGGCCTTTACACCAAGTTCTCGAGGGAGATATTCTAGTAGCTCGCGAAGAACAGACTCGTTGGGCTGCAAAAGTGGCCAAATTGCCTAAAGTTCATCATGTCGCTGAGGAAAATTCTCTTGAAGCAAGCATAAATCAGAGTAGTCGTTATAATTTGAGACGCCGGAAAGATCGTTTCCATCCGGGAGATCAGGTTTTAAAAATGACTTTTCAGTTATCTTCAGCAGCAGATAAACTCGCAGCTAAACTTAACCCCAAGTATGAGGCCCTTATACAGGTGAGCCTGACACCATGGTTCTCCAAGAGCCAACAACTCGATAGAAAAGAAGAAAAGCTACGAACTAACCAGAGCTGCAAAAAACAATATTTATTTAGAAATTTTTTTATTTATTTTGTCTTTGGGGCTTCCCCATACAAATAGAGCCTAGCTTGGCTATAAATTACAATATTATGGTTTTAGAACTTTATATACATATCGATTAAAAATAAATAAAATAATAGTGAAAATTTACTAAAACAATTTGACTTTCAAAAATAAATTACAGATTAAAGAATAAACAGTTACTGGTGCTATAACAGGCACAATAAATAAGCAATATATCACTTTGAAGATAAAATAAAAATAAACACTGAATTGAAAATGTTCTAGGATAAAGAATTGAGCACTTTTTGAACTCCTATAATGTAATAGTACACTTTATGTAACTTATCTACACTATCGATACTCAGTATAGCATGGATACTTTGGATGTCGGAAGATTCTAAAATGAAGTTTTGAAGAAATTGCCGTCTATTTTCATTGTGTGCCGGGCAGTGAAGGAGAATGTGATGTAGACTGTTGTAGATAAATCGATTGCATAATATACAGCTTTCTTGTGACTTGAACAAAAAAGATGAGTTTTTTCCATAGATTCTAATATGTTCTGGATTTGCAACTCTTAATTGGCTGACACATCTCAGTTTCTTTATATGTACTTTAAATGTGAGGTACATTTCAGGGTCGGGAGCATTGTAATTGCATAGTAATCTATATATAGGATAGTTAGTCGAATTTAGGGTCCTTTGTATGTCGGCTGAGAGATAATGGTTATGTGCTTTTTCTAGTATGTCGTCTTTGTATCGAAGAAGTCCGTTTGTATGGTGAACAGAAAGCTCTTCTGCAAAGGCATTTAGCTCGGCTATTGCTCTAAATTGGGACACCCAATTGAAGTTTATGTCGGGATTATCCTTGTCTAATGACTTCAGTCTATTGAAGCAAAGTTTTGGAAGTCGTTCTTCTGGCATGAACTCGAGCTTGGTCCATAGATTTGTCATCTTTTTTATCACCTTCATGGATAATGGTTCTCTTCCTGTTTAGAGACGGACTATATAATTTGGGGTATTCCTAGGCCATCCAAATAAGTGCTTTAAAAATTTAAGTTGGACCGTTTCGATTGCCTCAAGATAATTGGGACTCCATACTTCAGAAGCATAAAGCAAAGTTGATGAGACCATTGAGTTAAATAAAGTTCTTTTTGTTTCCCAAGAGTCACTTTTCCCTTTTTTCAATATGTCTATGACTTTTGCAGATGCCACTGATGACTTCTGAGTAAAATGTCCACATGCTTGTTTAAATTTTCCCGATGATGTGAAGGGAACTCCCAAATAAGTATACTTTTTTGTATACTCCAATATCTTATCATGCCAGTATAACGGTTTGAGCTGTTTAAGCCTTGGAGATTTATGAAAAACAAGAGTTTTGGATTTCTCCGCATTTAATATGAGAGAATTGTTACTGCAGTACTCCTGTAGAATTTTTATATTTTTCTGTGCTCCATGCCAACTGTTACTTAATAAGATGATATCATCAGCTAGAAGGAGCATTGTCACCTCGTGTAAGGTGTCTATGCTTAAACCTGCCGCTCCTTTGTCATGAAAGAATTGAACTATGTCGGAGATGAATAGCAAGAACAAGGTTGGGCTCAGACTTTCGCCTTGTAAAAGTCCTAAGGTGATATCGATATCTTCTGAAAGTTGTTCGTTAACAGAAATTTGTGTTGATGCATTATCATACAACATTTTAATAATTTTGACAATTTTTCCCCCGATTCCTAGAGTAATAAGCTTTCTCCAAAGGAGTCCGTGATTAACTGAATCGAAGGCTCTTTTGAGGTCGATGAAGGTGGCGTATAGGTATCTTCCTTCTGTTTTGAACGTTATTCCGATAAGTGCTGAAAGAGTGAAGATATGATCAATGCAGCCTCTCCCTTTCCTGAATCCTGCTTGCTCTTCGGGTATTAGATTTTGAGAGTCCGCCCATAGCATTATTCTCCTCGCAATGATGGCGGTAAATAACTTAGCAATTGTGTTCAGTAGGGATATACCTCTATAGTTATCTACATCGCTTCTATTACCTTTTTTAAAAAGTAAGTAGAGTTTGGATTTAGACCACTGGGTAGGTAATTTTTCTAGATCAAGTACAGAATTGAATAAATTCAAAATATAGTGTTCCCACTCTGGGGTGAGATTCTTCAAATTTTCATAAATTATAAGGTCCGGTCCAGGAGCTTTGTTGTTTTTAGAGAGATTAATACAAAGCTGCATCTCTTCCAGGGTTATATTAGCTTCTAGAATTGAGTTGGTAGTGGGGATGAATTCTAAGCTCTGAATGATCTTCTGGCCGTAGTGGGCTCTGTAGAATTCGGTCCATTCTTCTATGGATACTGCATTCTCATTGGGTTTGTATGGTTTCAGGTGATTGACGGTTTTCCAAAACTGTTTGCTATTTTTTGTATCCTGCAGGTTTTTAATAATTTGAAATCTAAATTCCATTTTCTTACCATTAATTAAATTTCTGTAAGAATCCCTTGTTTGGATGTAGTCCTGTAATGCTTGTGGGGAAAAATTTAATTTAATTAATGCTCTCTATTTTCTCCTAACTTCCCTTTTCAGATTACTGCACTCTAAATCAAACCAGGGTTGATTAGGCTAAGACTTGATATACTTCGGTGTTTTTATTAAAAGCATTCCAGCAGAAGACATACTTTCATGCAAGCATTCAACGAAATTATCATAGAGATGATTCACATCATAAGAATTAAAGTAAATTTGTTCACTGCAAGCTAAATTTGATCTGAATAATATACTTTTATTCCCTTCCCATTTAACAAATTTTTTGGGTCCCATGCCTATATAAGTGAACGGTCGATGATTTGGTAAGCAAACGTGTGGTTTCACGGAAGTAGTGCAAGCTAAATGGTCCAGAGAATCAGACATGGCTATAACTTCCATATCATCTAATATCTCTAGTGCCATATCGTTGATCCAAACTAGATCAATAGCGCTTTTTCCAACTTTAGACATAAATGTGAACTTTCCAGGTCTATCTGAAGGGGTCCTGCCATTGCATAGTATGAGCCCTAATGATTCCATCGCTTCCACCAATTGTTTTCCTCGTCTGTTAATATGTTTATGACTATTCGTCCTGGTAGCGTATAGATTTGAGTTGTACAATATTTCTTCCTCCAAGAAATTCAGGTCACCTACATGACTGTTAAAGTCACCATTAACAAACAAGTAAGTATTCGAATGATTAAGTAGTATTTCCGTGATAGTATTACACAGATCTTCCAGTATTACATCCATATCACATACAGGGGGCAAGTAAATGTTTCCAATTGTTAATAATTTGTTATTAATTTTAATATTGACAAAAAGCCAGTAGCGGTTGCAATATACAATATTTGTTCCTGAATTAATGGAACTATGGACTAGGGTTAGTATACCGCCGCCGCCACGCCGTCTTGTGTTTTCTTTTACAGCCTTACTGCTAAATGGTGTATACTCATGTAACCAAGGGGGTACAGAGAAATTATCGTCTGTCACCCAAGTCTCTACGAAGCATAATATGAGATATTGTCATATTGTATCATATTCATTTACTGTAAATTTGAATAAATTTTTTAAGCCATTTATATTGCAAAACAAAATATGATGTCCGTATTGTTTTATATTTTTGGGATAGGTAGTTTTACCGAGTCCTTTCCGTGAATCATTAACAGGTATCAGGCCAGAGGAGATAGATTTGTTCTGTCATGACGACTTATCTATTGCTGAGACTGATGAACTTCGTGGTCGATATTTATATTTATTTAGTCTATTTTCAGCTTTTCTTTTCTTTTTTACTTGTTCCTCATCAGATGTTGGGAGCAGGTCCGCCTGTGATATAGAGATGGGGATATCAGCTTCAGACTCTTGGATTAGGTTCTCTACTTCATTCATTCTATAGAATAAACCTCTTATTTTGAAAAAGCCTTTCCTATAAGAAGCATTGCTATCGATATTTTTTAATTTAATTAAGCATGCGTAAACTTTCCTCCCTTCCTCTCTCTTCAGGTGTCTTATCATGACTTAAAAAAATGTTTTTATTTTTTAAAATATCTCTACTCTTAAAAATCTCTTGTTTGACATTATTATTATTGAGTGATACCAGAATTGGGCCTTTTCGAAGTCTATAACAGGTGTTAACTGCATAATCTGGAATAGTTATGTTACACTCTCTGAATCTATCTCTAACTTTGTTGAGTGTATTTTCATTTTCACTGAAAGGGACATTATGGATTAAAAAATTATTCTTTTTTATCTGCCGCTTTAAGAAATGTATTTCTTTTTCGAGTTTCGTGTTCTTTAACTCTAGAAACAATATCTCAATTTAATGAAAATAGAAGATGATGGCAATTGTGTAACATGCATGTAACCTGAAGAAAAAATGGGAAGCAAAGAGAAGTGGTGGTTTCCCTAGAAACAGAAGCCATGTTTTTACAAGTTAGATAAAAATAATAAGTTTATGATGATCAAGCAATTTTTCATTAACGCTCAGGTAAAATCACACTTCACAGAATTTATTTTATTATTATTATTATTTTATTTTTTATGTCTCTTATGAGCCTCCTTCCTCTCTCATTTACATTATTTTATTTTATTCTCTATTTACTTAATTTATTGGTTTGATTTTTGATTCTGTAACCTAAGTTTTTATTAAAATATGGCAAAAATGTATTGAACATAAAGGATTTGATGTCAACTCTTGACGGTCACTTGTATTAAAAAAAAAAAAATATATATATATATATATATATATATATATATATATATATATATATATATATATATATATATTGTGACATGGTTTAATGGTTTAAGGTCCAGGTCCTTCATAGAAAATAAAATAATTTAAGATGTTATACTTTATTTCCTTTGTCAGCGGCATACAAGCATACGGCATATATATAATATGGTAAAAAATTCTACCATAACACCAACTAAAATTAATAAATAATTATCAGTTTTAAAATAAAAACAAAAAGGAAATAATATCGAATAACCTTCAAAGTAAAATTAACAGAGGATGCTTACCGCTGGGTATAAAATATTGGGTTGATGCAAAATTAATGCAGGTTTCCTCTATTGCAATATCTTAATTCCAATTGTGTAAACAAAGCTAATCCTAACATTGATCATTATTATACCAAAACAAACCTTATCTAATACCCTCTCTTTCACCATGAATTTGTTTAGTAAAATCGTTTTGTTCAGTGTGTTCAAAGGTCTTGAATCGAAAATGTCAAAGTGCGATTTTCGTCAAATTTATTTTTACGAATTTAAATTAGGGCGCAGCGCTGCGCAAACGGCTCGTAATATTAATGAAGTGTGGGGTCAGGGGGCTATTAATGAGTGCACGGTGCAGCGTTGGTTCCAGAAGTTTCGCAGAGGAGATTTCGACCTCGAAGACAAGGAAGGTCGGGGCCGTCATCTTGCTCTGGACAACGACCAGCTGAGGTCAAAAGTGGAAGAAGACCCAACCAAAACCACACGAGAAATGGCGGCGGAACTCGGAACTCAAAAATTGCAACGTCTTTGCCCAGCATTGATGAATCGGAAGGGGCCGATCCTGCTCCACGATAACGCCAGACCACACGTTGCACAACCAACGCTTCGACGACTGCACGAGTTGGGCTACGAAGTTCTCCAACATCCGCCTTATTCACCTGACCTCTGTCCTTCCAGACAGACTTCCACTTTTTCAGGCATCTGGACAACTTTTTGAGGGAGAAAAATTTTCAAAACCAGGACGAAATTGAAAATTCTTTTCGTGATTTCATTGAGTCCAAGGATTCGGATTTTTTTTCTGGTGGAATAAGAAAGCTTGTTGAACGTTGGCAAAAGTGCATTGATTCAGATAGAAATTATTTTGATTAAATATATATGGTTAAAGTAAAGATATGGCGTATTTACAATACCTACTAAAAACCTGCATTAATTTTGCATCAACCCAATAATGTGACGAAAAATTAAATAAAAATAGCCTTATACTGCTCCTGGCTGCTTCCCTGCTAACTCGGTACTTCCATACATGTATTCCGGACGAGACTTCCTACGGGAATGGCTTAAAATCGCAGAATCCCGGTATCTCCACGGTACTTATCTTAGGCAGCGACACTGTACGTTCCCTTCTCTAGCATTAAGTTCAAGACACCGGGCGGACGAAAACCGAGCGGGAAAATTAAAAACTTGTTACACACTCCCCTCCAGCGGGTAAGTCCGTCAGGTGGTTTGGAATAACTTAAGCTTCGATGGATGCCATAAACCTACGAACTTTCCATTCTGATCCCTTAACTTACACGATCCGCCACCCGTAACTGAGACAACTGTATAAGGGCCTTCATACTTGGGGTTAAGTTTAGCTGCGAGTTTATCTGCTGCTGAAGATAACTGAAAAGTCATTTTTAAAACCTGATCTCCCGGATGGAAACGATCTTTCCGGCGTCTCAAATTATAACGACTACTCTGATTTATGCTTGCTTCAAGAGAATTTTCCTCAGCGACATGATGAACTTTAGGCAATTTGGCCACTTTTGCAGCCCAACGAGTCTGTTCTTCTTCGCGAGCTACTAGAATATCTCCCTCGAGAACTTGGTGTAAAGGCCTTAGCTCTCTACCGAAATTTAAGAAAGCAGGGCTGAACTTGGTCGAGTCCTGAACTGCGGAATTCAATGCAAATTGGATCTCTCCGAACTTCTCGTCCCAGCGTTGGTGTTTTTCCCCAAGATACGTGACGATAAGTTACTTTATATTACGGTTAGACCGTTCTGTGGGATTTGCCTGTGAGTGATAAAGAGGAGTAGTCTCCCTCTTGATTCTGAACTCCTTAGCTACTTCATCAACAAGATTACTCACAAAGTTCTTTGCATTGTCGGAAATTAATTTCCTAGGTGCACCATACCTATATAATATTCGCGACTTTAATTTCGACACTATAACCGAAGAGGTAGCTTTCCTAATGGGACACAATTCCACCCATCGGCTAAATAATTCGACGAAAACTAGGAGATAAACGTTGCCTTTAGTGCATCTAGGATAGGGACCCATAATGTCGACAGAAACGATTTCCCACGGCTGCTTGTTATAGCGAGGGTACACCAATCCACGAGGTGGTGGATTTCTGGGTTTTACTTGAGAACCATGGTGTCAGGCTCACGGTTGGCTGGGTTTGATAATAATCTTTACCTTTAAATTGTGACTCCCAGACATATTCTCCTGACATTCCTGGACTGTCAGTATATAACAACTTCATTATTCATTAAATATGGTGTTCGACTTATTGTTCGACAGGTTTTTAACTTTGATAATATATTTGTGTTGTATTTTTAAAGTTTCTATGGACATTAGGACTATTTTTCTTTTTATGTGTAATAAGTATGATGGTGTGGCTTGCGGTAAGTAAGTAAATATTTTTTTAAATAAATGCTACAGGATCATCCTTACTTCTCCTCCCCCCCCTATGTCTGAGCTCCATATCCAACGAATGATTAAAAACAGGATAAAATACTTGAATTACAGATTTGTAGGGTATGCTATTATATAATTTTTCCATACCGAGTTGATTGCTTTTGATAGCTTCTGCTGCAAATGTTTTTTTCGAGAACAGTGAAGGTGTGTAAGAATAATAAATAGATATTCATATTCATTTACTACCTTTTTCTTCGGAAA
Organism: Piezodorus guildinii; assembly: GCA_023052935.1. NCBI lineage: Eukaryota > Metazoa > Arthropoda > Insecta > Hemiptera > Pentatomidae > Piezodorus > Piezodorus guildinii. Next base: position 83,035,039 of record CM041298.1, on the reverse strand, counting down.
TAATAAACCACTTTGTAATAAGGCTGTTTTTTTAATAGTAACTTTCATTTTTTATAGGTCTACTTAAAATCGAAAAGCGTAGTGTTTACAGTGTTCGCTTATATATGCAAAGACCAACTAAATTATTTATTAATAAATGTTTAAATTATTCGGCTGCATATATTAATGTTAATTTCAAAGCGTGAAATTAGCAAATTAGTTAATGGTTATGTAAGTAATTACTACTCTATCCTATTACATACCAATATCGAATCTAATCATCAAAATTGAAATTCAATGGATTAAAAGTTTCACTTATGCCGCTTTGTACATTAGTTCCCCAGAACAAGCTGTACAGGTATTAATTTCATTGAATATATCAGTTGAAACACCGACCTAGTCCAATTAGTTAACTTTGATTGCTGCGCTCCTGACCAGCACTAGATGTTAACCAGCAGGATACTCATAATTAATATCCAACGTTAATTATTTAATGAGATCATCAATTGTAATGGGGAAATGTGAATTCACAACTCAAAAAACGCTGTAAATTATTACACAATCGTTTATTCATTATTATGATTTAAGTATATTTCTAATAATTATATTACGATTTTTTTTTATTTATTAATTGATATTTACAACTGTATAGGAAAAAATACAAGTAAATGTGAAAAAAGTAACAATTGGCTTGATCAACTCTTGTGAAGAAGCTACCCAGCGGTAGCACTTCAATGTTTATGTCATTAGCAGGTCTCGAGGCCACCGTCTTTTCAAGCGCCTCCGAGGATTATCAGGAATATATATGAGAGGCTACGGACAAGCGGATTTGAGTGGGCTGGTAGTTTGGAATTAATTATCTAGTTCTGGCTGTCTGCAACTAACGGAATATTCAGGTCTTTATGGATAGTTTTATTAGTGACAAAATAAGGGGCATTTAGGATCTTTCGGAGGATTTTGGATTGCAAGGATTGAATGCGGGAGGAATTTTATGGGTTGGTTGATTACCATAGCTCAATTCCATATGTCCAAATAGGTCTAATAATGGCTATATAAATTAGTTTTTTTGTAGTAGATTAGAAATTTTTAACGTTTGTCAAATAATTGTTGTAACAATCGGTATCTGCGAGTCCTTGATATCGGATCTGTTCAACGGGAATTAGTGGGATGTTACTAAAGGATACAGTGGGACAGGAGGTCATAGGTTGCGACGAAGGGTAAATGTGGTTCTCCATTTCTGACACAACTTTTCAATGGAGTCGATGTGTGACTGAAGGTTTTGTGATGCGACAGTTAGGTCATTATCTAGTGATAACACACATGTTGCATCAGCATACGTAGTGAGGACAGTGCTAGGATGGATGGTGATATCAGCTGTATATACCGTATAAAGGACCGGACCCAGGATACTACCTTGAGGTACTCCGGCGGACTGAGTAAATAAGGATGAGTAAGAAAGGTTATGGTTAACTTTAAAGGCTCTATCAGTGAGCTAGCAATGAATTAAAAGGGAGTACGCTGGAAAGAGGAATTGACGGAGTTTGTACAGCAGAACCGGATGCCAAACTCGATCAATAGCCTGTTCCACGTCGAGAAAGGCTCCAGTGCAATACTTTCCGCTCTAATGTGGAAGATATAACATCCACCACACGGTGACACTGCTGCATAGTAGAATGGGATGTCCGAAATCCAAACTGGTGGTCAGGAATCACGTGGTTGGATTCGAGGATTGGGTTAAACGTGTGAGGAAAGGTTTTTCGAGAATTTTGTCCAGAATGGGCAAAAGAGAGATAGGACGGTAAGAGGATGGATTTTCAAGTGACTTCTAGGGTTTAGGTATCATTTTAATAATGGACAGTTTTCAAGGGTTTGGAAAATAGGTAGAACGGAGAGTTGCATTATATATATATATATATATATATATATATATATATATATATATATATATAGGTGAGGAAGAAAATGGCTTTTCTAGGGAACCATACTCCATTATAGCTATGTGGGATGTAATGAGATCATGGCCAGGTGCTTTTTTAGAAGGTAAATTTTGAATAATGTTGATGACTTCTGATGGATGAAAGGCCTTAGGAGGAAGGGACATTTGGAGAGAAACAGTGAGTTTTGCTTGAACACTGTCGATGTGGTTTGGGTTAAGGATGTCAGGATGTGGGTTAAATGTTTTGGAAAGGTGTTCTCCGAATAGCTGTGATTTTTCTTCATCGGATCTTGTCTAGGGCTTTGATTCGGTTAGTAAGGAGTGGATGGTTAAAGGTTTTGTATTTCAGTAATTTTAGCGGTTGTTATCCATAATGATTTGTTTGACGTGGTTAAGTTTTCTGTGAAGTTCTAAAAATTTTGAATTTTGAGTTTTCTTATTTCTGTCTTTAGTTTGTTAGTCAGTTTATTGTAAAGAGTTTTATCCGAAGGGTATCTTGTTCTATGCCACTTAGCTCTTGCTCGGCGTTTTTCAGTTAGTATGAGCCTAATGTAATATGGTAAGTTGGTTTCATGAGCCTTCCTATTTGTATAGTGTGATGTGTTTGTATCTATTGCATTTTCTATTGATTTAGTAAGTTTGTCAATGACAGAGTCTTGTTTAGTTTTTAACTAAATTTTCAGGTCCAGATTGTTCTCGAAGTCATATCGAAAATTGTCCCAGTCGACATGTCCTTGAATCAGGGAAGGGATAGAGGGGTTATGAATAGGATTGGAATGCACTAGAAGCAGAACCGGGCTGTGATTCGAGGGGAGGTCATCTGAGGATCTGATTGTAGATTGGGTGGAGGAGATTTGGGAAGTAATGAAAATATCAAGGATGTCAGGACGTTTTTTATGGGATGTAGGCCAGTACGTAGGGTTCTGGGGGTGACAAAATGGAATAACTATTGTAGGTTGTGACTCTGAAAAGGATCCTGCCACGAGTAATATTACTATTTAAATAAGCATTCACATGTTTATAAGATAGAATTAAATTGTATTTATTTGTTAAATATTTACATACTTTACAAATGTAATTAAATATTGATAATTTCACTCCACACACCCATGAATCTTAATTTTCTATCGTACTTGTCGGATAACAATTAAAAAAAATTTGGCGAGCGCAACCCTCGAATTTCACCTACCTTCATTATTAAAATCAATTTAAGAATTTTCAAATACAGTGAGAGGTGGTATTCAATTGATAAATGAAGAATTAATTCCATTAAGTTTCAATAGCAACATGTATTTATTGAATAATCTTTTATATTATTATATACAACAAACAGTTAGTTTTATTCCTTTTTTATCATTGTCCATTAAATTTTACAGTAATGTGTATACGGTAATATTTTTTTTTTAAATCTTAAGCTTTCCAACGGTAAATTATACGTATATATTAGTGCTTTTATGTTCAAAAACACAAAAATGAAAAAGATTTTTGTTTATCCTTCTCTTCTTTAGTTAATCACCGATGCTAACAAGATGATATGGTAATTTTTTTCGAATTTATAAAATCATTGGTATAGGGATCCCGTGGTTGAGTGACTATCGGACTAGTCTCCCACGCCAAAGGTTGTTAGTTCGAATCCCAGTCCAAGCATCTAATTCAGCCAACTGGTGGCCACTCACAAATATAGGCGTAGGGAGTGATGATCCTACCCGATAAAATACATCGAGAAACGTGAATGCATTCTCCCAACAGATTACACCGCGAGGCCAGGGCCTACACGGCCTGTTGCGCCATTGGAAAAAGTAAAATATTTCAGTAGAAGAATCGTCATTTAAGCCCTGCCAGACAATTTCAATCAAATTGAAACCATATTATATTGAAGCTAATCAAATTTTACATCGATACAGCGATCTAATAACCAAGCATTTAGCACGTTTTTTACAATTTTCTGAAAAACGGCTGAAACTATTTTGTATAATATCGATTTATGCATTAATGGGCTTTAATATCACCTGGGTATCAATCTGATTTAAATTGCCTGACAAAGCTTTTTTTTTATTATCTTTCTCTATAGTATCTTTAATTTTGTAGATTGAAAAAAATGAAATAACCACAAGAGCCTGTTTGCGATTGGTAAGCAATGGATAAATATACAAGTTGAACGAATTCGATAAATAGTAGAAAACTGCACACATTTAAAAAAATATAATTTCTGTGTGTTTGAACATAATAGCAGTTACATAGACTTATAATAGGGGTACTCACTACGTTTGCTATAGCATGTTATTTGTGTTATTTTGCTAAACCGGCGAGTTTCTACAGTTATTTCCTGTATAACATTGATGGATTTAGCACAATAGCACAAATAGCATACTATAGCAAACGTAGTGAGTACCCCTAATATACCGTTGGAAAGCTAAATATTTAAGAAAAAAACATGATCTTATTCCGAAAATTGTAAATGGTAATGAAAAGCCAATAAAACTTGTTCGTTTATTTTATTTTTTTAATTTATTCTGTTACTATTTTTTTTTTTACTTTATTCTCATATTTTATAATGAATAAGATGATCATTGTAGAATTATTATCTGGATCGGACGCTAATGCATATTGCACCTTTTTATGATTTTTTCAAAAACGGTTCCGACAATTTTGATTAAACTCGCTATATCGATGTAAAATTTAATAGGCTTTAATTGCATTTAGGGTTCACTCTGATTAAAATAGTCTGACAGTGCTTAAATGCCGATATTTTTAAATTTTTCTTCTTCTAAAGTACCTTTATTTTTTTTTATTCTATAAAAATAACTATATTATCTTGTTACCACTGATGAAAAACAGGTAAATATGTAAATTGAATGAATTCGATACCCAACTAAAGGAGAAAACTGCAAAAATGTTTTTTAATGCAATTTTTCGTTTTTGAACATAAGAACAGTAATATACAATACATGTATGATATACCGTTGGAAAGCTAAAGATTTTAGAAAAAATATCATCTTATACACAATCTTTTAAAAGTTGATAGAGAGTGATAAAAAGCCGATAAAACTCAGTGATTATTTTAGATAATAATATAATAGATTTTTAATAAAACACATGTTTCCATAGTAATTCAATTTAATTAATTCTTTAATAGTTTCACTAATTTTTTTCTCTTACTGCATTTGAAAATTATTTAATTGATTTTATCAGCGGAGGTAAGTGAAAGTCGTGTGTTGCCCGCACCATATTTTTTAACTTCTCATGGCTTCAAAAAACACGAAATATCACTTAACCCATTTGAGGCGACGATTTTTTTTTCGAACATGGTCCCCAGGAGCTAATTTTTTTTCTTTGTAAGAAAGGTTTCAGATAATTTTTAAATTTTTTGATAGACAGTAAACCAATGCCAAATTTTGTTTTTTTGAACTTTACACTTCTACAGTACAACTAGTTTACTCAGAATAACTGATAATTGCACATTACTGTTATTGCACACATGGTGTGCAATTGGTCTCGAATGGGTTAATAGGGTCAGGAAAAAAATAAGAAATATTGACTCTACAGCACACTAAGGGGCCAAGAGATTAAATTGGTAGTTTATTTTGGAACCTTCCACGTGTTACTGATATTTGTTTTTTGTTAGTGAAAAGAAAAAAACGTAAACTATCTCGTATATCTGTTTGATTCGTTCTATCCAGACCTTCATACTGGCCATAGATATGAGTCGGCTATCGAGTGTTCTGCTGCATTAGTTCGATAAAGCATTCAATAGCAAAGTATTTTATGGTCACCCTGTCTGCAAGCAGTGTTCAAGCTTTATTCGGAATCCAATATTAATATCTGAACACACGTTACTTATATTATATGCAGATGTAAGGAGCCATAATGTAGTGTTATTTAAAAGGAAAAAAAAATCTGGTGTGCCCTCCACTTTCCCCTTACTGACGTTTTTTTTTTTTTTTTGAAAATTGTTTATTGTATAAAATGATACAATATGCCTAAATCATGAGCCAAAACAAAATATAAAAAAATATGGGATATTAACAAAAAAACAAAAAAAGATGCTAGTGTTAAAGAAAATTTTAAATTAAGGATAGATAGATAGAAAAGTTTGTTTTTATTTTTAAAAATTACAGCAAATATAAAATAAACAAATAAAAAATAAACACTTTACAAATTAAAAAATACAATAATAAAAATCAGACACACTACATAGTTTATTGACCGTCCGTGGAGTCTGTGTTTATTGACAAAATTAACCTTTAATCTATCAATATCAATAATTAATAACAAAATAAGAAACAAACATTTCGCATGTCATTTATGTACTAAAATTAATTCAAAATTTGTTAAATTGAATTTAACAAATTCACTAATAATTAAATTCTTTCGTTAGCAACATTCTATAAGATAAACCCGTTTTGGAGAAATTAACTAACGCCCGCCAATCTTTTCCATTTATTAACACTATAATTTGATCCCAAGTTAAATTTTTAGAATTAAAATATTTTCTTCTAAACTCAGTAAGTATCGGACAGGCAGCCAAAAAGTGAAAAAGATCTTCTGTTTCATTTGTATTGCATAAACTACATATATTATTTGTTTTCATGAAATTTTTATAATTTAGGTTTGAAACATCACCCTGATTTTAATTACCCACCTCATCACCTCCAGAGAACATTCCTCAGTAATGTAATTTACTGTGGCTAGATTGGGCCAAGCCAATGCGCTTGCTGTAGCTTTAACAAATCGAAGATACCGCAACTCATCTATAGAAGTGTTCATATCACCACCATAAACCGACACTAGGAATTTTTCTTCAACAGCATGGACTAATAAAATGTTTTCTACTAGATCTTTATATTTAAAAGGTCTGGTGGAGAGAATATATCTGCTATGCCACGTCTACCAGGTTTGCAGAAATACTCATTATCTGTCGCTATAGCCGTCACCAAAACAAAATATCAATGTCTTCTCAATCACAAATTCGAAATCATGTTCAGAACACAAAGAAATGACTTTTCACAATTAAAAGATCTCCATCTTCAGTTCCTTGCTTGGCAACCATTTATGCTCTCTCCAAATCATTTATAATCAGTGATGTAAATCTGGATTTGTTCTTTTCATTCGATTAAAACTTTTCCTTTGGCATCTGCGGAAACATGTCACCATTAAAAAGAACTTAACAAGACTAATAGCCTGGAACGACGAGCTCTTTCAGAGATTTTCGTAGTTCTTATATTTTCTTCAGTGGAGTATACATCGAAGACTACCACAAAATTATTGCCAAAATTTCGCAGCACATATGTCACATAATTCTTAAAAATTATAGAAAAACGTTCGCTCCGTTGATAAATTCCAATGTATTCTGTGTAGAAGATAGCCTGGATCGCTACATCAACTTCATCCTTTCCGAGTATTGCTTCATTTGGCAATGAGGTAAAAATAGATAAACAGAGATATTGATTTCGTCCCTTATCGAAATACTTCCTCTGAGAAAAGTGACAATAGAATTGGAGAAAGTTCATATTCGAAATGTTTTTTTAAATCATCATCAGACTGCTTAGCGATGATCATCCTGTGGAAAGGTATCAGCAGATCCAGGGCTATTTTTCCTTTGCTTGTATTGATGTGACGACCAAGTTTGCTAGGAAACCACTACATCTTTACATCAGAAATGAACGTTCTCAAAGTCGTTCGCAATTCCTATCGTAGAATATGTTTTCCTGTCGATGCAAAGAGAAATGAGGTAAAAACGCACCTAAAAAAACGGTGGACTTATTCTATTGTCTGTCTTTATTGCGGATTCGAATCCTGCATAATAGACCAAATATTAAATATAACATGGAAGAAGATGAGTTTGACGATACGCAGCCTTTCGCTCAAAATGATACATTATACACATCAAATACATTTGAGACTGAAAAAAGAAAAAAACAACTAACAAAAATGCTTTATATTTTATTTCAAGTTGTTGGTGTATCATTATAATTTTTTTTTAATCAATTAAAACAAAGTAATATTTTGGGAAATTGTTCTTATTAGTTGCAAAAACCCTTTTCTTTTCTTAGAATATACACAATAATGGTTTTAAGATAATATCACGTTTAGAAGATCTAATTAAAACGGAGTATTTTATTGTTTATTAACAGAGCACTTTCAGTAAAAATGTTATTATCAACATTTCTTGTTCGTATAATTAGAAGTAATTAAAATGTTATACATCTAACTTGTTAGAAATTTAATGCTCTAAAAGATTGTTTCTTATGTATTTTTAATAAACTGCACACCTAAATAGTTAGTTAAGCTAAACCACCGACTATTCGGACATTTTGTGCTTTTTTTTTTTTAATTTGGCCCATATTGACAACCACGTATTCAGTAGGTGTTTCTAATTTTCCAACATGTTACATACCAAACATGTAGGCAATTTATTGTTCTTTAAAATTGCTAAGGACAAAGTTTGTTCTAAAATGTCGAGGAACAGATTTAGAAGAAAAAAACTGAAAAAAGTACTTTCTTTTAGAGGTTTTTCCAAGATGGCGGAAAACGCACCAGGGTGAAAAGTGTGAAAACTTGGGTTTTTAATGAGGGGGGGGCAGTACAAACAATCGTGCCTAAAAATTAAATTTTACCCCACATTTTTCTAGCCAACCCCCTTTTTTGGTCTAATTCTACTGAGCTACTAATTAAACATGATTTTTTAAATACAGAGAAGGTTAAATTGAAATATTTCGGAAGCCTACCAGTTGGTTCAGCGTACACCAACTTTTACGGAATCCGTTCCTCACCGAGCGCGGCTCGGAGAACTTATTCCCCATTTGAGTCTCCCCGATGCTATCAACTTAATTATATTCACAGAGTATAAGCTCCGCAATTCCGCGTTGTGCAACCTTCTAAACTCCCCAGTGGCCTCATATCTCTTACGGATCAAATATTTTACGCAGTACCTTATTTTCGAAAACCTTACGTCGCAGTTCATCCTTCAAAGTAAGCGGCCACGTTTCACATCCGTAAACGACCGTCGGAAGAATAATAGTTTTTAGTTTTTATAAATTCTAACTTTTAAGTTTTTAGGTAGAAGCCGCGAGCCAAGTAATTTAGCAACTGAATAACACCCATTTCCTACCTTTAACCGGAACTTTATTTCCTCCTGGATTTCATTTTTTCTTGTTATCATTGAACCGAAATACTTAAATTTCTCAACGTGTTCAAAAGTTTGTCCTGATATTTAATATCACCAAGATCGTCACCTTTTCTACTTACAAATCATAAAAACAATTTTAATTACAAACAATTTATTGGGTTGATGCAAAATTAATGCAGGTTTTTAGTAGGTATTGTAAATACGCCATATCTTTACTTTAACCATATATATTTAATCAAAATAATTTCCATCTGAATCAATGCACTTTTGCCAACGTTCAACAAGCTTTCTTATTCCACCAGAAAAAAAATCCGAATCCCTGGACTCAATGAAATCACGAAAAGAATTTTCAATGTCGTCCTGGTTTTGAAAATTTTTCTCCCTCAAAAAGTTGTCCAGATGCCTGAAAAAGTGGAAGTCTGTAGGAGAGAGGTCAGGTGAATAAGGCGGATGTTGGAGAACTTCGTAGCCCAACTCGTGCAGTCGTCGAAGCGTTGGTTGTGCAACGTGTGGTCTGGCGTTATCGTGGAGCAGGATCGGCCCCTTCCGATTCATCAATGCTGGGCAAAGACGTTGCAATTTTTGAGTTCCGAGTTCCGCCGCCATTTCTCGTGTGGTTTTGGTTGGGTCTTCTTCCACTTTTGACCTCAGCTGGTCGTTGTCCAGAGCAAGATGACGGCCCCGACCTTCCTTGTCTTCGAGGTCGAAATCTCCTCTGCGAAACTTCTGGAACCAACGCTGCACCGTGCACTCATTAATAGCCCCCTGACCCCACACTTCATTAATATTACGAGCCGTTTGCGCAGCGCTGCGCCCTAATTTAAATTCGTAAAAATAAATTTGACGAAAATCGCACTTTGACATTTTCGATTCAAGACCTTTGAACACACTGAACAAAACGATTTTACTAAACAAATTCATGGTGAAAGAGAGGGTATTAGATAAGGTTTGTTTTGGTATAATAATGATCAATGTTAGGATTAGCTTTGTTTACACAATTGGAATTAAGATATTGCAATAGAGGAAACCTGCATTAATTTTGCATCAACCCAATATTTGTAGTTCGACAAGGGGAATTTTGAGAATAAAATCAATAAAATTCTAGTCAGAAGTACAGTCAATTTCAGCTTCCTCTGACTGCCCCACCCTCAAAGCATTTTTCCAGTTTTTTTCTCCAGGTTCTGAAATTTCACAAAGTAATTAACAAACAAACCATTCTTCCAGAACAATCAACTTTTTATGAGTCCCTTGTGGAGGACATGAAAGGGATTTCACAAGCAAGCCTAGTTTTATTCTGCTGTATGTTATAACTTAATTAAAATCTGATATGCGACAAGTAAATTTATGTTTTAAGATTATCACAAAATAACAATTGAATTTATTCATCCCTCATCCCATATTTCTAAAAACGATGCAAATTATTAAACAATGATTTTTGATTTCCAAATAACTATATTAGGTTATAACTGTTTATATAGTTGTTTAAAGACAAGTAACTAACAATATTTATAAGGAAATTGGTCAATCGCTACTGCTAAATTCAAAACGATATATCTCAGCTATTTCCAAACCAATCCAGTCAACAAGTTTATTTCAAATCAATATCAATTCCTCCTTCAGATACAGTCCAGTATATTGGCTTATTATTAGATAAAAGATTGACATGGAACCCACATACAAGATTTAAAAGACAAGAACTCGACCGACGATTCAGACAGTTATACCGACTACTCAACAGAAAATCTGAGCTTACGGTTGACAACAAATTACTAATCTACAAGACAATACTGAAGCCTATCTGGACCTACGGATTTTCTAACATCAAACTCATTTAATCCTTCCAATCCAAAGTCCTCCGAACAATAGTTAATGCTCCTTGTTATGTCACCTACCATACCTTACACTACGACCTTAATATTCCATTTATTTTAGACCGTATTCCATCAGAATCTTATCCATCACCCCAATCCTCTAGCTCAATTCTATCCAGCTCCACACACCCTTACCATCCCCCTAGAAGGTTGAAACGGCAGTGGCCCCACGACCTTTTGTAAATATGTATATATTGGAGTTCTAGCACTGGCTTGATTCTCCACTCAACGTGCTCTATGTATGACGTGTATCAATGACTATAAGTGATTTCTATACTTTGTGTGTATTGATTCATTATTGTATACATATTTTATTGCTGTGTAAATATTATATGAATGTTATCTTTCACCACTATTATTAATGTCCAAATTAGAACAGATTGTAAGATTACTGAATAAGAAATTTTTGTTGAAAAAAATTTCTTAATCGATTTTAATAAATCTTTTTTTCATTCAGAAAATTTAAGTCTTTATCAAATATTACTAACAACTTAATATTTATTTATAATACTAATATTTTTTTATTTGTATTTATTTATTTACCTTCAAAAATAACTGAGGTAAGGCCTATGTAGGTGAAATTTCAATTTGTTTTTTCTGTTTTATAATCAATAGTACTAATTCTAAAATACTACATATTTTTTCCTCTATATTCGAAAATAAAGGAGTTACAAGCGTTTTCTTTTTATTTATATTTTATTAATTATTCTAGTGTCCTGATCTTAAAACTCAAAACAATTTTATATCTATCTTAAAACATAACTGAGTTATAGGCGTGGTTTATGAGTAAAATTTCAATTTTTTTTTCTTTTCTTTTTTTTACAATTATTGGCAGTTTCTTGGTTAGAAAAATGGAATAATTTATTTATTTAGAAATAACTGAGTTATTGCATTAAATCATATTGAATCAGCCGCCATTTAAAAATTAATCAGCGGATGTCAACATCTAGGTGGTGGGAAGATGGTTAGATGCACTAGTATTTTTGTGCCAAATTTAAAAAAAAACAAAACACGGATAGTTGTTTAAAGATGGAAAAAACCTAAAAATGTGAACTTCCAAAATATAATTGTACCAAAAGCTTTAATCAAAAATATTCTTAGAAGTTGGCAATACTCGATTTACAAAGGTAAGTGAATTCTAACCTCTAATTAAACCAAGCATTTACCTATAATTATCAGCGCTCGATTGCCTACTTTAGTAATAGTTTTCAATGCAATTTTTTTTAAATTTTGTTTTTCACAAACCTTTGCAGTATCATACAACAGTAGAAGACCTTCAAAATTTTATAAAGAAGGTTGTTGTAGATCTAAATTCAATATTCTTTTCCGAAGTGGTTTTAGCTATCGATGGAAATATAAAAGGTAGCTACACACCTAAGCGATGGTACTTATACCTCCCGTCAGTACATACATAATGTAACAATCCCCGTAAAAATCCTTTGCTCATACCTGCTTATCGTGGTGGGAAAGCTGTTTTAGTTAAAGAATATGAAGAAGGTTGACTGTAATCTTGGAGATACCTGAACAGTGACTGCGGCATTCACCCTGATAAATTTGATTTATATACCAGACAAACAGTGGAATTAGCTTATACATGTACCCTTGGTACTACTTATCGCAATGTGAACCGAATCCTCTTTCATGGAAAGCAATTGAGCTTGCTACTTCACTCATTGCCATTCTTTCCGAAGAGGCCCATGAAAGCTGGAACAAAGAATATAAGTATTACAGGACCCAACACAATAGGAAAACATCTGCCTAGCTACAAACCAAAACCCTTCAATCTATTCAAACGCAATCTACGGAGTTTTTTCCGAATTACAAAGCTTTTGAACCACTGTGCGGCGTGTGTGTGTGTGTGGTAACTCCCGGGTAGAAAGGAAAAGTCCTATGAAACTGAAATTTTATATTTAATATCAATTACTATTATAGAAGAGTAATATTAGTTATGAATGTGTTATTCGGAACAATCATCATCATATTTAAGATTACTATACGTCCAAGATGTAACAACTTTTTCATCAAAATCGGCTGACCAAAAGAGCCACTTTATGCCATACATTTTGCACCTTTTTACAATTTTCTCAAAAACGGTTCCGACGATTTTGATTAAACTCGCTATATCGATGTTAAATTTGATGGGATGTAGGATTAAAATAGTCTGAAGGGCTTCAATGCCGATATTTTTAAATTTTCTTCTTCAATTTTTTTTTTTTTTTTTAACTAAACTTAAACTCTGCATTTTACGAATTAAAACTGATATGAACTTTTTTGTTTCTCTTGGAGAAAACATATTAAGCGAAAATTTAATTTTAATTTTTTTTTTCTTGCCACCTCGCATCCTTGATTGCCATAAGAAGGTAAGTTTATTTTGCACCATTTTAAAGCTAAGTAACAGAAGAGGTTTTTTCTTAGATCTGGAAAATATAGAACCTAACGATAAATGAGCTTACCCAACGAATAGCTCTTTAAAATGCCCAATATTCTTAGAAATTTTAACATTAAATTTTCTGCATGACGTTTAGTGACACTTTCTTATTTTAAGGATTTGACTGCTTAATATTCTGGGAAATTTTCTCTTATTTAGTTTGATACCACCTATTTTTCTATTTAAGATTTGCTGTCCGTGTGGTGGATGTGGTCTCGTCTGCATTGGAGCGTGGATTTTACTACACGGAAGCCTTTCTCTACGTAAAACAGGCCTTCGATCGAGTCTGGCAACTCGTAAATTCCTTCCTCCAACATACTTTCTAATCATCCAGCCCTACCTCTCCAAAGATCCTCAAAATAAACCACAATCGTTCCTAATCATATCTTTTTAACCAGTCTGCTGGTGTTCCTCAGGGCAGCATTCTGGGACTCATCCTTAACACAGTTTATACAGCTGATATCCCAACCCATCCTAACACATTCCTTTCTACCTATGCCGATGACACTTGCGTGCTATCAGTTCATAATGATCCTAGTATTGCCTCTCAAACTCTCCAATCCCACATCAGAGACCTTGAAGTATGGTGTCAGAATTGGAGAATTAAAATCAATTCCAATAAATCCCATCAAATTACCTTTACCCTTCGTCAAAAACCTATGACACCCTGCCCTATAGTTTCCTTTAATGATAATCCGCTTCTCCCGGTTGAACAGATCCGCTATTTAGGACTCCTGCTTGACAAACGTCTTACATGGAATCCTCATACAAGACTAAAAAGACAAGAAACTGCTCGACGTTTTCGGCTTATCCAACACTTACTAGACAGACGCTCTAACCTTTCACTTAACTACAAAAGACTCATTTACATGACAATCATAAGGCCTATCTGGACCTACGGAGTTGAGCTATGGCTCTCTACTAAACCATCAAATTCTTCCCGTATCCAGTCCTTACAAACCAAAATCCTTCGTAAAATCCTCAACGTTCCTTATTTTTTCACGAATAAAATCATTCATAAAGACCTTCATGTTCCATATGCAGGTGATTTGGCCCTAACCAGGTATCATTCCTTGCATGACAAACTCCATTCCCACTCTAATCTAATCCACTAGTTTCAATCCTTGCTTCCTCTTCAATTCCTGATAATCCACCGAGGCGTCTGAAGAGAAGATGGCCTCGAGACCTTCTTGTTTAGATTGATTGCTAGAGTGCTGCCAATGGACAGTTTCTCTTGACGTTTTTCATGTACATATCTTTTATCAGCATATTTACTTGATGTATTGTAGTATACAGTTGTAAATTTCAATAAAATATAAAAAAAACATAATAATAAAAAAAGGTTTGTTGTCTGCTCTCACGCATAGCCGCTTTTTAATCCTGAATACATCTGTTAGGTATCTTCAGTTTCTTCCCATCTAAAATCTCCAAATCTTCTTACAGAAACTTACTCCCCATCCTAATCTTTTAACATAATGTATATGTAAGCTCTAACGATTCATAATAACCTCCTTTAAGGTTAAAACGGCAGAGGTTCCGGTACCTTTTGGAGATAGATAGATAAATATAGATAAAATATTTATTCTGTAAAATAAAAGATAAATATAATTAATATTTCGAATTAAAAATTTATAAATTAAAAAAATTCTTACCGTGGGGGAAGAGGCGGTGTCAGAATATTAACCACTATCCTTCTTCCCTAGAATAAATGCTGGTTCATAAGTATTAATAATTATAATGAATTATAATTATCAATTAATGAATAATAATAATAAAATAAATCAAACAAAACGGAAATTATTGGTATACACTTTTAATAAAATAAACATAACTTAACTTCATAAAAATATACATATAAACCAAAAAAAATGAAAGAAACCTTATCTAAATGATACTAAATTAAAGAAAACAATTAATAATTAGAACAACTAGCAGTGGGCTAAATCGCCAGTTTAGGTGGACAAAAGTTTGGAATTTCTTAGTCCTAGACCTTTTTATTAATAGTTGGTAAGACGCATAATACTAATATTTTCCGCCATACCGTGTTTACAAATAAATAGTAAATGAATGAATCATTCCTGTTCACACAAGTGCCTAATAACCGGCAGTGGGATTATTTTTATTCAATGGTCATTTATTCTGTTTAAGGTGTATTTAGAGCAAAGTCCTTTTGCTTTTATTTAACAATGGGCATTGCTAAGACAGGTAAGACATTATATTTCCAAACTCGTTATTGAATATAAATTGCAACCTCACCTGTAGAGTTGATTTAGCGATTTGTAAATGTACGTCCTTATTCAATAACGAAAAACTATATAACCCTCAAGTTACCCCAAGGATTGGTTTGTAGGATTTGTTTTACCAATCCTTCTAGTCTTTAGATATTACAAAGAATTTGTGCGATTTTTGCGTTTTGGATGATACGTCATTTTTTTCAGACACAACACTACGAATCAAAAATTTTACAATCTATAATTTCCTAAACCTATAAAATACATCTATTAGCAGATTTTAGCAACTTATAATTATGTCATAATTAGATTTTTGTATTGTTTTTCCCGTATTCTGAGACTTCAAACGTAAAATATAGGGGAGTTTTAGATTTTAGAAAATAAAAGTGATGTTTGACTACGGTGCGCTCGCTAATCGTTTCAAAAAATTAATTAGTTTTTGTAATTTTTAAATTTTTTTTTCCGTAATCTGGGACCCCAAAGGTTAAATATAGACAAGTTTCAGAATTTTGTCCACCTAAATCGGTCATATTGCCCACTGTGGGTCGGTGGTAATCTTGGTTGATGGTCGCTCGCTGCACTTCCAAAAGGTCGCTGTGGCGATGTACAGTGTAGGCCGGCTTTATTCTTAGTATTAATTAAACACTGCACTTTATACTAATAAAATACTGATCGCAGTTGAGGTCTTGCTGGGGCAAAGGCTGAGCGAGGAGGGTGAGTCGAGAGTAGAGACCACACTATCGACCATATGTTTTTAAAAATAATTGAATTGCTACTATTTTATAGCTACATTTCAATATTAAAGAATTTATATATTATATTCTTTTGATTTTAGTTCCAAAGAAACTTAAAATAAAAAATTAAATGAATTACAATTAAATAACAATAAATAAATTTAAATCTTGTTGGGCTTGAAATTCTAAATTATTTATATATAAAGGTTTAAATTATTAGGAAAATAATTAATTTCTATTTGTGTTTCCATTCCGAGCAAAATGTAAAGCAGGCTCTTAATTAATTACGAGATTGAGTTGAATAATATTTCAGCAATTATTTGCGTATTATCTTCATATTATCTTCTCGGAATAAAATATGAATAACTTATTTATGGAACCTTGGCAGGTTAATATTTTAAATTAATGTCAAAGGTAACAAGAGGAACAAGAATCCGATGCATAATCCTTATGTTTGAAAATTTAAATGTATTATTGGTATATGTAAAGACACAGAAAAAATCTTGTTAGCGCAGCACACGACTTTCACTTACCTCCGTTTTTAAAATCGATAAAAGATTTTCAAATAAATTTAGAGATAAAAATGTGTAAAATCATTAAAGAATTAATTAAATTTAATTTCTATAGAAACGTGTGTTTTATTAAAAACTCTATTATATTATTATCTAAAATAATCAGTTAGTTTTATCGGCTTTTCATCACTCTTTATTAACTTTTACAAGCTTGTGGATAAGATAATATTTTTTATAAAATCTTTCTAACGGTATACTATACATCTATATTACCCATACAAAATTGGATAAAAAATATGTTTGCACTTTTCTCCTTTAGTTGTTTATCAAATTCGCTCATCTAGCATATTTATCTGTTATTTATAAATGCTAATAACATAATGTACCAATTTTTTTGAAATCTACAAAATTAAAGGCACTTTAGAAGTAGAAATTTTAAAATATTGGCATTTAAGCTCTGTCAGACTAAAAAAAAAAAAAAAAAAAAAAAAGGGCTAAATGCATGGTTTAAAGTTTTTTTTTTTTTTTTTCTTTTTTCATGGATGGATGGCATTGGCATACACCATACAGCCATTTTATATATTATGTCTTATTAGTGAAAACTATTATAATTACCGATTTACCAAATTACAACTACCAATTACCAAACTATTACAATTATCAAATTCTTTTGTTAATCGATTGTAAATATTTATTTATACTGAAAACTTATTGTTCGTAAATTTTCATAACTAATATTCTGATTATTATTTATTTCAAAAATCATCTTTTCTCTTTGAGATTTGTATGCCGGGCACACCAATAATATGTGTTTTAGGGTCTCCCTATCACCACATTTGTCACATTGCGGAGATTCTGATACGCCTATTTTATGAAGGTAATTGTTGCAGATCCCGTGATTTTTCCTTAATCTAATATATGTTTTTACCACGTTTTTACTAAAATTTGTTTCCGCAAACCAAGGTTTTCGAATAATTTTGGGAAATATGGCTTTGTAAAATTGTCCAGTGTCGTTTTCCTGATATAACTGTTGCCAAATTTCGAATGTATTTAATTTAATGTATTTGTAAAAATCTTTGAATGGTATCCGAAAGTCAACCTGTTGCCCAGCTGTGGTGGCAGATTTAGCCAGTCCATCTATTACCTCTTTGCCTGGGATTCCCGCGTGACCCTTAATCCACCGAAAGACTATATCTTTTTTATTTTTGACCGCTATGTAGTGGTTTTTCATAATCTCCATTTCTAAGCTACTGATGTTTTTGTTAATACTATTAGTCAGTGACAATAATGCACTCTTACAATTCGTCTTTTGCGAGACTTGGTTATTTGGACTCAGGGGACCCTAAAACGTGTATTTCCGTTGAAAACTGGAATTCGAAAATTTTCACAATTATAATACTTTTCCCCACTATATATTTCATTTATAGGTGAGTGAAACTAAAAGCGTCTATGACTATTTTTACTTGAGAGCAATTGAATTTCACAACAACTACAATACATACTATCCGGTATGTCGTCCTGGCCTGGTGCTTCATTGTCTTGTAGTTTTGTCATATCGCTGAATTTGTTTTATTAATATTATTTATAGTTTGTTTATTTTACGTCACTTCACGCTACTGTGGCTAATCGGACGATGCTGTAGTGGGATTCCTAAATTTTGCCTATCCAGGTTTAATTAGGATAGGGATCTTTAACCTGATATAGCACAGGCTCGGGACCACCTTTTTACGTCCCCTCCGAAGGACGACATAAATTAGGATTATATACTCCCATTAAAATATCCTGTGGCCAGCTGCGGGCTTATACCCGGGACCTTTAGCATAGGAGGCTGTTATGCCACCATGCTGCAGTTAATCCTGTATTGTAGGACAAAATATCAACTGTTAAGCTCATAATGTGTATTTATTATACTATTTTAATAGATAATTAATAAATTTAACTTGAAAAATATCATACGTATATATGTGTGTGTGTGAGTATATATATAATATATATATATATATATAATATATATATATATATATATATATATATATATATATATATGAATCAGTTTACTTGTTTGTTTTTTTGTGTACTGTCTGATTGTTAGTATTTTAGTATTCAATATGCTTTATTCATACAAATACTTTATAATAATAATTATTATTATTTTATCCCACTCTATTGCATTTATTTGTTTATTTTTTTGCACATATATAGTCATTTATTTTAATATTATTTATTTTAGTTTATATTAGTTTATCATAGTTATTTATTTATTTTTAGTAGGTTTGTTTTTATACATTTTCCCCTATTTTATAACTAACTTCTTTCAATTAGTGTCTGATCATAATTATATTGTTAATTGTAACGAAAACCCAAATCATTACAAATATAATAAACAATGGCTTGTATATTGTAAATATGTAAATAACAATTTTCCTTCTATCTAAGTGACGAATTGCGCATAAAACTAAATGACTTTTGTAAGTAATAATTAATATTTTACTTTTATTTAATCTGAAATCAATATTTACATTAGAAAAATATAATTATTTATCAACTTTAAGCTTATTTCAAGTAGGGTGGTGAGATGTGTGAGTCATTTTTTGAGCGGAGATCCTTGTATAGGTCAATGTTAAAACAATAAATTAAGACTCCCAATATCAATTTTAGATAGAACTAAATCTATCCTGAGACAACTATCTCGGTACTCCTTTGATCCTGAGCAGTGCAGACGATGGATGCCTGGAGACGTCGGAAGGAGTCCGTTCCAGTCTCCAGGAGTTAGGGGGAAGATGACAGCCTGTACCGACCTTCACCTAACTTAGCTCATCTCACTTCTATTACTTCCTTTCATCGAAGAACTTTTTCGGTTTCACGAGATTAATTATTCCTTCAGGTGCAGATGTAATTAAAAGAAGGGCTTAGATAGTAAAACATCTGGTGCGCGCAACACACGACTTTCACTAACCTTCGTTGTTAAAATCACTTTTCAAGAATTTTAAAATAAATTTAAAGATACAAATAAATTGTTAAAAAATTAGTTATTGTGAATTTCAATATACACATGTGTCTTATTAAATAATCTATTATATTCTTACCTACAAAAATCAGTTAGTTTTAGGCTTTTCATCACTCTCCATTAATCTTTAAAATTCCGTGTATAAGATGATATTTTTTATAAAATCTTTAGCTATCCAACAGTATATTATACATCTATATTACTATTCTTGTGTTCAAAAACATATAAATTGCATACAACAAATGTTTGCACTTTTCACCTGCTGTAACATCTCGGGCGTATAGTTGTCTTAAGTATGAAAGTTCAGTTTCATAGGACTTTTCGTTTTTGCCCGAGAGCTACCACATACACACACACACACACACACACACAGACCTTTTGCGGGACTTGGTTATTTTGACTCAGGGGACCATAAAACGTGTATTTCCGTTGAAAACTGGAATTCAAACATTTTCACGATCCCAATACTTTCTTTACTTTAACGACCTCGATCAGGCAGATGAAATAGATAGGGAAAACATGTGTGATAGAGTGATCTATAATAAGTGTATCCCTTTCCTAAAAGAGAAGTTCCGCGAGACCTTCGGAGAGAGAGAGTTCTGTGTAAGAGGTCTCTGGTACGGATCTCGCTGGACTATTTCCAGTAGAACAAGGAGCCTTCTGGAAGAACTGGTGTCGGTAGTAATGAACTGTCCATGATGGCCGATAATATAATATTGGACTGTCAGAGGATTCATCACATTATCACCTATTTGGATATTAGTTGGGTTAATATTTTTACCTAACCTTTATTTATTTACTTATATTTATGTTTTTCTTTATTCGTCCTATCTTTTTGCTTAATGTTTGTCATGGATTCTTTGATACTGTTGGTCCTTTAGGTGTGCATTTTAAATTTTTTTTATGCTTGGAATTTGTTTTGGATTATAGACTACAGTAAACCCTCGTTTTAACGAACTCCAAGGGACCAAAAAATTCTCTGTTCGTTATAAAAGAATTCGTTATATCCGAAAAATATATTGTATGTATATCATATGTCTAGGTATAAATTCAGGTAGTTAAAAAGAAATGTGCTTTCAGGCACATGTTTAATTTAGAAACTACAAAAGCAATTAAAAACTATGCACTATGTACATATATCTATCTTATTTTACATATTACTTTAAGATTGACATAAACCATCCTTCAAAATACAAAACTTAAAAAGGAACTTACAATGTCAAAAACACAGTAATATATATATTTTTATTTTATTTATTTTTTTTG